>NC_051174.1:28074853-28517821 GCF_013339725.1 Rhipicephalus microplus
GTAAATATGTGGACTTTACAAGATGTCACCTTTGTCAGCGTGGCAGTCTTAGCACACCGAGTCACATGATCAATGTGGATATCACCCAGCAATTATGTTCGAGTGTGTATAGAAGGGGGCCGTATAAATCAAATCTGACGCGATCAAAGCATTGGAAGGGCAACGGCTGGAGTGATTCAGTGACGGCATGCGCTGGGATCTTCCGGTAGTGATACTTGGATCTATTGGAATACTTTGAACCCATTTACGAACAAATCAAAATACACCCCAGAAGTACAACAATAGAAAGTATGCATACGTTATTTTCACACATCAGCATGGCTGCATTGCAGGTCTGCATAGAAAGAGGCACAGATATCAACTCGTAGATGGCGACGAAGCACCAACAACTACTTGCGACTATAAGCTAGGTAGTTGCGGTAGTAAAGGAGCCCGTCGCGCATGGCGAAATGGTGAGCTATTCACCGCAGCGAGCAGTGGGTAGTACTCGATGATGGCTTGGATAGAAATTTCATTAAAGAGAATATCCAAGTGTCCTGAGGGTGCAAGATAGCATATCAGCGTGTGTGAGGACTGAAGAATTGTAGCTGGAAACAGGCGAATACGCACTGTCGTTGGAAAGTGGACAGTGAGAGGGAACGTCGGTACTGAACGTGTACACCCTGACCTGTAGATGACGCGCATGCCGGTCTCTGAGACTTAATGCCCAATGAGCTAGACGACCATTTGGTTTTTTTTAGGGAAAACGACCAGAAGGTGGCATGGTGATCAGTCACGGCATCAAATGGGCGTCAATATAGGTAAGGTCTAAATTTTGCGATTGCCCAAACGATGGCTAGACACTCTTTCTCCATGTGCGAAAAATTCTCTTCAGCTCTGGTCAAAGTGCGCCTTGCGTAAAAAACAACGTACTCGTCGAAGTTAGGGTTTCGTTGAGCAGGAACAGGACTGATGCTTACACCATTAAATTCTGTGGAGATTACTGTACGAACATCTTGGTCAAAGTGATGAACAATTGGCGGCAATGCCAGTGGATGACGTAATTTCGCAAATGCGTCTTCGCAGGCAGACGACCATGACGAGATATCTTGGCTCTCAGCAAATAGGCGTGGTAAAAGGACCGTTATAGATGCGAATTCACAAATAAATTGTAGAAAATACGAGTCTAGGCCAATAAACCTGGAAGTTCTTTAGCAAACATTGTCCAGGCGACAATCAGACCTGCTACACAGCGGGGGGCGCTAAGGATCTCTGGGCGGGCCGGTTGCCATTAGAATCTGAAACTTGGCTTCGTTCAACGCTGAAGTGCTATCTAGTGAGGCTAGATGAGCAGTGCTATTTGAGGAATTAACGGCTGTGAAATGGGATATAGCAGGGCTCGGCGAACTTATGAGGACAAGTGAGGGCTTTACAGTTCTGAAGAACTGACACGCTCTATACTGGCACAGATTAGTTGACAGAAAAAAATTGCAGTGGGGTTTTATATACACAAATATATCGCTAGCAACGTAGAGGAGTACTAAAGCATCAGTGAAATGGTGGCAAATATAATTCTTTCAACAAAAGGTACAAAATGAAGGTGGTACAGGCCTACGCACCTACATTGAGCCATGAAGATTGTTTGCTTTAAGGCTTCGACGAAGAAGTGGAGTCAGCGATTAATGAATTAAAGACACAGTATACTATTCCGATGGGTGTCTTCAACGCTAAAGTAGATGAAAAACAGGCTTGAGACTAAGCAGTGGGTGAATAAGGCATCGGTTCTAGAAATGCTGTGGGCAGTTATTCGTAGAGCTTGCAGAACGTAATAATTTATGGATCTGCAATATCTTCTGCAGAAAACGGGCTAAGCGTGAACGAATGTGGCGAAATCGTAGTGGTGAAACTAAAAATGAAATGGACTTCATTCTGTGTACACACCTACACATTGTACAGGATGTTCATGTAGTTGGCAAGATCAGATGCAGTGACCAAAGAAAGGTAAGAGCTGTTACACACCTAGAATATAGAAGCAATAGAATAAACGTATATTCAAGAAGCCAGATAATTAGCTAGCAGCGAGAGGGAATGTACAGGAATTCATAGTTCCACTTCAGAATGGAATCGAGGCGCTAAACGAGGTAACCGACGTTAAGGTTCACCCAATGAACAATATTAACAGTATAATCAAAAAGTTTGCAGTCGAAGTTGGAGATACGGTTACTAGACAGGACACTGCGGAACTATCTCAGGAGTTGAAAAATCTCATTAGGAGACGAGAATGCATGAGAGCCTCAGATGCAACCGAGGAAGTAAAAGGTAGTGGCGCTTTCGAAGTTAATCAATAGGTGCAAGGTGGCCGTCATCAGGACGTACAAGATGGATTATTGAGCAGGCTCTAAGAAAGCGACAGAAGTCTCAAAGCTGCAAAGGCAAACTTGTGGAAAAAAATAGAGTGGGTGGTCTAATTAGGAAGAACGAGAATGTCATAACCAATATGAAAAGCATAGTTGAGGTGGCAGCGTTCTGTACAGAGTTGTACAGAAGCCCAAATAACCAGACTGACATCCTGAATTGCAACAACATTCTATAGGAATTCAACCTGCTACCAGTAACGACAAGGGAAGTATAAAAAGCTCTACGAAAATACAATGAGGAAACGTCGGCGGTAGAGATAAGGTAGCAATGAACCTGCAGAAGGGTGGCAGAAAATTGTATTGGAAAAAGTGGGCAATTTACATAAAAAGTGTCTCCTGATAGGAAGGGTACCAGAATCTTTGAGAAACGCCATTATTTTGTTCCATAAAAAGTGGGCGCCAATGGCTTGAAAAATTACCGGCCGATCAGCCTACGGTGTGTTCTCCACAAAACTATTCACAAAATCAATAGCTGATAGAATAAAGGCGACATTAGAAGTGTTTTAAATGCGAAGCATTTCTTGGCGAACTTCAGTGACTTTGAGCGTATCTATCTATCTATCTATCTATCTATCTATCTATCTATCTATCTATCTATCTATCTATCTATCTATCTATCTATCCGCTTTTGACTTTTAGCTCTCCTGACTGTTTCGATAATGGTATCAATATTAAACTTGATATGGCTTAACATGGCTGTATGGAGAACATATTTGACTATACATAACATGAAAATCAATATATGTATGTTATGAATGTCATGACATGCATTTCATGATTCTTTAGCCCTTGCGGTGGTTTCGTTCACATGATATGTTGCAAAACTGGTATGTTATGGCATGATTTCATGATGAACACAAGTGAGAGACCCTAACATGAAAACTATGACATTCGTGTCATGTAATAGCATGACTGCATGCCACGCTCATGATGCGCTGGCGGCTGTTTCACTAGCTTCACTTATACCATATTTACAATTAGAGGACGTGATTGGATGACAAAGGTATGATGCTGGGGCAAACAAGAGGAACATGAATTGCGTGTCTTGTAACGACATGACTACATGCTACGCTCATGATGTGCTTGCGGCCGTTTCGCTGGTTTCAAATGTACTAAACTCGGTATTACGTGACGAGAACGGACGATATAGGTAAATTACCCATCCAAATACGATAACCATGACAGGCGCGTCATGTAGCAACATGGCTACAACCCACACTGATGATGCACTCATGGCCGTTTCGCTTGCTTCACATGTGTCAAATTTGGTATTAGGTGACGCCAATGGATGACGAAGGTATGTGACTGGTACAAACATGGTATTCATAAGATGCGGGTCATGTAAGAACATGACTACATGCCACAGTGAAGGCGCTAATACATTTCAACGTGACGCGTTGCGCGTGCTCGCTGGCGTTCATTTCGTCGCGTCACGCCGCCGGCGTTGCCACGCCAGGAACCGGTCATGCCATATACTTGTAGGCGCGCGCCGCGCTGCGTTGCTTTTACGCACGCGCGTTTTAGCGCATCCAGCGACCCTCCGTTACGAAAAAATTGAGACGCAGTGTTGTCTTTGTAACGCATCAACATGAAATGCAGCATGTCCCGTATCGGGCTGGTTGCTGTCGGGCCGCGCTGACGGGCGCCAGTCACGACTGGTGTCAGACTATAGAGTGCTCGCGTTTCGCTAACGTAGCGTCACTGTGCTCAGCGTGCGCGTGCGTCAACGCTACAATGGAATATGTTGGGCCCTTCATGAGGCACTCGCGGCCGTTTTGCTAACTCCACATATACCAAATTTGGTGTTACGTGACGTAATTAGATGACAAAGTATATATGACTCGTGCAAACATTATAATCCTGACACGCGTGTATGTGAGAACAGGACAACGTAGCACACTCATAGCGTGCTCGCGGGTATTTTGTCTAGCTCCCCATCAACTAAATTTGGTATCAGGTGACGTGAATTAATGACGAAGGTAAACAACACACTAAAAATGATGATCTTGACACAGAAGTCATGTACGCCATCATGTACCTTCACCTCATAATATTGTGCTGACTTTAGAGTGACGTATGAACATTTCTCTTCGTGCTTCGCATCTAATCGATTGCCATTGTACGTGGGATCTGTCAATTTTTTTCGAAGCAATTCAAACGCAGATACCGACACTAGGCTAAACCTAATTGGAACATAAGACACGAAAATGCCTTCAACATCAAAAAGAATTGTAGTCAAAATTGAGCCATTCCCTAATTGTAACATGAACTCGAAAAAGTAGTTTTAAACAAAGGTGAGCCGAATACTCGAACCGTTTCTGCAAAACTTAGCCACATTTATTACACCAGCACAGTGCCAACAACCTTGACCAAAACGACCAACTAGATGTCACCATTTATGTTTAATTTTTCTCATAAATGTATGCTATAAGGTTTCATTTGCGAATTAGGTTTTTGTTAGACGAGTTAGCACTTGCTGAATTGTATGACGTTTATTGAAAGAACTCAATTATGAAGGACTCAGTTATTTTCTACTTTATTGCCTCTAAATGATTATTTTTCTTCGGTGCCACACAACCATGCCATTCATTCCCTAAAACACAAACTATTTGACATAAAACACAAGCAAAATGATGACTTCGGGCACCCATCTATTTCCTGTGCTCGAAATTTCCGGAGCCCTCCACTACGCCGTTTCTTATAATCATATAGTGACATATCAATCAATCTATCTATTTCCTGAAGAAGAAATGGTTCGAAATTACATGGTATAAAACGAACTCGCACACTATTTAAGGCCTTAAATCGATGCCAAGAACAACAAAACATTGATGACATTTCATAACAGTACGTCATTGCAATAATAGGTTGTTGTGCCACGGACATAGTTGTAAGAAAAAGTAGTAGTAACATGTCTTCTTAGGACAGGTAGTAATCACAGAGGCAACCATGAGAGTGAAATAACTAGAAGAATAAGGAGGAGGTGGATCACATTTGGCAAGCATTCTCAAATTGTCCACTAACCCTCAAGAAAAAAGTATATAACAGCTGTATATTGCCAGTGCTTACCCACAGAGCAGAGAATTTGAGGCTTACAAAGAGCGTTAAGCTTAAAGTGAATAGAACGCAGCGAGTGACGAAAACTGACCAGTGACAAAAATTGAATAGTGACGAAAAGTGGTTCAGGGATCAAACTGGGGTGAAGAATGTCATAGTTTAAATCAAGAATATTGATTGATATGTGGGCTTTCACGTGCCAAAACCACCACATAAATATGAGAGACGTCGTAGTGGAAGGCTCCGGAACTTTTAACCACATGGAGTTTTTTTTACGAGCACCCAAATCTGAGCACACGGGCCTACAGCATTTTCGCTTCCATTGAAAATGCAGCTGCCGCGCCCGGGATTTGATCCCGCGACCTGCGGATCAGCAGCCGAGTACCTTAGCCACTAGACCACTGCGGGGGGGGGGGGGCGAAATCAAAAAGAAATGAACATAGGCCGGGCACGTAGCACGTCGGCAGGATACCCGCTGGTCATTAAGCGTAACTGACTGAATTCCAATAGAAGACAAACGCTCAAATGTGAGACAGAAAAATAGGTAGGCCAATAAATTAAAAGTACGCAAATATAACCTGGCAGTAGAAAGCACAAAACCAGTTAGATTAGCGAATCATGGCAGAGGGATCCACCCTGCAGTGGGCGTAGTCAGGCTTACGGTAAAATTTTTTTGTGCGACGCCGAAAGATTAGCGGTAGCGCTTAAAGATAGTGACGAGCTCGAACGTTGCAGAGGTTTGAAATCTTGAGTGGTGAACGGTCGAAATATGTCTGCCAATAATAGGTCAGGCTTGGAGACGACACCAAGTTCGCAGATGATGTCAGAAGGTACCTCATCGGGGAGGAATATATTTTGAGTGAAGGTGTTCGTTTTCACGTGGCCAATGCGCTCATGACAAAGCAGCGATAGCGTTGATGAATCATGATTATAAAATTGCTTTGTGGCAGAGCGTTCGACAAGGTCTAAAGCTCGTGTCGTTAGCTATAACGCTGCACGAAACAGGTAAGAATTTTAAAAAATGGCAGCATATCCACGGAGTGAATGATGGAGATTGGGGTGGAGCACCCGTCTGTCCATTCATTCTTGCTTCCGTCCGTCCATGTGTGCGTCTGTGTGGCAGCCCGGGCGTCCATCCGCCCGTCCGTGCATGCGTCTGGTCATGTGTCCGCACGTACACTGTGCGTCCGTCCCTGCGTTCATCCATGCATCTGCTCCTGCGTGCGCCCATGCGTCCATCCGTGCATACAGCCATCCGTGCGTCCGTCCGGGCATCTGTCTGTGTGTCCGTTCTTCCACATATTCAGCACTCCAAGTACCACCATCTCGCATCTTTTCAACATCTATACCTTATATAGAAGCACCGCCATTCAGCGGACATTCCACGGACTGAACGAGAGGAGGCACACCCACACTTTCTTACGGCGTACGCTTCGTGTATACTTCCCACCTTTGATGACCTTGAGTTCATGGTATATACTAGTTTACTGTATTCATGACACTGTGGCCCAACCCTCGCTAAACCTTTCTAAAACGAAGGAGATTACGCCCAGCGAGTATGACATAGCAATCCTTTCTTGTCAGATAGTGCTTATTGTACATGCCAATGGCTGCTAAGGAGGAATGAGAGACAGGAGAATGCGGCGTTAAGTTAACGCGCACGCTGCGAATTTTTTATTGTTCAACATCACAAAGAAGAAATCTCTTACCGGCACCATCTTGGAGGTCAAAATGTAAGACTGCTTACACACTACTGCTAGTACTACGACAATGAGAGACGAACGGGTGCCGCTAAGATCAAAGTCCGAGCAAGCCGTTTCGCCGCGCCAATCGTACAGCTGGACCCGGCGCCACGTCAAGCTGACGTTGCCCCACCGGTCCCTTTCAAGGAAAAAAGAAGCAACCTGTGGCAGAGTCGTCGCGCCCTACCGCGAGCGGCCGCCACCCCCTGGACTCAGGCCTCCTGCCCGGAGCCCCCCTCCCACCCCCATTCCAGGCATCGCAAGGTCCCCGGACGCCGTCTGCTGCCCCGGAAGCCTTCTGACCTGGTGCCACCTGACGCTGAGCGGTCTCTGAGCCGCCCTGTGCACCAGAGTGCAGAGAAATCTGCAAATTACCAGACCAACAAGTCGCCCTCCCTAGTCCCGCCCGCTGAGCGCCCGCAAGACCAGCGGACACGCCCCCTTCAGACATGGCAAGTCCAAGGAACCTCCCGGCGAGGGAGAACTGTTTTCTCTTCACCGCCCCTGATGAGGACTTGTCTATTGACTACCTTATAGATGCAGTTGAAGAGACAGCCGGACCTGATAGTGTGTTAGTCTTGCAACACATGGGGGGCGCGAAGTTTCTTGTGTGCACCCGAAACGCGAGTCAGGCCACAAAGCTTATGGTTGCAGAGGGCTTCAAGGTTAACCGTGGCACGTTACAGTAGAAGCGGTCGGACCCCCAGTTACGTTTGTTAACGTATACCGCTTTCCAGCATATATACCAGACGAGGTCTTGATTAACACTCTTTCACAGTACGGCAAGATAAGAAGTGTTTCCTTTACATGAGTTCCTAACCGACAAAACAAGCCTAATGTGGTTAGAGTAGTGCGCATGGAAATGAGTAGGCCAGTCCCAAACTTCACAACCATTGTGGGGTACCGTGTCATGTGTGAATACCGCGGTATGCGCAGAGTGTGCGCACGGTGTAACGAACCGGGGCACATGGCCACGGCGTGCGCAGCCGCTTATTGCAAGAGATGTGGTGTATTTGGGCATGACACCGAAGGGTGTGTTGAGGAGTGTAAGAAATGCGGCGGGCGGCACGGCACACGCGAGTGTTTCCGCAAACGCTCGTACCTTGCGGCAGCGCGCGGCCTTCCACCCGAGACGCGGCCAGTTACTGGTAACGACCACCCCAGCACATCTCGCCCGCCTACCGGGACTGAACCGACATCAGGGCTTCAGGTCCTAAGACCCAAGACTCGGCCCCACACGACAACGAATGTCCCGGACCACTGGCAGTTCGAAGAACCCCGAGAGACGGAAGACGCCCGCACCGTATCAGCGACCCCCGCTCCCTTGAACGCAGGCTCCGAAGCGGGGGACGACACGAGCAATACTAGTTCAGATGGTGACCTGGACGAGTCGAGCGGCCATGAATCCGGCTCTCCGGAATCCACCCGCGACTCCTGGGATTTGTCGCAACCTGCAAGCGAGGAACAAGAAGTCCTAACACAGGTGCCGAGCCCCGAGAACGACGAGCCTGTATTCTCTGGTTTTGACGAGATTAGTTTCCCGCCACTTCCACCCCCGACGGCTCTCCCCCCCCCAACCCTGAGGAGGTGCCAATCGTAAGCTCTGGCCGCTACGTCTTGCCGGATACTGGCCACTTGAGGATGGACCAGTGCACCTACATCGAGATGCAAACTGCTGGCGCAGCCCCGACCGATAGGCGCGAGCGTTTGAAATCAAGGTCCCCTTTAAGAGGCGAGGACAAGTCACCCGGCGTGCCGTCGAGCCTACCCGCGAACCTTGAAAACAAGCCTCGGCGCTCCAAAGCAACCGTCTGTTCCAGCAACAGCGATGCCCCACCCATTGCGATGTCGCCGAAATTGGACGCACTAGCGACAGGGAAAGGGCTCTTGCCCTCAAGCGCAAGCGAAAAAAGATAGGCTCTTCGCCAAAGCACCCTCCCTTTCTTTTCCCCTTCGTGTCTGCTTCAAGGCGAACACAAGAGCGGGCGCCGCGACATGGCAACACGGTCCCCCCTCCCTCCCCCGCCTCCTCGCGCATGCTCCACTCTTTCTAACATGACGCAACACACCCCTCCCCCCACTGCTTGTTTCTGCTATCAGCGGTGGCCGCGTTGCCTAACCCTTTCCCCCTCTGCTCCTTTCGCCAGCTGAAGCCACGGCAATGGTTTTTGTTTATGCTTATCTGTTGCACAGCTGTCTGCTGCGCTTGCGATTATTCGGCACCATGGCTCCTATGACGCATCACTTAAACCACGGAGGGCTTTAGCCCAACTAGCAACCGCGCCGCCTGCGCCTTTACATAAGCTCGGCTCCTTCGAGCGTGCCGCCCCTGCCCAGGTGGTCGCCCCCCACCCCTTCCTTCACCCCAAGTCTTCTCCCCACGCCCACTAGAGCAGATCATGTCAAATCTCAAGTTTGCCACCTGGAACGTCCGCGGGTTTCGTGACAAATCGAAACAGCGAGACATTCTGACCTTCGCCCAAGCACAGGGTATTGATGTGCGCTTTTTACAAGTGAGTAACTTCCGGTCGCCGTTAGAGGTCTCAACCTTCAGACGCGAGTTCCAGGTGGACGCTTTCTTCTCCCTAACAAACTCAAGGGCCTGCGGAGTGGGAGTGGCCTTTACTACGCGAAGCTTCCGGCAAAAGGCGTTCTGCATCTTCGGTGCTGACGGCAGGTCGCTCATGTTGGACCTCTACATTGCGAAAGAAGGATTCGGTTCGTGAACGTGTACGCCCTGGCGACGCGGAAGAACACAAACACCTTCTTCCAACAGCTGCACCCGTCCTGGTCGTCAGTCGGAACCCGTCCCGCACATCCTGCTGGGGGACTTCAACTGCGTCGTGGACTCGCAGCGCGACGTCAAGGGACCGGGCCGAGGGGGGTCCACGTACGATGCTCGGAAGCTCGTGAAGACTCTTCGACACCTTCGGTTATCCGACGCGTGGCTCATCGCCCATGGCGACCTTTTTGTCACAACTCGAGCCTCTCATCTCATAGCAAGTCGATTAGATCGGACGTATCTCCCTGACTGTCTCCTTTCCTCGCTCGTGGTGTGCGAAGTCCTTCCCCTCCGGCAGACCTAGCGAGTCGGTCAGATCACCTCCCCCTTGTCCCTACACTTAGCGGCTCTCCTGGACTCCGTACTGATGACCATGGGTGGCGAGTGGATTCAGCGCTCCTGCAAGACGATGATAGTATCGAGCGCATTAGGGCGCGGCGGCGGGCCTCCGTGGCAAACGCCCCGGACCTAACCTTACGCTCGTGGGACACCTTGAAAGTGGAGTGGAAGGGAATCCTTCAAGACGAAGGCAAGGCCAGGAAGCGCCGCATAACCGCTAAACTGAATGAGATCCTCCGCAGAATACGCATCGTCAGGGGGGCGGAGACGATGACGACTTGCATGCTCGACTACCTGAACACCCTGGAGGCCGAGTATGCCCGGCTGTTCCAACTGCGCGCGCGCAGACCGCCTGGGGAGCGGGGCGCACCCATTAACCACCTTGGAGCGCACCCCAGTGACACAACTGGGAATGGAAGCATACGAATTATCCGATTGAAACGCCCGGACGATTCTTTCGCAACTGAACCAAAGGGAATCCGCGATGTCTTCTTCGAGTACTTCTCGGCCTTTTTTCGGGACGCCGACAGCGACGGAGAAACTGGCAGAGAAGATAAGATTAGAGAGGTCTGCCAGCACCTCCCACGGCTGGGAGGAGAGGAGGTTGCGTTACTGAGCACAGAAGTGCCTGCAGAAGAGGTTAGGGGCACGATAACAAGCATGACCCGAACTCGGCCCCCGGTATGGAAGGTCTCACAGCTAACTTTTACGCCACTTGTTTCGACGATCTAGAGGGAGTGCTTGCCGCACCGGCGAACATGGTGGTTACGAAGCAACTGAAACCCGCTTCCTTTAGAGAGGGCAGGATTGTCCTCCTACTGAAAGAGGGAGCCCCACAGGAGGAGCTGTCGGCGTGGCGCCCCATAACCCTGTTGAACGTGGACTATAAAATGGTTGCTTCCATCCTTAATAGCCGCCTAAAGCTCCTCTTGCCATCCATCGTCGCTACCTGGCAGTCCTGTGCAGTTCCAGGCCGCTCGATCTTTGCCGACCTTACCGCAACAAGGGATGCCTTCGAATACATGTCTGTCAAGTCCCTGTCCGGAGCCCTTGTCTCCTTGGACCAGGCAAAGGCGTTTGACCAGGTGCGCCATGGATACATGATCAAGGTACTCCATCAGCTCGGGTTCCCGACATGCTTCGTAAACACCATCGCCATCCTGTACAGCAACCTCACATGCCACGTAGTAGTGAACGGCACCCCGACGAGTAACTTTGTATACGAGAGAGGGATCCGCCAAGGGTGCCCGCTAGGGCCGTCCCTCTTTGTGCTCTCGGTTGAGCCGTTGCTGGTGAACATCGACCGGAACTTGCACGTCAGAGACTTCCCGCTGACGGGGGAGCCCAACATTAAAGTCTTCGCTTACGCTGATGATGTATCCCTGTTCGTCAGGGACCCGGCAAGCCTTCAAGGGTTTTGGCGAACATTCGCACACTATGCTGACGTCTCAGGCGCGGCCTTGAACATGTGAAAGAGCAAGACCTTACCATTTGGAACATTCCCTCACGGCGCTCTGGGAGATTTGAAAAGGGTTGACGCCGTCAAGGTGCTCGGCATATACTTTTGCTGCGGTGGCGTCGCCGACCTAACCTGGCTACGAGCGCTAGAGTGGGCACAGGATGCACTAGCACGCATCCAACCGAAGGATCTCACGCTTCGTAAAAGGGCCATGGCCGCATGCAATGACAACCATCTGCGGCTTTTCCTTTTATGTAAGCCGAATAGGAGTGATGCCTACCAAGACTGCGACGCAATTGACAAGTATGATCGGTGCCTACCTGTGGGGCGGCAAACCCGCGCCCTTACGTCGAACCCTCCTGCAACTCCCAGCTTCAGAGGGCGGCATCGGGCTCACGCATGTCCTGACGGCGAGCAACGTGCTTGCCTTGAAGACCGCATGAGCCTTGTTTCGCGCACTTGATTACGTGGGGAGGCCCTTAATGCGTTACTGGTGCAGTACAAACTCATCGTTCCTGAATGCCGACAGGCCGCTCGCCCCACTCGCCAAGACTCCCTCTGCGTTCTATAAGGCAGCCACAAACACCATGCGCATGCTAGAAAAGGAAGCCCCTACGTGCGACTTAGATGAGACCCCGCCTGCTCGCATTGTGGAAGAAATCGCCAGCAACCGGATAACCCTCGAGGAGAGACGACGGTCGTTGAACTGGAAGCGGAAAAGCAAAACAGATGGGCGTGCCATCCCTTCGTCCGCCCAAGACTTCGTATGGAGGAAAAACTGGAACGTCCTCCCAACCCGCCAGCGCCTCCACAAGTTTGGCATCACGCCTACACCCCGCTGTCCCAATTGCCGCGCGGATGAGACCCTGGTGCATGCCTTCTTTGAGTGCCCAGTGGTCAAACCGGTTTGGCGCCTGACTGCGAGGGAATTCAAAATCCGTCCTCCCCCAGCCCTGAACAGAAACAAAGGCGCCTTTGCAAAGTTAGTGGCCCTCTGCACCATATTCATGGTCTGAAAGCGACGGTGCTTCGCTGAGGTTAGCCGCTCTCCGGTCAGAGCGGCCTTCCCGACCGTAGCTAGTATCCACCACATGGTGTGGCGGCACCTCTCAGACCAACTTGAAGCCAGCGGCGAGGAAAAGTTTCTCCGCAGCTGGCATACGAGGTTTTTTTCTCCTGCAAAAAGGCAAGTTACGCCTGCCGATAATTCTTTTTAAGCGCACGCATGCCACAGCGTCTCACTGGTTCCTGGCCGGCAAACGGAAAGGACCAATGCCCCCCCCTGTCAATTGTATAATTATGTGTTTCGAAACTGTTCTCTGTACGGATTAACCCCTTAGTTCTCTGGAGCCCGAACAGTGGCGACAATTATCGCACCCTTTTTCGCCTGCAAACGGAAACGGGCTCTTTCGCGCGCGGGCCGTACAGCGCTCTTATAGCCTTTGTATAACGAGTGTTCGAATGATTGCGCTTCTGTTGTAGTGTACAGTGTAAACGTCTTTTGCTGTTCATCGGTGTCTTTACCGCGTGTGTCCGTGATAAGTGTCGGTGAAGAATTATGTATTTGATTACTTGTCAGAAGTGCAATAAACTTCCCTTTGTTTCGGCCCTAAAAGCGCAAGAAAAGATGCAGAGGTGCTGTGCAGGACGGTTCGAGCTTCTCGGGTGGCCGAGTTCGCTCCGAGATCGCTCGCGGTGGCCGTGGCATGAAGGCAGTGTGGAGCGCGAGATAGCAGCGCTGAGAAAAATGGTTGCATGAACGCGTTTGGCGTTGGAAACGCATGTGGGACATTTGCAGCAGTTATAAATGAAACGCCGCGTGCGAGCAAGTCAGCAGTGCAGCGACGTAAGCGTGATTGTCGTGCGGCAGTGTTGCACACTCAACACGTGCCTCCCACAGGCGTTTTCGTGAGCGTATCTCCTTTTTCGCACACGTTCTGTCGTTCAACATGCAGCATGGAAATTTCCACTATCGAATGCCGCAAGGGTGCTCACGCAGCACTCTCATGCTGCTCGTTTGGCTGCTACCAAGTATTGCAGATAAATATCGGAACAGGTTGTTACCAAAGGCACTCACATCTTGTCGGCAACGCGGCTGTGATCCAATACACTGTGAGTACGGTAAAATTGAATGCGAAACATCGTAGATGCGCGGTGATATAACTTTTACTCCTGCGTGCGTGCGTGCATAGTCTGCGCGATAAGCCTGATAGATTAATCGTGCCGTTCAACGTGAGTACTGCTCCTCAGTATGAGCATACGTGGTGAGCATACCTGATCTTCGCCACGGGTGTCTGTCAGTCAAACTGATGGACACGTGAACTCGGATACAAACTCGTTGATTCTGACAAGGCCTGAGTTAAACTCGGGATTGTGATAGTGCCGGTGTGACTGTCAAGCGTTTGATGTGGTGAACGCTAAGCGGCAGCTTCCTTGCGCATAGAATAATTTTCTGAGCTCACACTACTTGTGCAAGGCTGCAGACATAGAGGAGTTTGTGATAACCTAGCTTCTCACAGCTTTCAAGGTTGGTTGTGTACATATGTGCGTGGTTGGGCTCGAAGTGCATACCACATCAGTGATATTCACTTCGAGCTAATTGTACTAATTGGCTGTGGCTTAATGACCAATATACTAAGCTGTCTACTCTTAATTGATAATGCTTTATATAAAAGGCATTATTCTCGGGCACATTTACAGAAGCCACAATCGGTATCGAACTGTTAAGCGTAATCCTGACTAGCAGAATACTAATTGTCATTATAATAGTGAAGACTAATGAACATAGTTTTTATTATCGTCCTCATGGTTAATGTTGCGGTTATCAGCATGGCTAAATTAGCTCATCAACTAGCATATATTAGTTAGCCCAGTTCTAGCTTTACATAACTTCAATAGCATGGCCTTAGGATGTGGCGTAGCTACACAGGCTTACCATGACTTGGCATAATTAGCTTGGTCATATCATGTGCTGGCATAACTTTTTATGTATACCATCCAGCCAAAAAATCACAGCATATACACGGAGGGAATGATGATGAGCGGGGCGAATCTTCAGAACATTTATCCCTATAAACTGTGAATCGTCTGTCTGTCTGTCTGTCTCTTTGTCTGTCTGTCAGTCTGTTTGTTGATCCACCTGTCTGTCTGTATGCATCTGTGTTTTCGTCCATGCGTCTGTCAGTCCATCTGTCTGTCTGTCTGTCCGTCTATGTGTACGGCCGTCCACACCTGCTGAGCAAGCCATCAAGCTAGGCGGTCACGTACCACGAGCTAGGAGGGACATACCCACGGCTTTAGGAGCTTCACCCCTAATTTAGTTAATTAGCTGGCCAAACGTGCTTGGGTTCTAGCTGGTGATGACAACAAAGACGACGTGCACCAGTCGAGCAGAGCGGTAGAGTATACAAGCTCACCATTATAATAAACACGTGGACTCGGATGTAGCTGTGGTTTCGATGTTGTAAGACCCTCGGTCGGTACTGATCTCAGAGGCTACTGTCCTGATTACTCCAAAAGAGGCTTAGTGCAGGAAATAAAAACATAAAAAATAAATAAACACCCCGTGCATCTGAGAATAACATAACGAATCGTTTCCGATGCTTTTATTTCATGGGTGCACTTCTGCACTGGACGGCACGACGAAGCAAGTGAAAAAAGATTCAACTGGTTTGAGGACACCGCCGAACTTTGTCGACCATCTTAGACGTGGTGACTGGTTTCATCGTAATTAACAAAACACCGCGGGCTGAGGGGTGGATTTCAGTTTATCGCACTGTTGGCTCTTCTGTAAGGGGGTGTGGCCAGAGCTCGGAAAGATTCCGAGTTTCGCGAAAGTCGGCTGATCCTGCATAGCACCCCTTGTGTCATCGTTAATGACAAGCTTATCGGCAGATTCGGTGTCAACGGAGGCTTGGTCGTCGAGTGTGCAGATTTTAACCTCAGCCCAATCACAGTCGATTACAGCGTTCTGACATGACAAAAAGTTCCATTTCAAGACAATGGAATGGAAGCATAATGAAAGAGCCATAATCTCTGTCGTATACAAAACATCCTGAATAGACATGCGGGCTACACAGATTGTGGTTGTTTGAATAGGTTGATCACTGACTGTTCCAAGCGACAATTCTAAGAAAGTCGTCATGACATTTTGAATGGAGCAACGAAATCCAACATCGATAAAAGGAAAACGCCAGGCCTGTGCTGAAGGCGCAGCACAATCACAACGGAAGCTAGAAGAGTGGCTTTGGAGAGCCTTTTCAATACATTCATTGGGTAACTACTGCAAGCACAGTTGCTCGATACCAACTAGGGCATCAGTAATAAACTTCTGGGTGGTAGGCTGTCACTTTCTATGCTATTTCTTGTGATTCTTTGGAGAAGAACGCTATCCGCTAAACACTTGCAAGCAATTTCGTGCCAATTATTCACGCAGTGGCTCACAATGATGAGGAATTATGGCTGAAGTGGGTATGCACCACAGTTTATAGGGGAACAAGAACAAGCTTTTGTAATGTGTTGGCGCATTCGACGGCCCACTCGTTACGCTATTCGCGTTGTGCGACGACTGGTTGTTTTTTCGCTGTTTTGAAAGGCTTTATAAGTCGTATTAAAGCGATTGCTTTGCCGACATCAAGGATGCCTTAGGCAAGTTTGCCAACACGTCACATGCACCAGCGTAGCTTGTTGGTAAAACACTGGGCTGGCACCCGGTAGACCCGCGTTCGAGCCCAAGTGTGTCGTTAGTGCTAGGTTACGGATACCGGCGGTGGCGTTGGACAACTGCGCGTGACCCGAGTTGTGATCTCATAACAGCTTTCGCTGTAAAACAGCACCACTGTTATGTACAAGTGCAACTGCAGAGACAATTGCTTTAACACATGGGTACCGTTGGCAGGAGAAAAATGAGGACGGAGCAAATTGAAAACTAGCACAGGTTTAGCCTCAGGAAGTGCATCGTATATTTTCCCTCTTTTTTACCTGCAGGCCGTAGACACAAACGAAAGGGTGAGTGGCGTAACAGAGAGGACGATGATGATGTCACAAGTGCGTTTGTGGTCATCCTGGCAGCGGCCTGCATAGAGTGGAGAAATCGCAATGCGCGTTGCAATCAAACGGAAAGTATGACTGTTCGGTTTACATCGGTGGCTTGCACCCGGCAGTGGCAATAGCTTGCGATGTGTCCTGGGTATCAACATACAAAGTTTATCAGGCGATATTCGAGGGGGCTTCTATTTAAAAACCCAGCACCTCTGGGTTTTGGGCCCAGTACTGCACTGATCCCAGTACTGCGCTGGGTACTGGTACGCTGGAGCGCATGTCACTGGAAGGCGCTGGATACACAGTGCAAAACAGCTCTAAGCGCCTAAACTGCGGTGCGTATTCGCTATTTGTGAAGATATTAGCAAAATAAGTGATACAGAGTGCATTGACACATGAAGACAAAAAATATGAAAAGGAAAAACGTCCACCTGAAGGATTCGAACACGTCACATTCTTATTTCAAACTGAGTACTCTACTTGTACACAACGACCAAATGTGTTTAGGTCCTTGAGAATTGACGAATTATTCACCGAATACGCCATTCGACTTCATATTTATAGATCGCACAGTCATGATAGACACAATATTTCTTTCCATATAACGATTGCCTCTTTGTTCGACACTAAAGATTGGCTTCAGCGCCCCGCTTGCCTTGCGTGTATTGGCTAGAGCACACGCGTTCTTGGGAAATTCACATTTCCATTCCAAAAATGATTTACTGTAGGAGCAACCACATATTGTCGGCTGTTACTATCTAGTTTTTTATAGTCGTTCCTCGCTCTTGCTACTGGTAAATGTCTATGGAGATTTTATTATGACTTGCTCGATACACATGTGCGTGCACGATTTATTATTGAGTGGCGTTCTCCAGCAAACGACAAAGGGCAGTATAGAGAGGGAGGGCCAGTGTACCGATTTTTGTTATATTTATACCGCAGTTTGGAAACACCCCAAGAAAATACTAATGCAATTCAGATCACGTCATAGGAGGCCTCTAGATCACGTCGTGGGAAGAGTTAAGACATGCTTCCGTTGGTTCTTCGTCAGCCACACTCGTTCTGCGGAAAGATGGCGCAGGAGGCAAGTTGATGTGCAACACCCGAATGAGAGTAGGACTGTTTATTTCCATGCCAAGGTGCGTTTGTGCCATGAAGTGAACCTCGACTTTACCAATAAGCGACAATAATTGCTCACAGTGTCATGGTGTCGCGAACTCTGCATCATGCTGGTGGGTAGGTCGAATGAAGATGATGACTTCCCGCACATCTTGGAGCTCGAGCGCATCGAGAAGGAACGACAACAAAGTTTCGGCACCCGCAACCAAAACCTCAAATAACCATCAGGTTCGGAACGCTGTCTGCCAGCTACCACGACAAGAGAATCGGCAACCAACGCGAACGAAGAAACAGAACGCCATTCATTGCCATTCGTCCACCGTTACGTCCCACCGGAGACCAACATCAATGTGACAGGCCATCGCCTGCTCTCAACAGGGAGCCCCACGGCGGAGGGTAACGACGCCCCAATACTACAATGTATTGGACCTCAAGGTCCGCCGGCTACCTGGCTGTCGTCAGTAACTAAAGCTGGCACATCCGACAGGACTGCTCTTTAATGAAACTATGAAATAGAAAAAAAAAACTGATGGCTTCATGCCCTCGAGGAAGTGGCAACCCGTGAGGAGCACTCGCCATAATGTTGAACGAGGTCTGCTCCATGATGAAGACGAAGTTATAACATCCTCCCGGGCCCAACAGATAGAGTGACTCTACTTACATCAAGTGGAGCATTTGAACATGGTGGTTGACTTCTGCTCCACCCGGCAGGTAGAGAGAAAAGGAGCGAGCTTTTCCATCGCGTCCGCTATGCATGTATTTTATTCTTGCCATCACCAAAGCTTGCCGAAAGCGATGTTCATCTCCAATAAAAACTAAATTTTCTTCCTTCAACAATTCAGTGTGGTCTACTTTGTTGATGGTGAAGTTTTTCAGCTCGTCTAGATATTCCATCTGCCAACGTTTCCAAAAGGTTTGCAAGTATTCTTCTCGCTTCTGAAGAGGCCGTTGAGCTGGTCTTTTTTTTATCATCCTTTGGCATTTCGTAAGGTGAAAAAGTGATGATTCCTCGTTCCGCTAGAAAACTTGCTGGGTCAAGTGGGTAGGGTGCGTCAGCATCACTGTAAACAAATTTTAAAGGTCGTGAATTCAGCGCGGCCTCTACTTCCGTTAAAGATGTGGTGATTTCCGTGAAACCACTAAGACTCCATTCAAGCGTTTTTCTCAAACAATTCTTTAAAGAGCGTACTAATGTCTCGTAGAAACCTCCCCACCAAGGAGCACTTGGGCAGAGGAACTTCTACTTAATTTCCGAAACAACAAAAACGACATTACACCTGGGTGTCGAACAGACATCCATAATTTTTCAAGCACCTTTGATGTCCTCAGAAAGGTTCGGGCGTTGTCGCTATATTTCATTTAACATATTCCACTACTCAAAATAAATCATCTCAAGGCACAGAGAACCTTCTCCGTAGTGATGTCTTCTACCAACTCTTAGTGTATTGCCTGAGTGACAGCACAAGTTATAGCGCAATTTACGCATACTAATATCCATCTCCTCTGATGTATATAGGACCAGCAAAGTCAATTCTTGTTACCAGAGAAGGTTCAGCCTTCGCACATCTATCACTTGGTAAAGAAGGTGTTTGTTGTCAGCTGGTTTTGCTTGAACTAGCTGACATATCAGGCATTTGCGTATGACTTTCTTGACTAGTTGTTTCGCCTGTGGAACCCAAAATAGTTCACAAATCTGCACAAGCGTATTTCACAAACCACACCAAAGATCCTTCACATGCGCTTGTCGGATAGTCAGCGTTGTAAAACTACTTTTTCTTGGTAAAATAATCATATTTTCTGTTCCATAGTTTTGTATCTGGCTCATTGCACGACTTTTTACGCGAATCAGTCCATACTTGTCCAGTAACAGCTGCATATGCCGAACATGGCTATGCACTCCAGTAAACTTGTTTTGCAAAAGGTACGTTTTTTCATGGCCAAACTGCGTCCTTTGCTCGACACGCATTAAATAGCATTCAGCTTCATTTAGTTCTTCAGTCAGCAGCTCCTATGATGACATGGGCAGTTCTTTGGTCTTCTTTGTGTACCTCAACACCTACGTTGTGGCTTGTACAAGTTTGATGCGATAGCTGAAACGCTCCGGCTCAGTTAGTCGTTCAAATAGCTGTTTCGCACTGAGAGCATGAGTCATGGTCCTGGTAGCAAACTTTGATACTTCTATTCGCGTTTCTTAATCAGAGTTTTCTGGCCAAGCTGAGGGATCACTCGTCAGTTTTGGTCCATGTCACCACTGTTCTGTCGGATATAGTTTTTGTTTTCTGCTGATACACCTCTTGTAAATAAGTCTGCTCAATTTTCCTTCCCTGGAAAGAAAACGTCAAAACAAGATCTTGGTTACATTTAAGATTTCAGCCACTTGATTTTAGACAGTAGTTTCAATGTCGATAGCTCCGCGTGAATCCGGCATAGCGTAATTTTTGAGTCTCACCAAAATGCTTTCTTTTTGAAGACTAGGTGAGAGTTGTTTGAGAGATGGCGGTAAATGCATGTAGCCAGCAGAGCAGACATCTACCCACATCGAGCCAGTGTTATCGTTTTGATTAGCGCAACCCTCGTCTCTGCAAACAGGATTGCTTTACAAGCTTCGCCCTTCGAAGCAAACATAGAGGAGTTAGCTACTGCTAAATGGACCGATTAACTAGCGTCGGCAAAAACGTGCAGATGCATCTGAAAAGTCAGTCTTTACATTCCAGCTTCCAGAAATCTAGAAACGTGTATCTCTTAAAGGTGCATTACTTTTTACTCCATTTTAAACATGTACTTGCCAAATAGGGTGGTAACAGGTCAGTCCACTTGAGATTAGTTCTCCGGAGGTCCTGCAGAAGTATCTTCACTCGCACAAGAAATAGACAAGTGGACCCAAAGGATCTTTAAACTTTGCTTTTACATGTAGAGCAAAACGCTTCGCCGCATCATGTTGTGAATGAAAGTGCGAGATTTTCATTAGAAGAAACAGAAGCTGTCATTTTCTGTGTATTATGAC
Source organism: Rhipicephalus microplus (assembly GCF_013339725.1). Classification (NCBI taxonomy): domain Eukaryota; kingdom Metazoa; phylum Arthropoda; class Arachnida; order Ixodida; family Ixodidae; genus Rhipicephalus; species Rhipicephalus microplus. Next base: position 28,095,792 of record NC_051174.1, read on the forward strand.
ATCTTCAGAACTTTCAGTATTCCTCGTTGCCTATAAATTGGTTCATTTTGTGTTATGATGGAATCTTCAACACAGGCAGTAACTGTGGAGTCATTGATTTTCAGCCTCCTGATGTTCATAGACGCATCTTTGAATATTCTCACTATCTCTTCGTGCATCCTATAGCGTCTTTTGTTGTGTCGGCCCCTATAAGGAGGTCATCCATGTACGTAGATTTCTGAGTTAGGAGAGCCCTCGTCTTGTATTGATTCTTGGCCCACCGAAAACGGTGATGCAGGGTGGCCATCAAAAGAAAGGCGCTTGAGGTTGCTCCAAAAGGCACTCGTGCCATCCTCCAGATTTGTTGTTCTGGTAGTAATCCACTCTCCTCGGGAAAAGTGGCGAACTGCAGGAACCGGAAAGAATCTCTGTCCCCTGTATGAAGACCAATCTGAAGGAACGTTTCCTTCCACATCCTGTGTCATACCCACCTTGTATCTTCAGAAACGCTAGAGAAGTGTGGCCACGTGAAGGTTTAGGTTCGGACCTCATTCCAAGTTGTCATTCCGGATTTTCGCTCTACGTTCATGTGAGAACACGTCCAAAACGATGCGAATTTTCGTTTGTAGTTTGGTCTTCTTTGCTCACTGCTCGATGCGGCATGCATTACGGTCGGCCATCACGTGTAAACGTTGAGCCGGAAACTTCTTCTTAACCATCTTTAACATACACACATATAAACGTGTCATATTTTTCCCGAAAGCTGTGGTCTTTCATCAGCTTGCTCATCAAATTCCCAAGGCATATAGTGGCCACAGAGAAATCGTCTTTAGGATCTACAGTTTTCTTCCAAGAAAGCTGAACTTCATAACGACCGTCTCTTTTAGGCATGTTTCGCTCAGCTGCCTGTAGCATCTGTTCGCTATTAGAGATGCTTTCCTGCCCTTTCACGCCGACACTTTCAAGATTCCGAAATTGCGTGAGTGCATCCAAAGCTATGCCTTTTTCAATGCAGGTTCAAAGTACTATGGCGGTTGAGCAGTGAATGATTTTTCCTGAGAGAGCTAGTGGACCTTGCACAGTCCATCCCACTTTAAACTGCACAGGCTGTAGGTCTTTCCCTCTGCTGCATGCGCTTCTCACGTCACCAGTCACAAAACGCCTGCAGTATCATGAATCAATAAGCATGAAAATGTAGTCATCGTTCTTTCCCTTTTGACAAAGCGGCCGCGTGTTAAATTTAATTTCGTTCACCTTGTTTGTAACTTCATTATGTGGAGTTGGAATGTGCACGCTGCATATATCCTCCACATCTAAACCATCGATTACAAAAGGTTTCTTTGTATATTCTTCGAAAATGCTCACGCCCACACTTCTCATAGTTTTCTGCGTCTTGTGTCTTCAAAATACCCCAACGTTCACAGTTTCTTCTTGCAACAGCTGGCAGCCAAGTTGTTGATATGCTTCGATGGTGATGAAGTTGCACTGATTTCCTCCATCAAAGATAATTCTGTAATTTCTTCATAACGCCTTCCCTGCTTCCTCCAATGTCAAAAACTGCAATAAGACACAGAGCTTGCTTGTTCCGACAGGAGGTTGACTGCTGTCGCTGAGGTTTCTTCTGCCTTCTTCCGCAAGTCTGGGTCACACATGGATGTTACATGTCGTCGAGAACAACTGTCACATCTTGGTGTTCTCTACAATTTTTTGTGATATGTCCTTGCTTCAAACATTGCCGTCTTGCTGAGAACCTCTTTCTTTTCTGTCAACCTCATTGTTCTGTCACAGATCTTTGCACGATGCTTTGATGATTCGCAAAAGATACATGGCTCGGGCTCCCCCAGCACACTTTGTAGACACGAAGTTGATGACATTGTGTGATCCACAACTCGTCTTGACATCTTTCCAGTTTTCTGATGAACTTCCGGCCTTCTTTGGGACGCATATGTCACTAGAGTTTCTCGGCAGTCAAGCTGATGGTCGAGAAAGTCCAGAAGATCTTGCAGGTATTTCTCGATTTCGGTCATGATGTCCTCTAATTCTCTTTGCGCTTTCATCGTGGAGACCACAGCAATCATCGTCGCCGTCTTGTGGTTTTTATGAGACTTTAGCACCAAGTCTGATAGCATAACACGTAAGAGAATCTACCCCAACATAAAGCAGTAGGTGAAAGGTTTTGTTTCAAGCGCTTTCAGACTCTTCACGTGGACTTGAACTGTGTCATAAAGCTCCCCAACTTCAGTGATGCTTGAAGACAAAAAAACTGCCTGAAGATCTAAGCGGCTTCGAAGATAATGCGGTACGACAATCCTCTCGTTTCTGAAGCTCCTCTTAAGGATCTCCACTCTATCTTTAAAGCACTTGTCTGATGCATGAATTCCAGGTATGGCTGTGGTGGCATGTCCAGTGACAAGCGTTCTTAAATGGTTTAATTGTCTGCAGCGCAAAGGTCGTCGTTATATACTGTGGTCGAGATCTGCATCCAAAATTGATGCCGTTGTTGTCGACTGCCTCCAAATTTTAGTATATGTAGTTTGGGAAGTCGCGACCTCCCACCGATGGAAGCCTGGATTGTCGTCGGGCGCGAGACACGGAATGCACGGTTGTTCTAAACGGCAAAGCGAAGCTTTTACGTCAGATGCACAATCTTGTCCTCGTAACTGGTCGCATCTATCACTTCTGTTACGTTCAGGCTCGTCTGGTGACTCAGGTAGTATGCTGTCATCGATCTTCGTAATCTTTTTTTATATCGCGTTAACTCGATCAATTAAAATGCTGACCTGTCAAGACGACAGTTCTTGTTCCCGTACGAGACCTTCCGCTTCTTGTATGATGGCATCCAGTTGTGAGCGGAGACACTTGCGTTGTCGGAGTAGTCATTCCATTGTTCAGTCCGCAGCCGGGAACTCTACACCAAAGGTTCAAGAGTCACAGAGCGATACATTGAATACATGAGGTGGGTTTAGTTTTGAGGATCACGTTGGGTTAGGCACCATTGTAATGAACCTCGAGGTTCGCCGCCTACCTTGCTGTCGTGCAGGAACGAGAGACGGCACGTCCGACTGGAACGCTCTTTAGTGGAACAGTGAAATAGAAAAAAAAACTTATGGGTCACGCCCTCGATCAAGCACTAGCTCGTTAGGAGCAATTGCCATGATAATGAACAGAGTCTGTTCTGTTGGTGAAGATGAATATACAACATAGAGGAACCAGAAGTCACGCCAGTTGCGACCCCAAAACACACCTACATTCGCTGGTAAAATAAGCTGCGTCACACGCCGATAACTCCGGAGATTGTAAACCACTTACTACGAATGAACGCAACTGAAGCCGAAAGCGTCTGCTGGAGGCGAAGGAAGGCCGAGAGACACAGACGAAGCCGAAGCTAAGAGCAAGGAAAAGCAGACGAACTCCCAATCTAGTGTTGCGAACGAAGACAGCGAGGCAGAGAGAGAGAAGAAAAATCCTTGAACCGCGAAAGAAACGCCATAAAAGACAGCGAAGAAGGACAGAAAAACAAAGAAGACAGAATTGAATCCCTCAGGAAAAAAACAGCTCACGAGGATAAGCAGGAGGCAGGCGAGGTTGCAGAAGACAAAAAACTAGAAAGCAGCGAAGGCAAGACAATAAAACGGAAGACAAGGAATTGGGAAAAGTGGGAAATATTGCTAGAGAGCAGACAGAAAAAAGAAGACCGAGAACGAAGAGCCCCGGACCAAGCCGAAGGAAGAGAACAAGCTGAAGCCAATAGAAGCAGATGACGTCGCGGATGCGGGTAAAAAAAAGGAAAAGCAAAACTGAAGCAAGAATTGCTGCAGAAGGGCCAAAAGCAGAAGCCCTCGTCATCCGACAAAGCATTTAATCTGATGTGTAGGAAAGAGGACACTAGCATCATGCATATTGTGGCTTTGTTTAAGGTCGAGGCACTGAAAATGGCCAGAAAATACGACGTTGCCTTGAAAGTTTCACGCAACAAACGGGTGAACTTCTGCGTGTCATGAAGAAATTACCGCACCAGTGGTTAGATATAGCTCTATTTTTTCGTTCTTTCTGTTTTTGATTTATCTTAACCCTTCCGTATGTGATTTATAAGTATTTCATATATGAAGATGGCCGAACATTAGTATATCGGGGCAGTCGAGGACATTCTCGGGCAGCCCCAACTAGGACGTTAACCGTTGCAGAATTGCCGAATGTTGGAAATGCGCGTACCCTTTGCGTAAAAGTGAAGAAAGACGACAAGATCGACTGAGAGACGCACGTGCAGTTTGGATTGTACTGCGTTTCGCAGCCTGCGTGGCGTTAGAGTATAGCCTGCGGGGCATGTGTTTTATTGTGTGAGTGAATTCTTTCTTATTACGAATTGTCGTGTGCTGCAAGGACGCCGCCAAAGTGAACACACGCTAATATTAAAAATATTATGTGCTAGAAATCAAGATATTCAACGTTGGCTCTTTTATGGTATTAAATTATTATTCTCGTCATTCCAGAGGAGAGCAGTAAGAACGACAGCAATTTCACATATGCGACATCGTGAAAGCCTTGCGCCAATTATCTATTTCTGCAAAGCGACTAATTGTAGGGCATATCGGTTCCTGTTAGAGTAGCATATAGTTATGCACCCTCGAGTAAGTCATTTTGTATTCAACGATAACGAGGCGCACAGCGGTGCATGTAACATACGTGCACGGGCTTTGGCCGAAACAGTGAAGGATTTTGTATGCACCAGTGCTTTTGTATGCACCACGCGCACGGGCGTAGGCAGAAAAAGGGCAATCTTTCGTATGCACCGGCACACTCCACTAAATATTCAGCATTTCCTCCGCTTCCCCATGTGCGCCAACGTCACAGTTGTCAAGCTAGTGTCCTTACCTGTGTGACCCAGCTATTTCTCAGTGCGCGCACCATAGTGCCAGGAAACACCATCGTAAACCACTGCTCACAGCGCATACCAGATCCAAAGGACAATGTCATAACATGCTGGCATCACTGAATTTTGCGTTAGGGCGCCACAGGCTCGCGGTGTCAGTGCGAGTCCAGTGGACTGGAGGTAAGGCATAGCTCGCAAGAGGCTGAAACAGGAGTGCAGGTACTTTGCGAGTAGGCCTCGCCTCATCCACGGCGTGTATGAGTGCAGACGCTACAGGACTTTGCTCACTGGCAGCTGATAGAGCCACAGAGATCTCTCTTTGAAGAACGCCACAGAGGAGTGATTGCAGAGTTGTGATGGGTTCCAGAGTAAAGGGCACCAGAAATATCTTTTGTACGAAAAATTCGTGGACAACTGCTTTCATTTCTGTCATTAGTCAAAATTGTTGGTCAAGTAAAAAATGGCAGCATATTCATCTAGTGAATGATGAAGAGTGGGGCGAACAATCCATCCGTCTATTCGTTCTTGCTTCCTTCCGTCCATGCGTACGTCTGTATGGCTGTCCATGCGTCCATCCGCTTGTCCGTGCGTGCGTCTGCTCGCGTGTCCGCACGTTCATCTGTGCGTCCATTCCTGCGTTCACCCATGCACTCGTCCCTGCGTCCGTTCATGCGTCCACCCGTCAATGCAGCTATCCATGCGTCCGTTCGTCCATATATTCAACAGTCCAAGTACCACCATCTCGCATATTTTCATCATATATTTCCCATATAGAAGCACCGCCATCCAGCAGACATTCCAAAAACTAAACAAGATGTGACACACACACACTATCTTACGGCTAGCGCTTCATGGCTACTTCCCACCTTTAATCACCTCGAGTTCATGGTATACACTAGTTCGCTGTATTCGTGGAACTGCGGCCGAATTCTCACTAAAACTTTCTAAAACCAAAGAGGTTATGCCCAGCGAGTACAACGTAGCAACCCTTTCTTTCCAGATAGTGCTCAAAGTACATCTGCTAACGGGGAATGTGAGAAAGGAGAATTCGGCTTTTACTTTCTGACGGCTTTCACTTGGTATCTACTTCCTCCCTTTAGCCACTTGGAGTTCATGGTACATGCTAGTTCACTGTAATCATGGCACTGTGGCTCAACGTTTGCCAAACCATCCTAAAACCAAGGAGTTTACGCCCAGCGAGTATAGCATGGCAACCGTTTCTTGTCAGATAGCGCTCAATGTACATGCGAGTGGCCGCTAAGGGGGAATGAGACACGAGGATTCGGCTTTCAGTGAACGCACACGCTGCCAATTTTTTATTGGTAAACAACAAACAGGAGAAATCTCCCACCGGCACCACCCTGCAGGTCAAAACGTAAGACTGTGTACACACTACAACTGCGACTACGACTACTACGAGGTGCGAACGGGCGCCGCTGTAAGCAGCTTCGCCCCTAAACGTGATGCAGAATGATGTGCTGGGGAGCTTGCTGTTTTTGCACGTCATTCTTGCTTTGGAACAAGCTAATGACATTGTTAATTGTGGTTGGGTTCTTCGGTGAGAGCATTTGAAAAGCATCATCGTCTATTCTTTACATAATGAGCTACGTTTTCTAGACTTTCAGTCATGGCGGCGTCCACGCGGCTGCACAAATCAAGAACGTCTTCAACGTACCTTGCAAAAGTTAAATACCTGTCTTGTACCTGTGTGGGTAAACGCTGCTCGGCAAGAAGCTTTCGCATGGGAGGTGGTCGAAGGCTGCCACAATTGACGTCTCCCTCTTGGTGACGGAGCCAGAGGCAGGCCACACCGAGGAGATAGAACGATCTTAGTGTCAACTTGTCCGCATCCGTCAATGTGTTCAGGGCGCCCACCCACTCGAAAATTGAGAGGCAATCTTCAATGCTTTTTGTCTGTTTCAATGAAGTTTCTAGGCTCCCGGTGAAGAACACTGTGAGGACAGGTGGCCAGTGGTGATGGAGGTGTCTGTTGATAGGCATCCGGCATAGCAGAAGGTAGTCGTCGATAACGGTGTTCCAAAATCCTACCGGGAACGTAGACAGGATGGCAGCTAGTTCGGCACCTCCTGCACCTCCAGCAAATATCAAGTAGATTTATGGAGCGTAGCATCGGTTTCTGTTTAGGCAATACACCAACCACAAGCTCAAGCTTCTGCTGCACGCTCGATGCAGCTGCCTCAGCGCTGAAGTTCTTCCTCTACTTCACGCTCTCTCTCTCTGTATATATATACATATATATATATATATATATATATATATATATATATATATATATATATATGTATTGTGATGTACTAGACAGAGAACAATAGACAACACCCGATCCTGGGCCAACTGTTCTTATTCTGCTTCTTCTTCCTCGCTCGCCTAGCATGAGCGTCTGTGCCAGAGTGCCAGTTTCTGTCTTCGTCATAAAACTCGGCCATGACTGCAAGCATTGTCGATGGGCCACACGACAATGTTCATGTGGGTGGGCCTAGCTGCAGCAGTGGGCATTGCTACAGGTGGGCTGGGTTGGCTGTATTGTCGTGGTCGGCCCCGGCCACGCTGCAAGTTTGTTGAAATTCGCTCCGGCGGCCGACACTGGCTATGTCGGCGGGGCGTTCGCAATGTCGTGGTAGGGACTTGGTCCTGGTTGATCCCTTTGTTGATGATGACTCCGCGGGACGACATTGACTGTCGCGTTGCAGTCTACAGCTACGGCTACGCTGCGAATTTTCAGATAAGGTAGTTCGACTCCGGTTTTCCTATGGTGGACCGAGCAGGCATTATCGTGGTAGAAGTTTTCTGCGGTGTGTGGTTTTCTTGGAGATGGTTCTGGCGGGCGGCTCCGACTGGATCGACATGGTCCCAAGTTGATCACAGAACGCTTTCCTTTGTCCAACCACATTTGGTGGATCTGGCAACAAAACGAGTAGCATCTTATGCAGCCGTCGGCACAATTTCCTGCGGATCGAGAGATGTTTATTGGTGCGATTAGACATCTGCATGAACTTGGGGTGAAGTCCTCGTGCTGACATGTGGCGCTGATCCTGCGCCGTGACTTGCGTAGTCTGTGACTTGCGCAGCGTTGTCGCTATGGGGACCCCGGACGCTGTAAATGCAGCGATTTTTGAAGCCACGCTGCGTACTGGCGGGAGATCCTCGACGGAAGCCGTTCCGAAAATCGGAGACTCTACCAATTCCGGCAGTGCATGCGTCGCACGCATATCCTCTTCCGTCTGGTCAGATGGGATGTTGTTAGGCTCAGGGGAAAGACCTGTCTCATTAAGTGGTAGAATGTCCAGTAGGATGGGGGCGGGTGCCTCTAAGTCGACCGGACGACCTGCGTTGGGGCCTCTTGCGGAGCGTTGCGCAAAGCATGTCATCAGGGACCCGCCGGACACAGCTGCACCGTCGCGCCGGTGCTCCTCAGGAGCTCTAAATACGAGAGCAGAAATGCCTGTGCGAGGCAGAGTTACATTATCGTAATTGTTCCCTACATCTTGGTCACCAAGAGATGACAGGATGGTAGGGGCTCGAATCGCATCCTCTAGGTCGGGCTTTTCTCGAGTTCCGTCCTGAGAGATGGTCGAGTCACATGGGCAGGTGGCACAGAGAATCGGAACGAAAGCAGCTATGAGCTTAAGGCTCCACTCCGCTCATGACTGCTGCTTCCAACCTTCATACCGGTGCCATGCCGCTGCACCTTCCCGAAGACGGTCTATGGTCACATACCATTTCTGATTCTCTGTCCAGGCCGCGGGCATTGCTAGCGCGTTGACGGTTGTCGCCCAGCTGTCGGCGTCGTTCCAGACCCTGTCGAATTCCGGCAGTTTGTAGGTGGATGGCGATGATAGGGCGGCACGTGAGAATGCGAATATCACTGAGGCAACGCCGTAGAGCTGGTCTGAGAGCTGCAAGAAGGTGCTCCAAAGCTGCCTGCGTTGCTCCAAAGGGCTTGCCTCAAGATCGTGCGCGGCAGCTACATCCAACACGGCGTTAGTGGCACGCAAATCTGGCAACATTGTAGGAGCTCGCTCGGAGATTGACGCTGTCAGTTTGTTAGTCTTGACGCGGAGTAGCGCGATGGTACGCCACAGGTTCACAGCGCTGCCGTGTGTGAAGTCCGAAGCGTTGGTGATTGCGGTCTTCGAGTGAGTATCGGTTGCAGCACTCACGCCGGTGAGGTTGACGAGCAGAGAATCCTGGACGGCGTTCCCTGGCAGCTCGTATGTTGAAAGATTGCGGCAACGGGAATGTAGGCCATGGGAGGCATGAGCGGCATGCCCAAAGGACAGGAGCCGGTGCGGATCCCTGCAGCAAAATGGTGGCAGGGAGTCTATAATGTCATGCCCTACAACCCCAGGGCAGGCCTGGACGCCGTCCACTGGTGGTTTGAAGGGTAGCTGAAGCGGCGAGTGGGACCCCATTGCCAAGGAAGCGTGAACGGCGTTCCTCGATGGAGAGGTCCGCACTGCCGACGAACCACGAAGACACGTACTGGTGGCTTTTTGCAGAAGCTTCACTTGTCGGCTTAACGGGACGTAAGACTTCTTCGTGGGCTGCGCCATTATGATGTACTAGACAGAGAACAAGAGACAACACCCGATCCTGGGCCAGCTGTTTTTATTCTGCTTCTTCTTCCTCGCTCGCCTAGCATGCGTGACTGTTCCAGAGAGCCAGGTTCTGTCTTCGTCGTCACAATATATATATATATGTGACGTATGAAGGGATAGTTGGTAGAGGCAGAGGAGGAATAAGTGCAGAACAGAATAAACATGGCGTATGAGCCAGGCCACGTCACCTATTCATCGTAGCATCACACGAGTCGACAGGATGAAGACCTGGCCACCACTCATCAACCTCACATCATTCACGAAGCCACCTGCAGTACCTCTCAGGAACATGAGTCTGCTTTTCTTTGCATGGTGATGTGATCAGTATATAGTCGCTGGTCGATACTGTACTGCTGGGCTTGTCTTGCGATGAAAGCAGCGTGACAGGCTGATGAAAACGCTCCCAAGATGGCTTAGAGTCATCCTTGATTGTAAATGCTTCTGCCAGTTGACAATGCGCCGGCGTTGGTGGATTCGAAATTCCTGCAGTGCTTTGACCCACATGTGTGTTGTCATTTGACGATGAGAGCACAACAGACATGGCTTCAGGTGGTTCTGATGGCGTATATTTTTCTTTTTGCAGCGTAGTTAGGCTGACAGTGTCTGTCGAACGACCCTGGTCGGGAACGTCAGGGTGGGGGCTGGTATTGCGAAGATTCACCAGCTCGTCACACGTAAATTCCGTCACACGCTCGAAACCGTTTGGGCCTTGTGTGTGACACGATGCATCAAGGCATTTGGGTGGTTCTGTAAAATCTGAAGTGTTGTGGTGCAGTGAACACGTTGAAAATGCCGATTTCATTGCACTTGGGAGAGGTGGGTTTAGGTTCAGTTTTTTGGAGAAATTTTCTAGATTTCTTTCGGTATACGAACGCTTTACCTTGTCTGTTGCGACGTGCACGTTACCAGTCGGTGTTCGAATGCGTGACGTTTTTTCGGAAGAGTCATATGATGGTACAATGGTGGTATATTTTCTCTGAGATCTCGTTTGGAAATTAGGCTTACTGCGGGAAGACTTCGCGTAACTGTGATGGGTCAGTTGAAAAGCCTTCCGCTGATGAGGTATGAACAGGTCTTCATCGTATTCTTTGAAACGGGTAATCATCTCTTCCCTGATCTTTTGCCATGATTCATCGTTTTCGAATATGTGTGTCAGGTAAAACTTGAATGCCTCACCGGGGATGTAGTCGGTGAAGTTGATGATCATCTCCCGTTCCGACCAGGATGCAGCGGCGGCGTGGACCTCGAATAGGTTGAACCAGTCCTGTACGGGTCCGTCGTCCGCTGATCCGGTGTACTTGGGGATGTCGAGCTCAGTCGATGGTTCTGTCATGGTGCCGGTAACTGAATGCGCCTGAGATCACCTCTTCTGTGGTCGATATTCAGTTGAGGCGTACTGCAGGTGGCTTCGTGAATGATGTGAGGTTGATGAGTGGTGGCCAGGTCTTCATCCTGTCGACTCGTGTGATGCTACGATGAATAGGTGACGTGGCCTGGCTCATTGTTGTTGTTGTTGTTGTTGTTGTTGCCCCTTCGCACTGGCACATACCCACTATGGGGGATTGGCCATGAAATCTAGAAGTATCCTATATGAGATATATTAAAAGGTTTATCCTTAATGAAAAAACTAATGATGTAATAGAAAATAATAATTAACTAAAAAGGAATATTAAACTAAACAAATAATTGAAGATTGAATCAAGAAGAGAAAAGGTGAGGTAATACTACAGTGGAAGACAGAAATTTTGAGTAGACCAGACAATCGAGCTTATCTCACCCGGTCACAATCAAATGAATATGCAAATTTCATTCAAAATTAGACAAGTGTCTTCAGAAATATATTTAAGCAGGCATTATTATGACATGCGCTTTGATTCTCGAATGAAATTGCATACACCTGGCTCATACGCCATGTTTATTCTGTTCTGCACTTCTTCCTCCTCTGCCTCTACCAACTATCGCTTCATACGTCACATATATATATATATATATATATATATATATATATATATATATATATATATATATATATATATATATATATATATGACGCTTTGATGAATTGGAGACGTGGCCTGGCTCATACGCTTTGTTTATTCTGATCTGACTTTACGTCTTCCTCATCTTCCTTTCTCACATTCACCTGTGAAGCGTCCCACGTTTCTTCCTCCCCCCGAGAGAGCGTCAACCTATTGGGACAATAGTAGCGAGCACTTTGTTGACGTGCATAATGTCAGTTGTTCTGCTTAACGGAGCTACGCATCGGTCAATCTGATAGTTCACAGGAGAGACTCTGTGAAGAATCGTGTAAGATCCTTCCATGACTGAACTGAGCTTTCATTTGTTCGGGCGCCAAGGTATTTCGTAGAGGACCAATTCACCAGGTTTGAGGTTTTGTGGTAGGAATTTGTCGTCGTAGACTGTCTTGTTCTTCTGATGATAGGCAAGAGTGTTCGTGATTGAACTTTTCCTTTCCTTTTGCACAATCTTCACTAGTGCGTCTAAAATTGTGTCGTATGAAGGAATAACGTACATGAGGTACAATGGTGGATATCGTGTTACTTCATGTGGGGTTCTGTTGTATTCATCGACGACATTCGAAAGATGTTTGACCCAAGATTTCTGTGGCTGCTCATTCATTTTGCAGTTTAGCCGGGTTACAATAATCTGATTCGTACGTTCGTTCATGCCATTACATTGAGGGTGTTGAGATATTGTAAACAATAGGTAGACACCATTGCGTTTCAGAAACTGCTTGATTTTTCCAGCTGTGAAAGCTTGTCCATGATCAAATAAGAACTTCTTGGGTTTTCCTGCAGCAAAGATGGCGGTGATGCCCGAAATGTATGCATCATAAGTTTTGTTCTTGTTGGGAAACGCTCAGACATACCGCGTAGCGTGGTCGATCGCCAAGCGAATAAACTTCTTTGTCGAGCCGTATCCTGAAAAGCCACTTATGGTGTCCATTGATAAAAGATCAAAGGGTTGTTCTTCAGGTGGTAGTGACTCGAGAGATCCAAATCTTTTGTTTTTCGGCTTCTTGCAACACTGATATATTTTATGGTAGCGGACCTAGAATGAAACTTCTGTGATGATTTCCGGCCAATAGTATGACGATGACAAGCCTAGAGTTTCCTTTACTCCGACATGTCCGAAGTGACAGTGTGCTTTCTGCAGAAGGCCCAGTCGAAACATGAGAGGAACGTACACTTTGCGAATTCTTTTCGTGTCATGATAGTGACCCCGTTTTCCATTGTGTACTTGAAGCGAGGGTGGTCATCCTGTTTAGTTTGAAGTTCTGGTAATAAAAGGAGTTGAACCATAGGGTTTCACGAAAATGCGTCCTCCTCGATGTTTTCGCTGGCTTTTTGATGTCTAATGTTAGCGTCATACATCGACAGCTTCAAAGACCATCGAAATAGCCGGCCATGGGGCTTTTTATGTTTTTGAGCCATTGTAAAGCAGCATGATTGGTGACAACAGTGAATGGTCGTCCATGTAGATAGCAGTACCACTTGTCAACAGCGTCAATTATCGCGAGGCATTTGAGCTCTGTAATGGCATAACTTAATTCGTGCATGACTAGCCTACGCGAGTGATAGGCAATGGGGTGTTCTTTACCATCATGAACGCGTTGCTTCAGAACTGCACTTACACCTACGTTAGATGCGTCGCAATAAAGAATGCATGGTTTCTCGCAAGAAAAAAATTGTAAAATGGGTTCTTTGGTCCCACAGCATTTCACGTTCTCGAAAGGTTGTTCTAATGAGCAATCCCAATCCCATGGTGTGCCCTTCTTGAACAGCTTCGTAAGTGAGAAAAATATGTCACTGAAGTGCGGTATGAACTGGCGGTAAACGTTGGTGGTGCCTAATAGCGCTGAAGCTCCTTCGGGGATTTCCGTCTTGGGAATCGCAATACAGCTTCCATGTTTCTCTCGTATAGGTGACACTGTACCGTGTGACACTCTGTGGCCCAAATATTCAATAGAATCTTAGGCAAAATGCACTTCTTCAATTCAAGTTTTGCATTTTCAATTTAAGGCATGCAATAGAGCTTGTATGTGCCGTAGGTGCTCAGTAATTGTGTCGAAGAAGACTACATTATCATTAAAGTAATTAACGACATTCTTTAAGTTCTGTTTTATGATAACTGATTGCCCAGCTCTTCCGAAAGTAGGAGGAGCATTTGATTGATATGTGGGGTTTAACGTCCCGAAACCACTGTATGATTATGAGAGACGCCGTAGTGGAGGGCTCCGGAAATTTAGACCACCTGGGGTTCTTTAACGTGCACCCAAATCTGAGTACACGGGCCTACAACATTTCCGCCTCCATCGGAAATGCAGCCTAGGAGGAGCATTTCTCAAAATGAAAGGCATAACAAGCCACTCATAATGGCCATTCGGCGAGACGACAGCTGTTTTGGGGATGTCCTCTAGGTTCATTTTGGCATGCCAATAACGTGAAGTGATATCCATTGTCGAAAAATATTTCGATTTTCCCTGGTAGTTTAGAACATCGTCTATACGCGGAATAGGTTGGTAGTCAGGCACAGTAACAGAGTTATGCTTTCGATAATCAATGCCTAAACGTGTGCGTCCCTCACCTTTTTTCTCTGCAAGAATGACGGGAGCCGCGTAAGGGGAAAAAGATGGACGCACTACACCTTGCTTGTGAAGTAAGTCTGCTCACCTGACAATTTCGTCTTTGTCTGCCAGGGAGCATAGATACGGTAGTCTGTGGATACGGACGTTGTTGCTAAGGGCAATGCAGTGCCATTCATTCGTGATACATCCGAAGTCCATCTGAGATTTTGACAAAATGTCTTCGTAACTGTAAAGCACATCTCTCAAAGCAGCTTGTTGCGATGGTGGAAGGTGCGTGTTATCAACGGCTTGGAGAGGGGTTGTATTGGTGCTGAAGACACACTTTCAAGTTTGAAAAAAATTCTGCACAGCTTTGTTGTCTTGAAGTAAAGTCATCGTGTTTAATTCCAGTCATAGGTTGAAAAAGAAGGCGTTGTTCAGGCCTAGCAAGAATTCAGTCTTCATGCCTGGTAGAAGGTGTGCTTCGACAGCCCACATTATCTTCCCTATTTCCAACTGTATAAGTACGCGGCCCAAAGTTTTTGTGGTTGAGGTGACTTGTTGGACACTAATGCATGAATCCTTGAGAAACTGCAGCTTGAGTTTTTAACACAACTTCATTGATACAGGTAACAGTCACTCCTGTATCCAGAGTTGCGTTCACCGTGTGTCCGCTCACAATTGCACCAAAACGTATTAATGAAGCTTTGGGCAACCCTCTTCGTTTCCCTGGTAGTTAGTTAGATCAGACGCCATTTCACGACGAGGGCACACATCGTGCCAGTGAAACTGATTTGGCAAACCAGTGGATGAACAATGTCGGCACTCACCATGAGGGGTGCGCGTCGATCCTGCAGGAAGCCATGGTCGCGTAGAATGAGGCTCTCGATGCATGAGCTGCCATTTTGACGAATGTTGGGAAGCATCTCTGTGGACTAAGCTTGAAGCGCAGCAGCAAGCCACTTGGCCAGGGTGGTGAGTGTCAATCCAGCAAGGCACCTTTCGATCTCCTCGGGTACATCAACGGTAAGGCCTGATTATATGTGAACGTCTTTCTAGTCTGCGAGGTGACCAAGATGTGTCTTTTCTGCGTAGTGTTGCCTGATGCGCTGTTCTCTTTTGAGCCCGCTGTGTATGATTTGACAGGAAGGGTCGCTAACAGGTGCAGAAAATTGTGCTATCATGCTTGTTTTGACGCCTTTCCACGTATCTTCTGCGTCGAAAATCTCGGTGAGGTACTAGCGGAATGCCTCACCTTCAAGGTACTCGCTGATGCAGTCGATGCGATCTCGTTCGGACAAGCTGACGTTGCTCGCCTTCTATTCGATAATGTGCAACCACTTGTCAACAGGGACGTCATCTTTGGCTCCAGTGTATTTCTGCAGGCGGATCATCTTCTTTGGTGGGCTCATGATGTTCCTACGGTAGATCCTGTCGACTTATGTGACGCTATGATGAATGGGAGGCATGGCCTGGCTCATACGCCAAGTTTATTCTGACTCTTCGTCTTCCTCATCTTCCTTTCCCCCATGCACCTGTGAAGCGTCACCACACACACACACACACGCACGCCTACACACACACACACACACACACACACACACATATATATATATATATATATATATATATATATATATATATATATATATATATATATATATATATATATATATATTTATATTTATATATATTTATATATATTGCCACAGCTTCACCATCGCAGAATACGCGTGCCACAATTCGCGTTCGTAGAAGCCGCCAAGCAAGTAGCAACAAAGCCGCGCCATGGAACGCCGTTCTGCACGCGCCACGATCCTACGCCACGGGACTGGCACGAGACTCGAGAGGCAGAGAAAGAGCCCGGCGAAGTTGTAGTCAGCGAGCAAAAGACATTTTTGGCTGACCATTTTTAGTTTTGAGTTTACGGGCACAAGTTCACCCTAAATAAAGGTTTTATATAGTACCAGGTGCTATATTTATTCGTAACAATCTGGTGGAGGTGCTGGGTACTGTGCTCTCCGGCCTCAAATGGCAGTCATGTCTTGTCTATCTTGATGACGTAGTAATTTTTTCCACTACGTTCGAGCAGCACGTACAGAGATTGAGAACGGTACTGGACGCTATTCGTATGGCTGCACTTACGATCAAACGCGAAAAGTGCCATTTGGATTCCGGGAGCTTTGGTTCCTCCGACACATTGTCAGTTCTCACGTTGTCCGCCAAGATTCGGATAAGATCACTGCGGATGAAAATTTCCCAAGGCCAAGAGACAAAAAAGCTAAGCAACGTTTCCTGGGGCTTTGTGCGTACTATAAGCGCTTCGTTGAAACCTTCTCCAAGATTGCGGAACCACTGACACGGCTTACGAAGGAAGGTGTGCCATTCATCTGGCACCAAGAGCAAGAAGACGCCTTTGTGAGTTACGACGGCGTTTGCAGTCACCTCCCATTCTCGCTCATTTTCACGAAGATGCCAAAACAGACATTCATACGGACGCCATCAACGTTGGCCTCAGTGCTATTCCTGTTCAATGGCAGAAAGGGGAAAAAAAGTTATTTTTTATGCAAGCTGCACTCTGTCGAAAGCTGAGTATAATTATTCAGCTACAGAAAAGGAATGTCTCGCAGTTATATGGGCCATCAGTAAGTTCCGTCCATATTTATACGGTAGATTATTCCGAGCCATCAGTGACCATTATTCATGGTGCTGGCTTGCGAACCTCAAGAATCTTTCCGGAAGACTTGCTAGATGGAGCCTACGTTTACAAAAATATGACATCACTGTAGTCTACAAGTCTGGCCACAAGCACAATGAGGTTGATTGCTTGTCACGAGCACCAGTCTAGACCTCGTCTCCTGAGCATGAACAATACTCCGCATTTCTTTGAGCTGTGAATGTGTCGGAGATGGCTCATGATCAGCGAATGGACCCAGAATTACCTCTGCTCATTTAATACTTAGAGGGGCAGCAAGTAGAAGTACCACGAGTTTTGGTCCGTGGAGTACGTTCCTACGTCCTCCGCAACAACGTTCTCTACAAAAGAAACTTTCAACACACCGGTGAAACGTTCCTACTGCTGGTTCCATCATCACTGCGAGCGGAAATTTTAGAAGCGTGTCATGATGACCCACGAGCAGGTCACTTGGGCACTAGTAGGACTTTGGCAAGAATCCGCCAGAGATATTACTGGCCAAAATTGATGGATTCAGTACAGTAATACGTAAGATCATGTCGAGAATGCCAAAGACGCAAAGTACCACCTCTAAAACCAGCAGGTCTTTTGAAACCGATAGAGCCACCGAAAGCTCCGTTTGAGCAGGTCGGATTGGATTTGCTAGGACCATTTTCTATTTCATCATTTGGGAAGCGCTGGATAGTTGTAGCAACCGACTACATGACCCGGTATGCCGAGACATCATTTCTCACAAAAGGAACGGCAAATGAAGTGGCTCAGTTTTTTGTGACCCAGATAGTGCTGTGACACGGCGCACCTAAAGTCCTTATAATTGACCAAGAAACTGCGTTCACAGCCAGGCTAGTACAGTCTGTGATGAAACTATAGCGCACGCCAACCACAAAAGAACTACCGCATACCATCCGCAAACTAACGGGTTAACTGAAAGGCTGAACAGTACGCTTGCCGACACGATCGCGATGTATGAGGACGTCGAGCATCGAACTTGGGACACCATATCACCGTATGCTACATTTGCATATAATACCGCAGTACAAGAGACAACCCACTTCATGCCATTTCAACTTGTTTATGGTCGGACAGTGATAACGACAGTAGATGCAATTCTGCCTGTCAACAGCACGAATGAAGAGGACCCTGACATAAGCGAATATGTAGAAAGGGCAGAAGAGGCGCGACAACTAGCACGGAACCGCATAATTCAACAGCAGGACGTCGACGCGCACCGTTACAATCTAAGACGAAGGGACGTTCAGTACTCCCCTGGAGACCAAGTGTGGGTCTGGGCGCCTGTACGTGCACGTGGCCTATCAGAAAAGCTTATGCGGTGCTATTTTGGCCCTTACAGGGTTCTTCGTCAGCTAGGCCTATTAAACTACGAAGTGATCCTTGAAGGTCAAGTATGCACAACACGACGCAAGAATCTCCCGGATGTTGCACATGTAGTACGGATGAAACCGTACTATGACAGGAACTGAACAAGTGAACTGACTGACGTCGTCTAACACAAGGACAAGTCCTATTGTCTAGAAACTGTCAGCCGGCTCTACGCATCGGGGCGATGCCTGCTAGAAGGGAGACTAATGCCACAGCTCGACCATCGCAGAAGACGCGTGCCACAATTCGCGTTCGTAAAAGCCGCCAAGCAAGTACCAAGAAAGCCACGCCATGGAACGCCATCCTGCACGCGCCACGATGCTACGCCACGAGACCGGCACGAGACTCGAGGGGCAGAGGAAGAGACCGACGAAGTTGTAGTCAGCGAGCAAGAGACATTTTTGGCTGACCATTTTTAGTTTTGAGTATACGGGCACAAGTTTATTTATTTATTTATTTATTTATTTATTTTCAGATTTACTGCCAGCTTTTGAAAAAGGCCTTTGGCAGGAGCGGGCAGAACAAATAAAAGAATGCGAGAACATACGCAAATACGTCCACAAAGCAACCGCAACAATGAGCGGGAACAAAAATAAAAATAAAAATATACAATTACGCAATCAACAAAGTGACAGTAGGTACTATCAACAACTTGTTTGGTACCAAGCCAGACCTACACTGACAGAAACAATTAATAATATACAAGACATGACTGGAAAGAGCAGGAGAAATCTGGATTGTAGAAGAGGACACTGTAATTAGTAACACCACCGAGGTGCACCGCTAAAACAAAGCAGAGTTACTATGTGACACACTCAACAACAACAAAAAAAACATCAGAACGACATTATTGTTTCACAATCACATATAAGTTGCAGATGTCGCGATACTAGGAAAGCGGAGTGACCACAAATATACCGAAAAAATTACAGATAATCTGACAATGCTTTAGCAAAAGATTTTAGTGTATTACAATCAATTACATTGGATGAAAGTCGATTCCATTCACGCGTTGATCTCGGCAAAAAAGAGTTTTTGAATGTGTCTGTTTTACAGCTAAAATCCTTTATCTTTTTCGTGTGGTGTGATCGCGTCGAGCGCTTACCAACCCGGTCGATAAAATTACTCTTGTCTATTGCCAGCTTATCTTGGTAAAGGGAGTACAAAAACTTGAGCCGTTCACGCTGACGTCTCTTTTGCAATGTATCCAGCTCTGATTCTGCCAAGATTGAGTTACAGATACTTGCCAGCAATAGCAATCATGAACAAACCTGATGCCCTTCCTTTGAACGAGTTCTAGTTTATCAATGTTGTTTCTTGTGCACGAATCCCATATAACTGATGCATATTCGAGGGAGGGCCTAATGAAGGTTTTGTAAACCAGTAACTTTATTTCTTTGGTTGATTTTCGCAATGACTTTCGAAGGTATCCAAGTTTACGCACGGCTTTATTTGTAATATACGAAATGTGTTCATTCCATCTAAGGTCCGAGGTAATAATTACGCCTAAATATTTGTACCTTTCTACAACGGAAAGAGTGTGATTATCTATGAAATATGGAAAGCTTAGGGGATGCTGTTTACGCGTTATTGACATGGCTACCGTTTTAGTCTTGTTAACACTCATTTGCCACGTTGAACACCAAGTTTGTATTTTCGCTAAAGAAGAATTCAAAAGAACTTGGTCGCAGCGGCTTTGAACTTCATGATAGAGGATGCAGTCATCTGCGAATAGTCTAATTTTAAATGGTATATCCTGCACCATGTCATTAATGATCACAAGAAAGAAAAGTGGCCCAAGCACCGAACCTTGAGGTATACCGGATATAACTGTCTCTGCTGGAGAGCACGTACCATCAATTGTTAAACATTGTCGTCTTAAATTTAAGTAATATTTTATCCATGACAAAAGTGTATCGTTCTTCAGTATGGGTTGAAGTTTAAAGAGCAGCTTTTGGTGCGACATGCGATCGTACGCTTTCTCAAAATCTAGAAAAGTAATATCAGTTTGACCTTGCCTATCAAGGGTTTTGGCGAGTTCATGTACTGTTTCTATAAGTTGTCTTACGGTAGATAGACCTTTTCGGAAGCCATTTTGCCTGGGGTCAATAAGTCTGTTTTCATCTAGAAATGTTGATAAGTGCTCAAACATAATATGTTCCAATATTTTTGCGCATGTACACAAGAGGATGATAGGTCTATATGAAGTAACCAAATGTGGAGTGTTAGATTTAGGTAGAGGAGTAATTTTACCGTATTTTCAGTTCTCTGGCATCTTAGATTGGGATAAGGATTTGTTAAATATAAGATGCAGATAATGTGAGCTCCATTCAGTGTGCCTCACCAAGAAGTGGTTATCAATACAGTCTATTCCGGGTGTTTTCTTACGATCAATTTGAAGCAAAAGAGAAAGGACACCTTCCTGGGATATCGAAATGTTGCTTATTGGGGGAATGTTCTTGAACTGATTGACTGAAGGTGTAATAGTGTCATCTTTCGTGAATACTGAACAGAAGAAGTCGTTAAAAGACGTTGCAATGGTGAGTCGGTCAGTGACGGTTTCCCCGTTAACTACAATGTTAGAAGTTGACTTATTATTTGAGGAAAAATAGCGCCAAAATTTTTCAGGAGACGAGAGAAGAAAATTTTTCATAGTTACTTTGTGGTAAAATCCTTTAGCCTTTTAATGCTTTCATGAAGGCGTTTGCGCATTGACACAAGTTTTTCACTGTTAGCTGGTGATGGAGACTTGCGATGCTGTTTTCTAAATTTTTTTGTCTTTCGTCCCATGCGCACTATTTCCCTTGTAATCCATGGATTAACTCTATGGCTGAAAATTTCTTTGAAGGGCACAAATCGTTCAATGCACGACAAAACAAGTGATTTAAAAAAGTGCCACAAGTCTTCCACAGAGCAATCATTTGACTCGGAAAGAGAACAGAATGTTGGAAACGACATGTCTAGAGCGTCAATAATGTCCACATCTTGAGCACGTAAAAAAACTGGAACCGACCGTCGGTATTTCTCTGTGTTGGTGATACGATTTCCAGGCATCGACAAGAAAACCATTTTAGGATCTGAAATTCTTTCCAATACTTGTACATCAACGTTTCGACTTGCAATACTCTGGCTAACAATAAAGAGATCCAAGAGTGAGCTCTTGTCTTTCTGAATGCGCGTGGGTTGTTAATTGCGTTAAACTATGAAAGAGCATAAGGTCCACAATGCGTTCCGCCGCACAGACGAGTGGCTGCGGAAAATCACCGGACCAGTCGATGGACGGAACATTAAAGTCTCCAGCTAACAACACATTGCTTGTGTCACATCTGCTAGAACACAGGAACTCATTCAGTTTTTCGAAGAATGTGTGATCACTATTTGGGGGGCGATAGAATGCGCCTACAGACAAATTTAGGTCGTGTAAATCGAGTTTGATAATAACACATTCAACGCCCGGTATATCGGTTTGCCTTATCACTTGCAATGATTGTTTTACCATAATAGCAGCGCCACCACCACGCGTGTCTCTATCTTTTCGATAAATCTTGTAGCCGGGTGGTGTAACTTCTTCATCGCTTATATCATAATTTAACCACGTTTCGGTGATTATCAGAATGTGAGGGCGATGTGTCATTACAATACTCTCCAAGTGTTCAAGTTTATTCATGACGCTACGAGCATTTTGGTTCAGGCATACGATGGGTTTGCCATCTTCAATTTTATTTCATTTTTTGCGTACTTGGCTACCCCCGCCCTTCTTTAGGGGAATTCTTTTGTTTTCTTGGCTACCCCGACCCTTCTTTACGGGAATTCTTTTGTTTTCAGTGTTATTCCATTCGAACAGCTCGTCATCAATTTTAATTTTGTCGTATTTCATTGTAACCTTTCCGCCTGCCTTTCTAATTTCAGAAGTGCTTTCCCACAGTTTTTTTCATTTTTCTTTTGTGACTAGGGAAAAATCTTCGGAAACTGATATATCAGTACTTTTAAGCTTAAAGCAGTTAGCCAGCACTTCCTCTATTTCGCGGTAATCAAACAATTTTAATATGACTGGTCGGTTTTTGTTTGCTTTCGCCCAAGTCTGTGCATTCGTTCTATTGATCTCAGCTGTACGCCAAGCACACCCTTAAACACACCTTTAACAACAGCATTAGCAAGGGCATCCGTGGTTTCCTTTTCATCCTCAGGTATACCGAACACAATAATATTATTGCGCCTACTGCGGTCTTCTAAGTTAATCACTTTGTGTTCCAAATATTGGACAGTTTTTTCCAGGCTTGACAATTTCACATTTACTTCTTTAATGTCCAAGGCCACAGCTTCTACCTGCTTTAATTTTGCTTCTATCGCCTCAAGCCTTGTTTGAATGTTCTTCTGGCCGGAGAGGAGCTCATCAAGAAGTTCCTCAACCGTAGAGCCTGAGTTCGACTCGATGTCCCCACATAGCATCAGTAAGGACACTAAAAAATTCAGAATGACCAAACAAGCCAAAAGGACACTTTGTGGGCACGTCAGCTGAATCAAACTACGATTACTGGTTTTGACAGAATAATACTTGTTACTGACCTGTACTAAAAAGAGAAACAGATTTGGCATGTTGCTCACAGGCCAGCCGACGTGCCCACTGAAGCGGTAGGATGGGGGCGGTCTTCTTATATGCTGCTCCGTTGATGTCGATCGCCCAAGAGGCGGTGTCCACCAGCGGTTGTCGGCGAAAGTCGGTCCATGTGCGGATGCGTATTCAGTCTTCGCTACCGCGATGACTAAACGTAGTGCATCTTGCTGTGCGCCGGCCTCCGATGATATGCCGAGCAGCAGGAACTGTACAAAAAAGAGAAACGGATTTGGCATGTTGCTCACAGGCCAGCCGACATGCCTACTGAAGCGGTAGGATGGGGACGGCCTTCTTATATGCTGCTCCGTTGATGTCGATCGCCCAGGAGGTGGTGTCCACCAGCGGTTGTCGGCGAAAGTCGGTCCATGTGCACATGCGTCTTCAGTCTTCGCTGCCGCGATGACTAAACGTAGTGCATCTTGCTGTGCGCCGGCCTCCGATGATATGCCGAGCAGCAGGAACTGTACAAAAAAGAGAAACGTATTTGGCATGTTGCTCACAGGCCAGCCGACGTGCCCACTTCGCCCTAAATAAGTTCGCCCTAAATAATGAGTTTATATAGTACCAGATGCTATATTTATTCGTAACATTATATATAGATATATATTCATTTGGAAGGTTCAGTGGGTCTGGTACGTATAAGAAACGAAGCTGCTACACGTAGGAGAAAGCATTCTCTGACGAAGGCCGTGCCATGATCGAAACGTAAAGCTATAAAGGAACTGCTTGCTTTCTCCAACGTGTACCAGCTTCTTATAATATATATATATATATATATATATATATATATATATATATATATATATATATATATATATATATATATATATAGATATATATATATATATATATAATTATGCCGCTTGTTTACACGCCGCTTGTTTACACTCAGATACCGGCTTCGCCAGGCCCCGCCTTCTCTAAAACTGCTTGCATACACTTCCCTTGTGCGATCATTACTGGAAAACGGTAATATTATTTGGTCACCATTCACAAAACAGCAAATCACGAAACTGGAAGGAATACAAAGGAAAGTTATGAGGTTCATCTACAACAAGTACAGACATACAGATTCTCCGACTAAACTAATGAAAAAAGCTGGATTACTTACTCTAATGAATAGAACAAGGTTAGCACGTGCAAAATTCATACATGAATTAATGCATGGTCGTTTAAACATTGATGTATCCGCCTATCTTACGTTTGATCAAACTAGAAAAACACGCCAAAAACACCCAATGAGACTTAACGAATACTCCTTCAACACAAACTGCTTTAGGTACTCATTCTTTCCGTTAGCCACTAATGAATGGAATAAACTGCATCCGAGTATCTCCAGCACTACCGAATTAGCAAAATTTCTAACCCTTGTCGAAAATGAACTTTGTATTATGCAAACGGAATCACCTGGCTGATTTTAATATGGGTGTTCGTGTGAACAATGTACGAGCGAAGTATCATGTCATCATATTTTTTCTTTAAGCAATTTTTAGTACTGAATCCAGGTGAAGAGAAATCGCCCGGTTGATTCTTGAACATGTTTCTGTTTTTCAGTGTGTATAAATTTGCCCTTCCTTGAAATACTTCGCCATATTGTAGGGTAGTTTCTTATTGCTGTAATTTCTTGTTGTGTTTCTTGATGCATATGCCAATATGTCAACCAATGTGTCAACCAAGTCGCTGCATTTATTTTCTTCTGACAACTTTTCTTTACACTAATGTTTTATGCCTTCTCTGATCTGAAATTGTTAAATGATCCGATTCTGTTAGTTTCATTCTGTACTTTATTGCGATGCCTGTCTTTATTGTGTACCTATTCGAATTTTTATGTTCACGCCCTTCCTGCTAAAATCCCTGATGGGATTGGCAGCATGTCAAAATAAATAAATAAATAAATAAATAAATAATATATATATATACATATATATATATATATATATATATATATATGTTAGATCTGAATAATATTGTGTGAAAAACACGGAAAACGAGCCCTTAGGTATACGCTTATTTTCCTTATTCATTAACGAGGCTCTCGTACTGGCAGACTTGGTTTCATTAGGTTGTAAACGAGGGACTATTAATCAGCTGCCCCCTCGTAATAAGTTCACGTGCTACGTGATGCCACATATGCGCATAAAAGAGTGTTACACACTCGTCGCTTAGCTTATAGATGGCGCTGACTGACACTCCTACTTCTAAATTCACATATAAACCCAAAAAAGTGGATAGAGGGAAGGCCGCTGTGGTAGCTCAGTGGTCAGAGCATCGAACGCGTTATTCGAAGGTCGTTGGTTCGATTCCTACTCACGGCTGGTTATTTTTTACCCACTTTTCTTTTTTTTTACATTCCATTGGTTCTAATAACTTCCCCTGTACATATCTTGGCATTACTGTCTGTTAGATTTTATTCACACACACACACACACACACACATATATATATATATATATATATGTATATGTATATATTGTAAGAATTCTTTCGTCTTCATCTTCCTCATCTGTCAATAACCATCATCAGTGTTCGTTTCATTCCTCTTCATCATTGGCACCATCCTGCTGTTGCTTAAATAAAGCGTCAACTGAACCGTGGTATTTCAAGTGATGGAATGTGCTTCCCGATATCTTCGACCTATCTCCATCCACAGCCAGCTCCTGGAGCTCCGTTCGGGACGTCGCTTATGCTTGCAGAGCACCATGGCACAAGAGCAAGCGCAACCGAACCACCCGCTGGCGTTACCACCCGCCGCCAGCCAACGCCTGGTCAACAAGCCCCCTCGGGAGCCTCCAATCTTCTCCAGACTTCCTTGCGAAGATGTCGAAGACTAACTCAACTACTATGATCGCGTAGGTGTCTACAACAACCGGAACTAAGCATAGAAATTAGCATGCGTCCAGTTTTACGTAACTCAGTTTGCCAAGAAATGGTTTCTAAATCATGAGAGCAACTCTCGCGATTTGTCTTCGTTCAAAGAGCAGCTCCCACGTAATTTCGACACACCGACTGTTTCTTTTTAAGAAGTATGACGAGTAAGGCCCATGGACAGTTCGAGAGTTTAATGACGTCATTATCGAGCATCGACTGTACCTTAGAACGCATCGCTTCTTGGTCTTTTTGCGACACGCGGTAGGCACGCTGTCGTACTGACCATTCGGTAGGGTCCGTTCAAAAGCGGTGCTTAGCGCTTGAGCTCGTCTTTATTTTTGAAGTTGACGCAAAACAGTCAATGTACGTGCGTAAAATCATGAGTATCTGCTCTTGCTGCGCAGAGGATAGGTGGCTGTTTACATCAACTGTATTTGGCAATGCAGAGTCACATTCGTGGCAGTGGCAATCTAGCAACACTACAACATGCTTCGTCATCACTGGCTTTGCAGTTCGCGATCGTTGTTCACTTGGCAAAGTGTTGGTAATGGCCGCTTAAATTCGTGATCAATAGCTGTGCCATCCGACGTTTCAGTAGGAGTACACCACGCGCGACACATATTTGCCGAGTCAAGAGCTCCGAGAGGTTGGTTTTGGCAATAACAGTATTCTTGTTATCACAGTCGCTCTCCACAGTTACCTACAGACTGGCTCAAGGCGGAAGTGCAATGGTGTCTTCAGCATTGCGAAGAGTTGTGGTCTGCAAGAGTGTATTTTTTTGTCGGCGCGTATCGTCGCAGACAACGTTATGAGCTGGTCACAAAGGTCAATGACTTTCCATACTCGCCCAGGAAATTCGTTTCGAAAATAAGATTTTGTTAGCATTCGCGCAACACAAGGAATGAAGCAGCGTGTGTTTCACTCACAAACTTGAAGCCGTATGGTACATCTTCCCGGTGGTGTCAAAGGTGACCTCCTGCAGTCACAAAGTTATGTCCATGTCCTCAAGGTGTCGTAACCTTTCGTACTTTAGAACTGGGTCAGCACTTATAACGGAATAACCAGTGCCCGTGTCTACCAGAACATTTATCGGTTCGCTGTCGACAAGAACGAAAATGCAAGAAGATCCACTGTTGTCATTGATGGCATACTTCGGCGAAAGGAAGTCATCGGATGTCGACAGGCAGTTTGGGAGAAGGTCTTTTATCGGTCGATTAACCTCGCTTTCACCCCCTGAGGTCGCTATTTAAAGATTCTCAGGCGCGGGCTCGTGAGCCTAGGCGATCATCTCGCCAAAATCTCAGCAAAGGTCGATTGTTGTCCGGGTGACATGGAGAGGCGTGAAAACGGTGAGCTGGATTGCCAACGCGGAAAGGGTGAAGACTGCCTGCTTGCCAAGTGCTTGGCGATAGCATAGGGCCGCTCACCATCTCTGAGTCGACGAGCATCTGAACGAAAGACAAGAACACCCTTGTGTCAGTATGCTCACTCCCGATAAATATGACCTGGTTCACCGCAATGATAACAAAGAGGCCGGTTGTCGGGAGCACGCCACACACTCTATTTCCGTCTAAGTGGGGGATTGCGGTATGGTTATGAGCCTGAGTAGAACGGCGGCACTGTCGGCAGGGTGGACAATGAGGATGAATAGCCGACATCCGGTGCAGAGGTAAGTATTGCTTTCACATACGTTAATGGCAGAACTTCAGCTGAATGCGTGGTCATTATGAAATGGACCTCACCTGAACGCGAAGCCACCATGTGGTGCACCAGCTGCCAGACCTCTTCGCGGATGGCATGCTTTATGACCACAACCTTGGGCTTAAGAGACAGCACGTGCCGCCTTAGCAGGTTCTCGCGCAAAATACTGCGTACAAAATCCATGAGGTTCCTTACTGTAGTGACGTAAGGTGTTGCCAGGGCCGATGACAGAGATGAAAGATGGCCAGGACGCTCATACTGAGACGAACGAGGCCTTAGAATTCTCTCCATTGTCGTGGCTTCATATAGAAAATTTGTAAGAGCACTGGGATGGTTGCAGACTAGTGCTGCGAACATGGCGCCTTTCATTCCCGCATCAGAGGGCGCACCTTCTCTTCCCTCGTTCAGAAATCAGCTCGCCTAAACAGATGCAACATGTCCTGAACGAGCACAACAACGCTCTCGTTCGCGTGCTCAGAAGAATTTTCACTTGCTTTTTTCTGTGAGCTTTGGTAGAAAATCTGCAACTGGGTGCAAAACTCTGACCATTATACCAAGGTGGCTTCTTGGTTATCGAACCAAGTGCGCGCGTAGTCCTCGAGTAAAACTAGACATACCGAAGCTTTCGATACTCGGTATACTCTTTGAAACTGGGGTAGTGGTTGTAGTTGTCAAGCCAGTCGTCCACGTCCTCGTAAAAGTCACCGTGAAACTTCTTCGGGGTTCGCGTGGCGCTTAATAACCAAAACGGAGGTAATGTCAATGTCTCCTCGGTTTGTGTCACCGCACTTTTCATAGTTTTGTCGACCTGTGGAAGGAACTGGTATTCAGCCCCGCCGTGGTGGTCTAGTGGCTAAGGTACCCGGCCGCTGACCCACAGGTCGCGGGTTGAAATCCCGGCTGCGGCGGCTGCATTTCCGATGGAGCTGGAAACGTCGTAGGCCCGTGTGCTCAGATTTGAGTGCACATTAAAGAACCCCAGGTGGTTTAAATTTCCGGAGTCCTCCACTACGGCGTCTCTGATTTTCATATGGTGGTTTTGGGACGTTAAACCCCACAAATTAATCAAAGAACTGGTATTCAGGTGGTATGCCTAGTTGCCGGCAGCTACGCCATAGATCAGGTAGTTTTCTTGAGGCGTTACTATAGACCAATGAACGGATGGATATGGCTGTACCTTTTACATCAGGCGGTGGCCAGCGCCAACAAGCCGCAATAAGATGGATGGATGTATTTATGTGGCTGTAGCCTTTAGATCGGGCGTCGACTAACACCACCTAGCCGTAATAATTAGTGAACTAACCACTAGACTTATCTTTTTTTTCCTTTAAATAGTGAAGATAGACGGGTACTTTGCAGTGAAGATTTAGTTTTCACTCATGCCTTGACTTTAGCCACCAATCAGATTACCTCCTTCTAAATAGGTCTACCCGCTTAAAGTCTATTTTGCCCTCCCTGTCCCTAAACCCCAGTGCTTTGAAATACTCTGCGCCATCATGCTGAACTATAGGATGAAGCGCTTTACAGAACATTACCAAGTGTTCGGCAGTTTCGTCTTACTCTCCACACGCACTGCTTACTGTGTCTACCCCTTCATATTTGGCCCGATATGTCTTAATTTGCAATACTCGCGTCCTGGCCTCAAGCAGTAGAGAACTACCCCGAGTATTATCAAAGATCCTTTCTTTGGCAATCTCCTGTTTTAAAGTTCGATATATCTCTAGTGTGAACTTTTAATCATGACAATTCTCCACATTTCAGTCTCCAATTCTTCACTTTCTCCTTAACCAATAGTTATTTTTGGTTTGGCCACCTGCTGTTTTCCAAGTATTTACCAGTAACTTCCTGGCTCGCTTCCTCCATTTCGTATCGACATTCTTCATGTACAAGTAGCTAAAAATACTCCTAGCTCAACGCTCCTCCCCCATTTCTCTCAATCGCTTCTCAAATTATATATTGCTGCTAGCTTGCCTGCCGTCAAGTGATGTCCATCCCATATTACCTTGTACTCCCTGATTTGGTGTATTCCCGTGAGCTCCTAATGCAAGCCTACCTATTCTACGTTGCGTAATTTCTAATCTTGCTTGAACTTCTGATCTCATGCACAAGACCGCATTGCCGAACGTCAGACCAGGAACCATGATCCCTTTCCATATTCCTCTGACAACATCATATCTATTGTATTTCCACAGTGCCCAGATTTTGATTACCGCTGCGTTCCTGTTACCTTTAGTCGTCACGTATACTTCGTGTTTTCTTAGGTACTCGGCCCCATTGCTTATCCATACGCCCAGATATTTGTATTTATCTGTTATCTCTAGCGTGACCTCCTGTATTCTAATCTCACTACCTTCATTGTCAATAAAAATCATGACTACTGATTTTTCTTTATTGAATCTGAAATCTAACCTATCTCTCTCATTACCGCAGATGTCCACCAATCTCTGCAAATCTTCCTTGTTGTCAGCCATTAGCACTATATCATCTGCGTACATCAATGCTGGTAGTGCCTGTTCAGTAGGTTTTCCTTGTTGGACGAAAGAAAGGTTGAAGACCAGTCCACTTCCCTCTAATTTGGCCTCTAATACTTGTAGTTACATCGTGAATAATAAGAGTGACGGGGTCACCCCTGCCTTAGCCCCCGTTTGACCTCTGCAGGCTTGGATACCTGATTTTCCCACTTCAAAACTACCTTGTTACCTTTACAGATATCCTTTGAAAGATTAGTGACTACAAGTTCCACACCTAGTGTGTCCATTATTCCTCACAATTCCTCTTTACCCACGCTATCGTACGCTCCTTCGATTTCCAAAAAGACTAGCCACAGGGGCCTGTGTTTCTTTTCTGATATATCGATGCACTGCGTCAGTGAGAACAGATTGTCTTCCAACCTCCTGTGTTCCGAAACCCATTCTGCAGTTCTCCCAGCAGCCCCTCATCCTATATCCATGCCTGCACTCTTTCCTTTATAATCTGCATCGCCAGCCTCTAGACCACTGCTGTCACTGTTATAGGACGGTAGTTGTTTATGTCAGCTTTGTCCCCCTTTCCTTTATAGATCATGCTCATCCTGCTAAGTTTCCATCCATCGGGAACTTCACCATCGATTATTATTTTGCTCACTGCCTCTCTCAAAGCCTGCTTAGACTTCGGGCCTTATGTCTTTATCAGCATAATTAGAATGCCATTTAGGCCTTTTGATGTACTACAAGGAACCCTTTCTTCAGCTCTTTCCCGCTCTCGTTGTGAAAATGGATTCATTGCGCCACTTGATTCATCCTTGTCTATTGTGGTGCATAAAGCACTTCTTTGTTGAAATTTTTCTGTCCCCCTTGTTATGATATATTCAATAGCTTCGTCCCCTTCTAGCCTTTCTCATTGGGTTGTAGGTATAAACCTCTGCTCTAGGCTGGTCTCATTTCTTAGGGAGTTTAGATGATTCCAAAATTTCGCAGCTGCCTTTCAATCTTTCTTATGTACTTCTGCCAGCCACTGAGTTCCCTTTCTTCTAATCTTTTCATTTATCAGAAGGAATGCATCCATTCTACAGCTTAGAAAGGTTTCCCATTTTCTTTCAACATCTGTAGGTTCACCCCGCTGCTTAGCATGTCTGTGTTCCCTAGAGGCTTCCTGACGTTTTGCTAAGGCTATCTTAACTTCCTCATTCCACCAACTTTTTGGTTTGTGTCTTCTTTTCCGGGGTGACTTGTTACGCGTCTTAGCAAGCTCTAGCTCAAATAGTTTAATTAAACTCGTGTATGTCCACACTGTTTTATTGTTCCCATGATTACTTTCTCAATTTGTTTAGTGGCTATTTGAAAATGCCTTTCTGGATAAAAGTTTTACTGTAGTTGCTCATCTTGTCTCCTTCCAACTTTCACTGCTCTTCCAAAACTTAGCTTGATACGTTTGTGATCACTACCCAAACTTCTGGAGCCACCTTCATCTATGCGCATTCCCCTGAGCTCATCATACATCCTATGTGACATCATTGCATAATCTATGCTTGACTGTAGCCTTCCTACCTCCCATGTTATTTGCCCTTCTCACTTCTCGGCGCTGTTGCAAATGATCAAATCAAGCCTTTCACACATATTCATGATCATTTTGCCTGTCGGGTCGGTCTATATCTTCTATTTGCCCATCTATATCTTCTATTTGCGCATTGATATCTCCTAGTATAATTATCTCGCACTCTCTTTCTAACTTCTGAATGTCCTTTGATATACACTCTACCATTGCCTGGTTTTCCTCTCTGGCATTTGCTCCCGTCCACAAATACACGAAATCAAGGAGTGCCATTTGACCTGCCACTTTCTCATTTAGCCATAAGTGTTCCTTGCACTCCTGCTTGACCCTTTGCCAGTCTGTACTTTTATGAACTAACGCCCCAAAACCACCCCCTTTTCTGCTGCCTTCTGTTCTATTACAACATTCCCACGCGTAGTCCGAATTGTTCGGAGGTTGTTCTATGTCGCTGAGATGTGTTTCTGCAAAACCGTATACCATCGGCCTCTCTTCCCTTAGCTGTTCTTCTATCTCTTCCCACTTCAGCCTGTTCCTACCACTCTGCATGTTAATATACCCTATGTCTGAATTGGCTCGGCGCTCGTGGCTACGTCTATTTCTGCCCCGGACTCTACCTATCTTAGATACTGGTGCCACTTTCGAATCGCATCTGTCCATACCACCTGTCACAGAGGCTCCGTGGTTGCTTTCCTCATTACTAGCTATGCTGCACCCCTAAGGGCCCGCTTGCCCCCAAAAAAGCTACTGCGTGTCCTGCCAGTCGCCAACCCACCTCATGACTTAGCCACCCATCGAAGTGATTTCTGTCTCGTTCAAAACCACCCCACCTATGCACCTCTCTGTTTATTTCCACCACCTCAAAGCCTTTCTTTCGACTCATCCGCCATATCTCTTGGTTTGCGTTTACAACCATTCTTTGCAAGTCTATATCACGCACCGGTACCTCCGGTATCATGCATATCACTACCTGTACTTGAGGAGAAGTGGCGCGCATGTCATCTACGCCTTTCGCCAGTGTGGTTGGTAGTCCTGCTGTATCTTCATTTAAGACATCGTTTACACCGCCTGAAATTATCACGAGGTTTCGTCTATCAGCTGTAGTTTTGAGTTTTGCGCTCGCTTGCCTCATGACTGCTTCCAGCTTGCCCCCTGGGAACGCCTCTGCTGCAACCCTCTTGTCACCTCCTACCCTCTCTTTGATGGCTTCTGTGCATCGATGTAAATTCGTGTCCCCGGTGATTATCACCTGCTGTGACTTTTCAGCTGGAGCGTCCTGCACCTGGGGGCTACTTGCACCTGTGACGCCAGCTACTTTGTCCCCTCCCAGCCCCACCACTACTTCGCTGAAGCTGGGTCTTGCGACAATTGAACAGGCTGAACCTGTTGTTTCCAAACTTGCTCGCTCTTTCTTCTCCGCCGTTCCGGTTGCCGGTTTCCTACTGTTCTCTCCGTAGGCCGGTCCTCTGTTCTTCTTGGCTAGTGCTTCCTCGGCGGACTTCAGTCTTTCTCCCATTGCCCGTGTTTTTTCATGCTCTGTCGCCAACGCAATCTCGAGCTCGGCGATTCTAAGCAGTAGTTCACTCTGGGCAACCATCATTTTCTCCATTTTTTCCTCGACTTCACATTGCCTACAATTCGCGTCAGCCTCTTTCCATGCGCTTCTATACTTGGGTCCACTTTGCAACGCACTCCACATCCTGAATGCTTTACAGTCTTTTAACGATGTCTTTCTGACATCAATTGTCCCTCTATTCGATAATTACTAAACTCGAGCCCTGCCCTACGAAAAAAAAAGAAAGTTTAGGCTCTACTACAAAAATTTGCGTGTTCAATGTACGCGCATCTCCCCCACGGGGTGGCAAAAGAAACAAAAACAACAAAAAAATTCAAACACGCACACACACGCTATCAGAAATACCTGGTGAGTGGCCCCCGAAAAAGTCGTACCATAAAATAGGTGCTACGAAGATTTCAATCCTGCCTTATAATTAGGAAGACAAGCTCAAAACATGCAAAAACACTTATCTGCGCAGTCGATCGGGAGCGCTCAAAAAACACGTCCATCCACCGTGACAGTCCGAACCGAAACCGAATACTTTTTTGAAAAAGGGTGCCCCCTAGCTCCCTGAACACAAACTGCAGCCTGCCGTTATTATGAGGGCACCGCAGGAGACGACACAGGTTGTGTGTACCAGCGACGCTGATGCGCGTTTGTTGCAGTGCACATAGGCACCTCTTGCGTTCTTGGAAAACGTGGACCGCGTAGGGAGGGCACGCCGATGAGAGTCTCTTGCAAGCCCGATTCATGCATTGGCAGTCATGACAAGCCAAACGTTTCTTCCAACTCGTTGAAGGGTAAAAAATATTGCTCAATGTGCAGTGGAAGCAACTCAGAAAGCTTATCGGAGAGTACTAGGAGCTAGTTCAAGCTAAAAAGCGGTGCGATTGCAGCAGATGACACGAAGAACTAGCCGCCAACAGAAACATCACAGCACTCACGCATTCGATGGCTCGCTTTCCATGTCCTCATCAATGCGCTAGCTATCCTACGCTCCTTTGTAAAGCGAAACTGATGAAAAGCTCACCATCAGGTGGCTTAACTATGAAAAGGGTCTATTGCCGGGATCTCCCTGCTGATTGGAGTACATAGAACGCTACCCAGCACATTCGCCGTGAAATGTCACGTGATTACATACAGAGCACAACAGCTGTTCACAAGAGCACAGGACGTTGATCTGAACTGATCACTGCTAACACGAGCTCATTGCCCAGTGTTTTATTTATAAGAGAAAAGAGTGTATACTTACGGATCGTTTTTGCGTGTTTTGACACAGTAATAACGAGATCTAACAGACAATAATGCCAAGGAAAGTATAGAGGAAGGTATTAAACCCAATTGTAATGTAGAATGTGAAGAAAGAGAGTGGGTGAAAACATATCTTGCCGTTAGGAGACCGAACCTGCGACTTTCAATTACAGCGTGCCATTATCTTCCACTGAGCTACCATGGTGGCTATCCCCCTAGCCCAAGGTATTTGGTTTATATGTGATTATAAACGTCGAATTGTCAGTCAGAGCCACGTGCAGCATTGCGGCGAGTGTGGCGCCCTCTTTATGAGCCTGTTCGGCGTCATAAAGCCCTTGAACTTAGTACGAGCTGGCAGCTGACCGATAGTCCCTTGTATACAACCTAACGACACCAATTCTGCCACTACGAGACCCTCGTTCATGAATAAAGGAAAGAACTGTACACTTAAGGGCTCGTGTTTCCGTGTTTTAACACAGTGCTTATGAGATCTAACAGACAATAATGCCAAGGAAAGTATATATATATATATATATATATATGTATATATATATATATATATATATAATATATTTATTAAATTGGGTTCTCGCAAGTTTATAAATACAAAAAAGCTGCGCTTTCACATAACAACTCGTTTATTTAGCCGACTTTTCGACGGGAACCCCGTCTTTTTCAAGACATAATACTATTTACACATTTCCGTGTCTTCTTGTACCTTCTCTAGATAGTAGGAAATGCAACAGAAGAAAAAATATTAACAACAACAAAGAAAGAAGAAAAAGGAGAAAGAAACGTTCAAAAGAAGCAAGAGGAACAAGGCGGGATTACGAAGGAGCAGGAACTGAACAAAGTAAGCCGAACGTAAACGAGCTATGCCATCTTTGTCAACAATACTTCCCATGCACCCCTTCTTCCCCCAAGTGGACATTTTGACTTCCCTTTCTGTATTTCAACCTCCAGTGCAATCCGCTGGCCGCCTGCCCTCTTTTGAAGTTTAGGAAAAATCGGTGGGGAGAGCTTTAGCGCTTCAAGGGCATGCTGGTGGTGTTGGAAGATATGAAATAGCTGGTAATTGTGGCACCGCTATCAATATTCGTTATATGCATTGGCTCCTGTCAGTGAAGGATAAGAAGAAGAAACAAAAAATAGAACAAGAAAAAAAACACAAAAAAAGAAACAAAAGAAAAAGAGTGGCATTGTATGACATCCGGGACCTCTTATCGGAGCGTTCAAGGCTGTGGTTGAAGTGGCAA
The DNA here is from genome assembly GCF_013339725.1 of Rhipicephalus microplus. Lineage (NCBI taxonomy): Eukaryota > Metazoa > Arthropoda > Arachnida > Ixodida > Ixodidae > Rhipicephalus > Rhipicephalus microplus. The sequence goes on from NC_051174.1 coordinate 28,131,198, forward strand.
ACCATTTTTCTATTATCAGATGTGTGCACTAAAAGCTTTGATAGGGAATAATATTGTTGTTGTAATTCCTCGTAACATCCAATGTTTCGAGGAATTCCTCGTAACATTGGATGGTATTTCACTCTACACAAATATCCCACATGATGTGATGTGTTTTTAATGTGGAAGGCCTGGCAGGGAACTTATATGCGCCCGATGGTTGTTGAATCTAAATATAAACACACTGTTTGTTTGGCCCACGTATGGCGTGTAACAAATCCCGCATTTTCGAAGGTATATGTCGTTGTCTGAGTCACGGTCTAGTGCACCACTTATCCTGTGCTTAAAATCCGTGTGGGTGCTTTCAGCCATTGCCGTTGTCTGCACGAGTTTGCATACTTTGCATCTGCTTTTCCCGAGAAAGCGACATCGTGTTTTATATTTCATGCCTATCTTTGAATTTAATAAATGACAATTTATAATTTGGCCGCCTACTCTGCGTACTTCCACAAAAACAGCACACATACGTGCGAAATACTCCTTCATCATCACTTGCCAGTTTTCCTCGATCATGCCATCAAAAAAGTGGAAAATCTTGACCACCGAACTCTTGTAAATCATCAGAAAGATGCTGTTCATGAAGACAATCAAAATTTGCTATTAACATTCATGATAAACCCACCAAACAGCGCAAAATTCCAAGAAAACAATTTAAAATATTGGAACAGAGCGTACGAGCATCCAAAATTTTCACTTCTCCTCTTCTTGTGGTATACAGCAGCTGAACAGTAAAAAGTACTATTTATAAATTCACAGGTAGGCATGAAACCTGAAACAGCTGTCTCCTTTGCGAAAAAAAAACGAACAGATGCAAAGTATGCAAACACAAGCAGACAACAACAGTGGCGGCAAGCACACACTCGCATTTTCAGCGGAGAATAGGTGGTGCATTAGACTCTGACTCAGAAAACGTCATATACCTTCGGGAATGCGGGATATATAACATGCAATACGTAGGCCAAACAGACACTCCGTTAGAATTAAATTCAACAACCATAGAGTGCATGTACGTTCCGGGCCAGGCCTTCCACTTACAAAACACTTCACATCAAAAGACGACAGCTCAGCTTTGATGACATCAAGGTCATGTCGTAATTACCTGAGCCATCACGGCGTGATGGTTCTTGGCCAGAGGGAAGGGTGGTTTAGTAAAGTTTGAGGTAGCTTGGGTTTTCCCGATATTGTTAGGTCCACGTGCATTGGCCATAATGCGAATTGTGTCCCACTCGTTTTGAAAAAAAAAACCCAAAAACAAGAAAACTGACGGAAGTTGACGGTTACGTAAAGGCAGGCCGAGTAAAGTGGGGATACGTTCTTTGAATATTGAAGTCACGAAATATTTTGAAGGAGTTTTATGGTGCTGTATAAGCGATCAATAAATCTTTTCTGTACTCTAGTGAGTAGCAGAATTGTAGAGGCCATTTTCTCAATTCAAAACAGCGTGTTCCTGCTGAACACCAAGAAAAAAAATGCAATATTCTCTTACGGCAAAAATTTAAAAGACATAGCAAAAAGAAGGGTTACATAGTCATTTGACTTGGAGCCGCAAAGTCGTTGGGTCGTCTTTATTAAGACCTGGCAAATCCACGTACGGCCTGCAAGACAGTGGGCGGTGAGAATGAAGCAATCACAGCTGTTTAACGTAAGTTTGATAAAACTCCGGCATATCTTATGCCGTGACGCAAAAATAAGCGCTCCACTTACGCGAGCCGGAACTTTTCGGTTATTCAGGAAAGTCTGGAGTAGCTGGTTGCTTAGAACACCTCGAGTGTGCTGTAGGTATTCACATACGTTTCTTCCAAACACAAATATACCGAATCACAATGTGAATGCGTCAATTCAAGCCAGTCAAACTGTATTCGTAACGTGTTAAATTGTCTCATGTGTCAAAAAAAGTGGGCTCCAATAGACGATTTGATGCTTTATGAAAATTATTCTCTATAGGTATCTTTAGTAGACCTTCATTCCCTGTAGCTGATGTCGAGGTTCATGCAATAAGTCCCATTTCGTCGGGAAGTTGAGCGAGAGCATCAGCCCCATAAATATCACGTCCAAACAGTCATAATTTGCGTTACCTTGGCAGCAGGTGATGTACTAATCACAGACCAGTAAGCTCAGATGGTGAGCATAGTGGTGCCATATATATCTTTATTGCATAGAGGTTCGGGGTTCATCGTGATGCGCCAAGAACATGTCTATGTCAAGGCGTCTGACTAATACTTAGTCGATTTTCTCTGGTGGTGTTACGTCGCCTCATCAGGTAGTGCTTCGATGAACAAGTGCTCTCGTGAACGCTGTGCTTGATTATCTGCCGATTCCAGAATAATGAATATCGGCTTTCGAAATGAGTACAACTAGATTACAATTGGTTGCTGCCTTTACTTAGGCGCCCTCGGCACTGCCCCGGGCATTGTTGCTATTCTTAGGGCGTTACTAAGTGTTATGGTGCCCTGGCGACTACTCTTGGGAAATGTGCTTTTCAGCCACGAGAATGCACTTCGCTACTAAGCCTGGCAACTGTGCTTCTGAAAGACAGTCTACTTCCTTGGGTGGTCATTCACGGCCCTTTTGACGCTTGCTGTTAATACAGAAACCACGCCATTGTATTTGCTGCCATGTGCAGCGGTGGTAGCTGTGGCTTGTTTCTCCACAGTTGCACCACAGCAGGCAGCATTCAGGGGCATACCAATTGTTTGTAATAATTGGATTTTAGCATATGCAGAAACGTATGCAGTATGAGTATGGTGGCAGCAAAAGCGCTGTCTCAGGAAGGAACTTTGGCAGTGACAACTCTATACGTCATGACGGACGAGAACCATGACAGCGGACCTACATATCGTATGTCTAAACTTGGGGATGGAGCTATGCACTCCGAGCAACTCCCGGTGTCCGTTGGATTCTCCTACGCACAGGTTCAGTGATCGATGTCACAATACAATTCAAAAAGAGTAACAGTAATATCATTCCGAATGATATTACTGCAGTATAGTACAGTAATGTATTGCCAAAACGTATTGAAGTAATGCTTGATCACCCTGGTTTTCAGTTATTTTGCAAGACTGACAAACTTGCATTTCAAGATGTGCTTTTTCATAGAGCTGTCTTGCAATGCAGTGCTATCGAGAGCAGTATACTGTTATACCCTTATTTCATGTGTTTGAACATAGCGCAAAAGTTGCTATTTTTGAAGGTGGAATATACTGTTACTGAAAATTTGGCAGATCCAACGTACTTTCGGCATGAATGTTATGCAGACCATGTGGAGAAAGCGTGACTGTGTTGTATTTTAATTGAAAGAAACGTTAAGAAGCCATCTTGGTACTGTAGTTTGTTCAAGTTTCAGTATAACACCTCAGGTAAACTATTTGACATAAAACGTTTCACCGAACTTGATTGCTTTCATGACAACTTCTGTCAAGGTAGTTCTGTTACAGAATCCCGCGAAACAAATAAAATTTGTGTATTGCCGAAAGGCGCACGTGTTGTTTTGCTGTCAGCAGAAAATAGTACGGAATTACGATGACAGCGAAGTGTACCAATTAGTTGCATTCAACTGTAATTGACGCCGTATAATTCATTTCTCGTAATGCTAATTGCGCGGGAGAAAAATTAATACTTAACATGGCATACTTCACCTCTAATTTTCATACTTACAAATCTCCAGCAATTTTTGGGGCCAAATATCACTCTTCCCGCTTCAGCAAACATATTGCTCGAAGGCTGCCAATCGATTCTGAAACTGCAGAGTTATCTGCTTTAGATGATTTCTACAAGTACAAAGGTAATTCTCATAGGCGAATCAGTTGATGCTGACTGCCCTTAATTTTGCTCAAATGTACCTGGACATTTAGAAAGCAAATACAGTGCTTATTTAAAGCTCCGGCGCTGTTTTCACCGTCAATCACATGTTGTGCACCATTAAACATTCAAGGAAAGTGATTATTTGCAAAGTTGTACAACTGCTTCATTGGTTACTGTGACTATGAATCAATACATTATTCAATATTGTGATCAAAGAACCTTCTACAATAGTTGGTTCTGCTTTGTTTAATTGACAATATGGTATGAAAGTCATCTAAAATACCAATCATACTCCCATTACCTCTTAAAAATTAGTTTTTGAAATGTGTATGTCAGTTTAGAGTTGAATGCAGCTGTCCTGCACTGTACCATTTTGAATTTCTATTCGCATTGCCAACAATAAACTGAACGAAGCACAGCTTTCCAGCAATCTTGATTGGGAAGCTCATTTGTGATAATAGGAGGAGAGGATAGCGAATTATTTGGCGCAATAATGCTACCACCCATATACAAGTCGTTCAAAAATCTGAAATCAAAAGTTGAGCAGACTGCAAAAAAAAAAAGAAACACACCATGTCGTTTTTTAATGTCCTACAAAATTTTCTAAAAAGGTATGCATGATGTGGTCCGATATCATATTTTGCAGAAAATGTATATCGCCCAGTGCAAATGTGATGATGACCATAGGCATGATGAGATGTGGCTCTGACATTTGTAACCCAATGGTGCTCTATCGCAATAGAGAGTACCCGCGCGGCTTCGGAATTATTTTCGTTAGTTCGGTAAGCTTGTGAAGTGAGAGGGTATTCCCATACTGATCGACAGTGCCCTAGATACACCAGGTGCAAGCCATTGGAAGCTATTCAGCAAAAGCAGTAAGAAAAATGTTCGTGTTCACCAGTAGCGTGTTTAGCTTACGTCAGTGGAATTTATCAACTATCTGAGGCTGGAAGTCGCGGCATTTTTCATATCAATGCACCTGATGTATAAGACCAAAAATGACGTATATAGTTTCACAAAGTCTCAAGTTTCAATCATCATCAAAGGCGGTGAAAAAATTACGATACCATTAAAAAAAAGATAAACAACCATTCTGTGCGTGGAAGCGTCATTGCTTCGGCAAGCTACTAGGGAGGAAGAACTCAGACAACTTTCAAGGAAAACTGCGGCTTCGATGCATTTTTTTCCAATCTATAGCTGCTGCTACAACCAGCCGAAAGCTACCTCATTGAAGTTCATAAACCCCAGGGGCATAGCAATTCGTGCAATACTTATAGCGCACAACGTCGTTTAGTGGTTGGAGAACGCTCCAAACATGAATGTTTCTGAACAATCACATACGTAACACATCACCTGCAATTGACAACGAGTTTTCAGGCTGAGGCAATGATGCTGCTTACACAAATCAAGAAAACCGCATATAACTTGTTTCCAGAGATATACTTATTTCTTGCATATACGTATTTCTTTGCAAGAAGCTGCATTTAAAATCACACATTTTTACAGAAGCGGCTGTTAGTGTGTGTATTCTACAATGTCCTAATTTCAGGGCATGCCTAATAAATTCAGCACATTAGACGTACCTAGGGCACCAATTTTATGCGAAGTATGCGGAGGGAAGATGAGTGTGTTTTAATTTTATTGCGATAGCTTATATTTAGACAGTCTCGGCTAAATTTCGCCACCGGCATCGACGTGTCATCGGCGTTGATGTCATGCACCATATATGTATACGCAACTATGTATATGAAAACGCATGAAAAAGGGGAAATCCGGAAAGTTAGTTGTTTTTATTAATTGAAAATCGCACGACTATGAATGCTAAACTTTGAGTATTATTGGTGGGCGCTGCAGATAGGGTTGGTCGTTTGGCGCAGTTTGAGGTATTGTTAGGGCAGACAAGAAGACAAATGTACAGACAGACAGACTGACAGACACATTAAAATTTTTCCGTTGAAAGTCCCTAAAGAAGAGTATCGTCTTTAAAAGACACCGGCGCGCGGAATCGAACGTAAGGCGTTAATCACTGAGCTACCGAGGTGTACCTACTTCAAGACTCAAACGGCAAGCTATTCATATTAACCACTTTTGGTTATTGCCAGGCCTCTCGGGGGATGGGGAGCTATCGTGTTTACGCCATTATCAGCATGAGAGCGCAAATGAGCGCACTGCGGCTGTCATCTTACACGCCTAAATTGGCCCCCAGAGAGGAGGGTAGAGGACCATCTCTCGCGTGCCCTTATCTCCCGGTGGGCAGGATCATACGTCTTGATTGGTGTTGGGCTTGCACTGGAACATTTCTGAAGTAGTTAGGAGGCACACAAAAATTGCTGTGACCGTCACACAACCTCCGTTTGCGAAAAGGGCGCGCTTTTCAGGCACACCGAAGTAATAAGTGAGGCGCTTATTCGCGTTTATGTTTACCTACGTGCGTCAATTGTGCGTGAGAAACGCGGAGAACGTTTTGATCTGCTTGTCATACTGCGCGTGACCTTCCAATTTGTTGCTATTGCGTTCGTTGCTTCGCCTTTGCGGCAAAGTTGTGACTTTTTTTGACGTTACTGGGACGTTACTAAATCAAGATAAAGGTGTATACTCATGTTGTACTCACAAGCATTAGTTAAATAGACACATATTTACTGTGACGTAACGATTCTAACAGCGATATGTGTATTATCAACAGTTGTAAAAATAAAAGTAGCACTGATATGTAGCGAAGATGGTGGTCCTGGACATTGCTAGACAAACGAATTTGAGTGGATGGCGCTTCCCCTAAATTTTGTTGACCCAACTTGACGAATGTAAGATACGAGTACGTATGTACAGTTTATTAGATTGGACAGCCATCACTGCAATGCCCAATGACGTTTCACGAACGATACACGGTCTACTTGAACAGCAGTTCAGAGACATGTCTTGGCTCTATTGTAGAATACTTCAATTCAAGGCAGAATGCAGAGGTGTCATTCCTGTTTGAACAGTGATATTCAATTATATGTTTGCGGGATCAGCGGTGCCAATTCCATCTTTTAGGGCACAATCTTTAGGGCCGACCTTCTTGGCGTCCATTAGGCCCCACAAAACCCAAAGCATATATGAACACCTGCGCAATAAAAAGTGAAAAGATATGTGTAAAGAACCAACTTTACGTGTGTTGACCTATATGACCGCACAATACATGACCATGTGCGTAGTCTGTTTGTCCCATTAATAATCCACCTGTTCATTAACCCATTTTTCCGCCCATTCAACCATTCATATTCCACCTGCCCCTTCGTCTGTGCATACTCCCATCTATGCGTCCTGTTTATTAGGAGGCGACTTCAGCGTATTCCCATAATAAAGCTTAGGAACTCTGATCTTCGCCAACTAGTCGTAATTCACTTCGTGGAAATTCAATGATTTTTCCTAATGCCCTTGAAATAAAATTACCTGTCTCTGCGCCGTTCCTCGTTCGATATAAACTACAACTCACCTTCACTGCATCGCGCCTAATAGAGTTGATCCTAACCCGACGGAACTGATGCCGTGCAGGAGTAAATATGTATTGTACAAAACTAGATAGGCATCACTGGATCCAGGAGTGGCGCTGCATGAACATTAAAGTCTATATTAAAAGCAGTAGCGAAACCTGGCGTGACTCTGAGGTCAAATACTTGTTTGCAATGGAGAATGCTGTGGTTGGAAAGCTGCTGGGTTCTTGAAATTTTTTTTTCACACTCGTCTGGTCAACGCAGCCAATTGCAGCTTTTTTTTGACGCTCAAGCGTAAAAGTTTGGCAGGTTCCACGTACCTACGTAAAGTCGTTATGCGAAGCATCCGAAAAGAAGGAATCCTGTTGCAATTTTTTTATTGAGTGACGCATCATAAAATGACAGTATATATATATACAAATTTTGCATGCTGAGGAGTTGCAGGTGCTCTTATAATTAGTTGTTTGCTCTTGCGCAACAATGCCAACTGGCGCATGCCATTTAGCAACATCAGAAGCTGGTAAGAAACGCTGACGCTTGTGAGAATGCTGGCCCTGGACTAAGTCAACTTCAGCGCAAGAACACTGATTACAATTGACGGTAACCTGAAGTGACGGCATAGCAAAGGAGTACATAAGTAATATTTAGAAAATTGGGGGAGCACTGCAACCACTATTGACGTTTCAGGAAGATTGGCGTCTATTTGAAAAGTCATTCTGAGACCTGGAATAGCTCTGTGGTAAAATGCTTCATTGTCAAACAGAACGCTTGGGTTTCATTTCAGCTTAGGCCTTGACATTTATTTTCAACATTCGTCAGCTTAAGGCTGCCGATGTCAGGCTTGCTCGCTGAAATAGTCCATGTGTGTTCTTGTCATTCCTGGGAAGATACTAAGTGTCAATCCCCTGTGCAACATACCAGTATACCCGAGTCACATACCCACCCGTAGATATGTGCCATTGTCTGGCGAGAAGTGTTTCACGACGCACGTGACCGGATTGTGACGGTATTCATGTCTCGACGACCACGTCATGTTTGTCGAACGATCTAACCCTCTATATTTAAATTTGGTTCACGTCAAGATAAGGCGGTAACCTTAGAGCCCGCAAACGTAAGCGGATAGATAGATAGATAGATAGATAGATAGATAGATAGATAGATAGATAGATAGATAGATAGATAGATAGATAGATACGCTCAAAGTCGCCGAAGCTTGTCAAGAGATGCTTCGCGTTTAAAAATTAACAATGTGTGTTCAGGTCGTTTCTGGGCATTTATGAAGTATTGATCACCAATGGCACATACACCCATATCAGTGGCGCTTACCCACTCACGGGTATGTGCCACTGCTTGGCTGAGAGTATACGACGACATACTCACTGGGATGGGGGCATCATTTATGTTATGATCAGCGAGTCGTAATCTCAAAACCATGTTTGCTTTCGGCGTTTGCTTTCGATCGAAAGCAAACGCCGTTTCGCCGTAACCTAACCACTAGTGAAATGAAAGCATTAAATGCCTTGTCCTGTCGCAAAGACATCGTCATCAAGCCTGCGGACAAAGGTGGGGCTGTTGTCGTAATGAACAAGTCTGAATACGAAGCAGAGGCCCAAAGACAGCTCGCAGACACGAACTTTTACAAGCGTCTGGATCACGACCTCACTGAACAATTTGAATCTCTTGTCCAGAGCACTTTGCTAGAGCTTGTGGAAAACAAAAAGGTGCCTGACAATGCGATTCATTCTCTTATTTCCTTAAGTCCTGTTCCTGGTCGTTTTTACCTTTTGCCTAAAATACACAAGATAAACAACCCCGGCCATCCCATTATTTCAGGTATAGGTACTGTCACAGAAAAATTGTCCAGCTATGTCGATTCTCCGATCAGTAGTATCCCAGCATCACTTCCGCCTTACGTAAGGGACACTACCAACTTTGTTTCTGGTATAATTGATCTGATTGTTCCTCAAGGTTCCTTTTTGGTCGCGCTAGACGTAGCGTCTTTATACACCAACATTCCGCATGTAGACGGAATAGCGGCAGTCACCAGGTCCTATGAAGCAGCATCACCAGGTAAATTTATCGACAGCAACACTTTAGCAGTATTGCTCAGGCTCATTTTAGAGCTAAATAACTTTCAATTTGAAAGGACACACTATGTCCAAGTTAGCGGCACGTCAATGGGTACGCGTATTGGACCCAACTACGCCAATATATTCATGGGCCAGCTTGAAAGTGAATTTTTGCAAACCCACGTGCTGAAGCCTTTTTATTATAAACGTTACATTGATGACATTTTCTTTATTTGGCCGCATGGTGAACAGGAGTTGCTTTCCTTCATATCTGACTTTAATGATGCCCATCCATCAATATAATTTTCTCATACCTACTTAACATCAACGCTTAGTTTTCTTGATGTAAGCATTTTGATTGTAAATGATAAGCTATCCACTGCTCTATACTGGAAGCCTACAGACCGGCAACAGTATTTGCACTTTAACAGTAGTCACGTGAAACATTGCAAAACTAGCATCCCTTACAGTCAGGCCTTACGCTTGAAAAGAATCTGCTCAGAGCAATCCGAGTTTCAAAAAAAATTGCAGAACACTAAAGGATGCTCTAGTCAAACAAAAATATCCGCCGCAATTATTTGATGACACAATAAAACGTGCCGAATGCATAATCGTAGAACGCTGTTGTGCGCTGCTAAAAACTCAACTCCCTCACCACAGACAAATTTAGTCCATACCCATTCTGCGTCAGTTCCACGTGTTTCGAATGTGCTGAGAAAGCACCACAATATTCTAATGCAAAGTGAACGCTTAAGAAACATTTTCACCAAACCACCTAAAGCAGTGTATTGTAAAGCTAAAACTATTCGTGACATACTCTCATCATCATCATCGTCAAAAGCAGACAGTCCTGACAGGATCAGGTGCCGTCCTTGCCAAAAACCGCGATGCAAAGTATGCCCTTACATGCGCACATGCCAACAGGTCACCAGTACTGGTTTCAACTTTTGCATAAAAATCAAAGGCAATCTTGACTGCGATTCTAAGAACGTGATATACATGATAGAATGTGCGCTATGTGAAATACAGTACATTGGTCAAACAGAAGAGCCTTTTAGACTGCGTTTTAACAACCATAAATCTCATGCTCTGCGTAACCTGCATCACCCTGTCCATCTTTTTTCAACCTTGCTCAGCAAGTCGCGCTACATTGTCTGTATCCGTTGATTACGTAGCAGCTTTGTAACGTCTGTCATTTTGATTAGTATTTTATAGTTTTTTTCACTTGCTTTCACCGGTCGGACTACTCTTCATGTTATGTGGTTTATGTTTTATGCGTTTTATCTTTTATTTTTAAACAACGTGCTCGCCACGTGCTCGCGCATGGAAGCAATATCTTTTTACTCGTAGGTTAGGTGCCCTTCATATTGTGTGACTTGCATATATATATATATATATGCCCATATATCGCCTTTCATGCCGGTTTTCATATTTGTATCTTATTGATATGCACAAGTATATAAACTGCACTCGTGCCATAAACTGTATTCTGATGAAGGCCGGACCCACGGCCGAAACGTCAATAAAATCACTTCGTACGTGCTTCTTCTTCCCTATATATATATATATATTATATATATATATATATATATATATATATATATATATATATATATTAGAGCATCGGTTAGAGCATCGAACGCGTAATTCGAAGGTCGTAGGTTCGATTCCTGCTCACAGTTGGTAATTTTTTCATCCACTTTTCTTTCTTGTTATTTACATTGCATTGGTTTTAATAACTTCCCCTGTACATTCTTTGGCATTACTGTCTGTTATATCTCATTAATATTGTGTTAAAACACGGAAAAACGAGCCCTTAGGTATACACTTCTTTCCCTTATTACATTGAACGAGGGTCTCGTACTGGCAGACTTGGTGTGTTTAGGTTGTATAAGAGGGACAATTAACCAGCTGCCCGCTCATAATAAGTTCACGTGCTACGTGACGCCAAACATGCGCATAAGAGTGTTTTCACACTCGTTGTTTGGCTTATAGATGGCGCTGACTGTCGCTCCTACTTCTAAATTCATAGATAAACCCAAAAAAGTGGATGGAGGGAGGGCCGCTGTGATAGCTCAGTGGTTAGAGCATCGAACGCGTAATTCGAAGGTCGTAGGTTCGATTCCTGCTCACAGTTGGTAATTTTTTCATCCACTTTTCTTTCTTGTTATTTACATTGCATTGGTTTTAATAACTTCCCCTGTACATTCTTTGGCATTACTGTCTGTTATATCTCATTAATATTGTGTTAAAACACGGAAAAACGAGCCCTTAGGTATACACTTCTTTCCCTTATTTCATTGAACGAGGGTCTCGTACTGGCAGACTTGGTGTGTTTAGGTTGTATAAGAGGGACAATTAATCAGCTGCCCGCTCATAATAAGTTCACGTGCTACGTGACGCCAAACATGCGCATAAGAGTGTTTTCACACTCGTTGTTTGGCTTATAGATGGCGCTGACTGTCGCTCCTACTTCTAAAATCATAGATAAACCCAAAAAAGTGGATGGAGGGAGGGCCGCTGTGATAGCTCAGTGGTTAGAGCATCGAACGCGTAATTCGAAGGTCGTAGGTTCGATTCCTGCTCACAGTTGGTAATTTTTTCATCCACTTTTCTTTCTTGTTATTTACATTGCATTGGTTTTAATAACTTCCCCTGTACATTCTTTGGCATTACTGTCTGTTATATCTCATTAATATTGTGTTAAAACACGGAAAAACGAGCCCTTAGGTATACACTTCTTTCCCTTATTTCATTGAACGAGGGTCTCGTACTGGCAGACTTGGTGTGTTTAGGTTGTATAAGAGGGACAATTAATCAGCTGCCCGCTCATAATAAGTTCACGTGCTACGTGACGCCAAACATGCGCATAAGAGTGTTTTCACACTCGTTGTTTGGCTTATAGATGGCGCTGACTGTCGCTCCTACTTCTAAAATTCATAGATAAACCCAAAAAAGTGGATGGAGGGAGGGCCGCTGTGATAGCTCAGTGGTTAGAGCATCGAACGCGTAATTCGAAGGTCGTAGGTTCGATTCCTGCTCACAGTTGGTAATTTTTTCATCCACTTTTCTTTCTTGTTATTACATTGCATTGGTTTTAATAACTTCCCCTGTACATTCTTTGGCATTACTGTCTGTTATATCTCATTAATATTGTGTTAAAACACGGAAAAAACGAGCCCTTAGGTATACACTTCTTTCCCTTATTTCATGAACGAGGGTCTTCGTACTGGCAGACTTGGTGTGTTTAGGTTGTATAAGAGGGACAATTAATCAGCTGCCCGCTCATAATAAGTTCACGTACTACGTGACGCCAAACATGCGCATAAGAGTGTTTTCACACTCGTTGTTTGGCTTATAGATGGCGCGTGACTGTCGCTCCTACTTCTAAATTCATAGATAAACCCAAAAAGTGGATGGAGGGAGGGCCGCTGTGATAGCTCAGTGGTTAGAGCATCGAACGCGTAATTCGAAGGTCGTAGTTCGATTCCTGCTCACAGTTGGTAATTTTTTCATCCACTTTTCTTTCTGTTATTTACATTGCATTGGTTTTAATAACTTCCCCTGTACATTCTTTGGCATTACTGTCTGTTATATCTCATTAATATTGTGTTAAAACACGGAAAAAACGAGCCCTTAGGTATACACTTCTTTCCCTTATTTCATTGAACGAGGGTCTCGTACTGGCAGACTTGGTGTGTTTAGGTTGTATAAGAGGGACAATTAATCAGCTGCCCGCTCATAATAAGTTCACGTGCTACGTGACGCCAAACATGCGCATAAGAGTGTTTTCACACTCGTTGTTTGGCTTATAGATGGCGCTGACTGTCGCTCTTACTTCTAAATTCATAGATAAACCCAAAAAAGTGGATGGAGGGAGGGCCGCTGTGATAGCTCAGTGGTTAGAGCATCGAACGCGTAATTCGAAGGTCGTAGGTTCGATTCCTGCTCACAGTTGGTAATTTTTTCATCCACTTTTCTTTCTTGTTATTTACATTGCATTGGTTTTAATAACTTCCCCTGTACATTCTTTGGCATTACTGTCTGTTATATCTCATATATATATATATATATATATATATATAAGGCTTATATGCAGAAGAATAACTTCGGTTGCAGCAAGGTTATAAATATGAAAGTAGATGCGCTTTCACATAACAACTGTTTATTGTGCCGACGTTTCGACAGGAACTCTGTCTTTTTCAAGGCATAGAAAGAGACAGGGTTCCTGTCGAAACGTCGGCACAATAAACAGTTGTTATGTGAAAGCGCATCTACTTTCATATATATATATATATATATATATATATATATATATATATATATATATATATATATATATATATATCTAGCGGCTGAAAACTTATTTTTCCTGGCCGTCTCAATAATCGTATCGGTACCGATATTGCTATAGCATAGCATGACGGTACGGCAAGAAGCTGACTAGTCATGACAAGAAGATCATGATATACATGTCGTAAATGTCGTGATTTACATTTTACGTTCTTGGTGCTCTGGCAGCAGTTACGTTTAAATGACAATTATGCAAAACTGGTATGTTATGACATGACTGCATGGCAAAGATATATGGAAGACCACAGCGCGAAAATTACTACATGCATGTCAATGATATCATGATGCCCCGCTGCGGTGATCTAGTGGCTAAGGTACTCAGACGCTGACACGCAGGTTGCGGGAATCCCGGGTGAGGCAGCTGTATTTGCAATGATGGCGGAAATGTTGCAGACCTGGGTGCTCAGATTTGGGCGCACTTGAAAACCCCATGTGGTCAAAATTTCCGGAGCCTACCACTACGACAGATTTCATAATCATGTGGTGGTTTTAGGACGTTGTACCCCACATATATATCAATCAATGGAAGTCATGATTTACAGTTCATGGTCTTACTGCCCTTGCGGTGGTCTTGTTCATATGACATATTGAACAACAGGTATTATATAACACGACTGCATGGCGAACATAAGTGAAAGACCCTGACTGGAAAATCGTGACGTGCATGTCACGATTTTCATGCTATAACTAGTCATGACTACACGTAATGCTCATGGTGCATTCGCCACCGTTTCGCTAGCTTCGCATAAACCGAATTTTGTGCAACGTGACGTCAATGAATGGCAAAGGTATTTGACTGGTGCTAACATGACATTCATGACATGACTGTTATGTATCAATAAGGCAACAAACCACGCTCAAGATGCGCTCGTGGCTTTTTCGCGAGCTTCACCAAATTTGATATTACGCGACCTAAGTGGACGACACAGGTAAATGAAGCGTTCAAACATGATAATGATGACTTGCCAGTCATGTAAAACAGGACTCTATGCTATGCTCATAGCGCGCCAACAGCCGTTTCGCGTGCTTCATATATACGAATTTTGGTATCCTGCTACGGGAGTAGACCATAAGGGTTAAATGACATGTCTAGACATAATAATCATGATGTGCCCTTCATGTGAAAATTGATCAGATACTACGCTCCTAGCGTGCTCGTGGTCATATCGTTAGCTTCACATTTATCACCTTTGGTATGAGGTAGCCTGAACAGACGACGAACGTAAATTATACATCCAAACATGACAATAAATATATGTGCGTCATGTAAAACATGAAAAATGATACACCCATAGCGTCCTAGTGGGCGTTTCCCTAGCTGCACATATTGGTATCACGTAGCTCCACATAGTTTGGTATTACGTGCTATGAATGGACGACGAAGGTAGATGACACATTGAAACCTAAAAATCTTATTATGTGTGTCAGTGGGCTTGGTGACACCGGATGCGGACGAATGCTGATTCGGATTCTTTTTTTCCAGGTTGGTGACAAGTATCTAATTTCTTCTATGAGAGATGACTCTGTCAGAATGACGGTGTTGCTAGGCCACAGCGTTTGCTCGTTTTATTGTGTGACTGTCTACATTTAATTAGGCTATTGCTGCAAACGTCTGGCGACATAGAGTTGAACCCTGGTTTCTCTTCTGACTACGAGTCTGAGACAAAGTTAAACAGTCAATTACTTCAGAAAATTTTGAAGGCATCGTTGCACAAGTGAAAACACAGACAAATAAAACTCTCGTTTCATTGACTACAAATTTGAAACAGCGACAGACGGCAGTCGAAAATATTCAAACCAGGATTCCGAGTTTAGAGAAAGATATGTACCAAATTGAGAAGTCTGAGCAAAGGTTGCCGACAACGGATAAAGATAGCAGTAGTGCGAACAAACTAGTTCTCGAGTTAGTTGGAACGTTTGATGACCTCGAAACTAGAAGTCGTCGCAACAACGTTGTAGTTTATGTAGTAAAGAAGGATGAAGAGGAGGACTCGAATGAACTGGAGCAGAAAGTAATTTTTTTCTGCTTCAAATTGAAGGGAACAGATATAGCCATATTGAAAAATTTTGCAACAAAGGTTTGGAACATTCGATCAAAGTTATGGTGCTCCGCCACTGAGGACAGATGGAATGGTCCTAAGGTTTCTTTTTTTTTATAAACTCAGAGTTGATTAAAAGCTGTACACAAGGGATACGATGCACGATTGCAGAGTGGCGTTGTTGAAATCCACTGCGCCTACGCAACCCGAACAATCTTCTTATCGTTTCACGTGTGCGAACACCCATAAACGTGATAACAAACGACGACAATCTGTCGAGACGCTCTGGCTTGTTTCGCTAAATGCTCGCAGAGTACTCAGTAAGATACAGAGCTTCGAAGATATAATTTCGTCTTATCAACCGCATGTCATTATGATTACTAACACCTGGCTGCATTCAGATGTTCGAAATTCAGAAATAGTGCTTCCTTCATACACGCTCATACGTAGAGACACAGGATCAAGGGGTGGCGGAGTTTCAATAGCAATTAAAAAATAACATTGAATTCGCTTGCTTAAATGACATCAGTGATCACGAAAGCATATGGTGTAAGTTAATCATTTTTGGTAACACTATATTACTGAGAGGTGTTTGTCATTCTGCAAATGCCCCTCCGAAATATTTAAAACATTAGAATATTGCTTCAAAATATAAATTCATGCTCCAACATTTTTGTAACAGGCCATTTCAGCCTTCCCAGTGTTAACTGCTGCAGTCTTTCTCATGACGGCAAAGCCTTCAAAAGTGCCGAATCCTTACTACAAACGATTTTACGTTTTCCATAATCCAGTTGGTTTCTGATGCTACCAGAATTTTCAGTTCTTCTTTACTTCATTGTGTATTTGCAAGTGGCTCGTTTCAAGATTGCTCTGTCACTGTTAGGGATGGCATAGCTGATCATCAGTGAACTGTTCAAGAGTGTCCGTTGACTGGTGTGTGGTCCCATGTTAAAGCTATCAACAAATTAGTGAGAGACTATACGCATACGGATGATGATAGGGTCATGGGTTGAATGACATCCTTATTTCCTTCCTTTACTGAGGTAAAATATGTTAATGAGCAGTGGTATGAGTTTAGAGACATGATCATACACTGTGAGAACACGTACAGGTGCGATCAACAGTGTGCAGGCCACGGTATCGCGTGGCCGAATGCATCGACGCGCCAGCTAGCGTCAAGTCATGACGCCGCGCCTGCTGCAGGGTGCATGCGCGTACCGTCTTCTCACTTGGCTTCTCAAGTCGCTCTGGTGGACGTGGTCACGGTGCTCGTAGCCAAAACGACAACCGGGTGTCGCTTTCTTTGCTCCATCAATTCTGTGCCGTTCTTTTACGTAGCGGCTAGGACGGGGCCAGTTCAAGCGCCGGCTCACGTTGTTATTGGCACCAGTTGATTAGGTTAAGTAAGCATAGCAAGCATGACTCAACCTGATGAAGCTAAACGCACAAAATAAAGTTTCTCAGGCCAGCTTGCCTTTGTCGGGATAATCCAAGATGCACCTAAATGAGCTTAGTTAAGTGGAACTTATTGTAGCCGAAAAAATCAAATGTAGTCGAGCACTTTAAAACCTAAATAAGTCAGGTGTGAGTAGGTATAGTTAAGACCAGTCGAGCTTGGTGTTTTCATGTTAAAGCCCTAAGACTGTGAACGAACCATCGCTCAGAAAGCAGACGTCCGGCGCGCCCCAACATGGCGGTTTGGAAAACGAGTACGCAGGAAATTTTCCGCGCCTAAATCCGACAAGAGCTGGTACTGAGTCAACGCAAGTACTCAAACTGGTGAGAAATGTATCACGAAAGAGTCCGCCAAGCGCACCTACGCTGATTCACTGAGCCCACCTCAAGTACCATCTGGAATCAAACAGCAAGAAAACCTCGAGCACGTTATTCGCGCTCTGTTCATCGCACTACGTTCACACGTCGCTAAGATACCTGCGAGTTCAATGAAGGACAAGTTGGAAGCAGTCCCGACTCTAAAGTCAGTGTTACTTTGCTCTGCTTCCACATACACATAGTAGAATAATGGAAATGTCTCACCCACCTGGTCTATTTCGTCCTTCAAAAGTGCCCTTAATGATGCAAAGGAACTGCGCCGGTCTTCTGAAACGCCTGTTCGAACTCAACTTTTTCCTGCGCGACATTCCGATACCGATTCTAGTCCTCTCCGAAGCCGTTCTACCAAATGCAAGGACGCTCTCAGGGTACACCCGACACGGCAACCCGAGCATAACATCGTTTGCAAATGGTAGCGCAATGATATACATAAGGCGGGAAATACCTCACATCGCTTTACCAGTGCAAGACCACTGTTCGAACTCAGTGGAAGTCAGTGCCGTGCAAGTGTGCCTGGGAAACCGAAAACTGAGTGTGGTAACGGTATACATAAGCCCACAAAAAAAGGTCTCCATGGAGATTTTCCTAAAGGACCTTTGCCCTCGATGTCCCGCTCCTCGAATAATCTGTGGTGATTTCAACGCGCACCATCCACTCTGGGGAGATAAGAGTATAGATTTTTGAGGCAAGGAACTTCTAGCAGCTTCGGATGCTGCCGACTTATGCGCGGCGAACGAAGGCAAACCTACATTTTTCTGGCCACCAGATTCATGGAGTGCAATAGACCTTGTATATCACTCCAAGGACCTTCTGGTATCATCGACCACGGCTCCGGACAGGATGGGCAGCGACCATTTCTCCATCTTCACCAATATCCTGGGATTTCGATCTTCTGGTCGACAATTCTGCAATGTAACACGCTGGGACACCTACAGAGAAGCGTTGGACAAATCCACTGGTGAGCTGTTCGCAGATATGTTGCAAAGCAAGCGATCGTACACTTGTTGCCGAAACTGCCCGACCATCTCCCTGCTCCTGACTAGAAATTCAAGAACCTCTGCGCAGCACGTAAACGAGCGGAGCGGAAACTGGTGAGAACAAAAGGAAATCTTTCTGCGAAAACTGAATATAACCGGATAAATGCTGCGATTCGTCGCCATACAAAAACATTAGGACGAAATCAATGGGCCGGTTTCTGTGAGAGTTTATCAACGTTTACGCCCTTGACAAGGATATGAACAGTAATAAATAGTCTTTCTGGGAATATCTGCTCACATAGGCCATTCGAAGCACTCGCTTTGAAACAAGGGATAGACTTGCAAACCCTTGCAGAGGATTTCGCAAACGTGTACACATCTGGCAGATAAGCAGGAGCGGCGATTCCTCTGTCACCCCAGTTTTTCACATGATGGATACGTTAATCATCTTTCGAGAGCTGGATATGGCACTTAGAAAATTAAGTAGACGCTGTGCCGTGGGTCCCGATCTGATCAGCAATCAAATGCTGACAAATCTGCCATATGAGCAAAAAACGGCCCTTTAGGACATATTTAATCATGTCTGGAGCACGGGAGAGATACCAGTTGTTTAGAAGACAGCACGGGTGGTGCCAGTTCAGAAGTCCGGAAAGGATCCTGCGAGCCTCGCATCATATCGACCGGTATCTCTTACATCATGCGTATTTAAGTTGATGGAAAGATTAATATGTACAAGATTAACTTGGTACCTTCAACAAGGAAGACGATCGCCATCCTGTATGAGCGGAGTTCGCCCACGACTTAGTGCCCAGGACAGTGTTTTGGACTTAATAAGCCACATCGAGCACCACCACGTCAGCGGACTCTCGACACTCGCCGTAATCATGGACGTTGCCAAGGCATAAGATTGTGTGCTTCAGGCAGGCATCGTGAACTGGCTACAAGCCATGGGTGTGTCGTGAAATGCTCTTTGGTTCGTACATGAATTTCTCAGAGACCGCAGTGTCCATGTTAAGCTTGGAAATGTAACGAGCGAAGAGAGACGCGTTTCCCTCGGCGTCCCACAAGGAAGTGTTCTATCTCCCTTGCTTTTTAACGCTGCCATGAGCAGCTTTCGTGACACTCTGCACTTAGCTCTGAAAGCAGTTAAAATATCCATCTACGCCGATGACATCTGCATTTGGATCTCAGGGTACCAGCACAAACGTTTGGCCCGGAAAGCACTCAGCGCTATTTCAATCCTTGAGCGTCACTTGTTCACACTTGGCCTATTTTTATCAGCGGAAAAATCGGCCTTCATGCTCTTCCCCGGAGTGCGACGGAAGTCAACACGTCTGTCGCTGAATATTTGAGGCCACTCAATTCATTGTGCAACAAGTGTCTGCTTCCTGGGCATTACCATCGACAACAAGCTATTATGGCGGCGTGCGGTTGATATTATAGTCACTGCATCAGTGCAAAAAATCAACGCTCTTCGGCGCATGGCAGGGGTCCGTTGGGGCAACAATCCTACGTCCATGCCTAAAGTGAATGATGCGCTTATAACAAGCCGCATTTTTTATCAGCTGCCCCTGATATCACCATCACCAAGCCAGTTCGAATGCCTAGAGGCAGTGCACAGAAAGGGTCTTCCTTGGCGATGGGAGTCCCTCAGGTGGCTTCAAACACGAAGAACACCAATGAAGCCGAGTCTCTTCCGCTCCGCATTTTGGCGTCTCAGGCTTTATTGACGCAACTCTCAAGACTGGGCTAGTCCTTCGCAGGCGCGGGGCTTCTCCGGCAGCTAAGAGCAAGAACTGGCTCACATTTCAACGCGGCACTAAACACATTTCAATATTTAGGCTTGAAACTGCCTAAACAGCGCCCTATAGACCCGCCATGGTCTTTTGTGGATGTTGCGTGTAACTTCAGCGTACCCAATTTACCATCGAAGCGTACCATTCCAGCCGTGGAAGCAAAATTTCTTGCGCTGGACCACTTGAGCACGATGTACCGCAGCCGCCTACAAGTGTACACAGTCGGATCAGTGTGCACACAAACGGATAGCTGCGCAGCGGCCTTCTTCATACCCTGCCTTGGCGTGTCATGGTCGAGCCGCCTGGATCGCGTGGTTTTGTCCACAACGGTAGAAAGCGCTGCAATCATGGCGGCTTTGTGAATATTGCGATTCTTTTCTGCACGCGATATTGTAGTGCTGACGGACTCCAAATCGGCGCTAAAAAGACTGCATCATGGCCTACCTCCAGAAAAGTTCTCCAGGCAATCTCTGGCACTAATCAAACAACTAAATGGCAAGAGGTTTAATATAAAGTTCCAGTGAATCCCATCCCACGTTGGCATTGAAGGCAATGAAAAGGCTGATGCCTTTGCATGCGAAGCACGTACATCTGTTCCTAAAGTAAGAACTCACAAGACTTACCAAAACAATGAAGATGTGATACGCAATCATTTCAAGGTGATCTACAAGTTTCCACACCAAGGATGTGTAATTCATGGACTTTCTCGTGAACAAGCGATGCTGTTGTACCGCATAAGAGCAGGCTCCGCATACGCCCCGGCCTGGTCATTCAAGACTGGGAGATACGCTTCCCCGTTCTGTGTCTTCTGTGGTGACATCGGAAATATTGAACATTTCATTTGGCTTTGAGCACAGTTTGATGTGCAAAGAGCAGCGATGATTCGCACCTTGCGAAAAGGCTGTCATGGGCACCGGACAGTTGATGACGCCATCTTCCCTGAAGGACCCGTGGCAACTAGGAGGAACATGCAACGAATTTTGTTGGTCTTCCTGCGAGACAATGGGCTGTATGACACGTGGTGACAATTTCCAAATTCAGGAGATCCTCAGGCGGAACAATTGCCGGCTATGCATGCCAGGTTAACCCCGCCTGCTGCAACACCACCTCCTCCACCACCACCACCACCGTCATGTTAAGTGAAGTTGGGCCGGATGAGTAGAAATGAGTATAGTAAAATCTAATTAGGCAAAGTTGATCATGCTCATCCCTAAGCTAGCCGTGCGAAATTAGCCTATACAAGGCAAACCTTATCGTGACCAATTATGCTTTGTCGACTTCCCCATGAGCCCACAGAACTCAAGCCCAGGAAGATACATATTACCCTTTACAGACTCAATAACAAATAAGGAAGTTTATGTCTAATTAGGGTTAACTATTAGGAAGACTGGATGTGACTGATTATTATTATGAAATCCAAATAAAGTACCTCTACTAGAATCTCACGTGGACTAAATAGGCTAAACCTGTAAAACAAAGCTAAT
Source organism: Rhipicephalus microplus (assembly GCF_013339725.1). Lineage (NCBI taxonomy): Eukaryota > Metazoa > Arthropoda > Arachnida > Ixodida > Ixodidae > Rhipicephalus > Rhipicephalus microplus. Next base: position 28,153,062 of record NC_051174.1, read on the forward strand.
TAGGCAAAGAACATGGTAACTGTTAAAAAATCTGACTAAGCTTGTCAGGTCATAGCATCATCAAAGCAAATGAATTGTAATAAGCTTTATTAGGCAACATCCTAATAAAACAAAAAAATTAACGTAATTGAAGTCGTATTCTCATGAGCTTATTCACACGTTTTATTTACCTTGGTGTGTGCCTAATTAGCTTAGTTAAGCATATTTAGCCTAAATATGCCACGTGAAATTCCAGTTTAGAGAGTACTTTAGTTGTATTTCAGACTAGTATTCAAACATACTTAGTGTTCATAATACTTAACACTAATAAACTTAAATTAGCCCATTTAGTATGGAGTCAGAAAAGAGCAAGTAGTATCTTCCTTGCCTTGAGTTGGGAAGGCTCATGGAGAAGTCGACATTGATTATTTGGCCGCGATAAGGTTTGACTTGTATATGCAAATTTTGCACGACTAGGTTAAGGGTGGGCATGGTTTGGCTATACTTATTTCGACTCATCTGGGCTCATCTAAGCCTAACTTTGCTTAACATGAAAACACCAAGCTTGACTGGTCCTTTGTAAACCTACTTACACCGGACATATTTAGGTCATAAAGTGTTTGGCTACATTCGACAACATTCGATTAATTTCGGCTACATCAAAAGTCACGTACCTAAGCTCAATTAGGTGCAACTTGGATTAGCCCAACAAAGGCAATTTCGCCTGAGAAAATTTACTTTTGTGCGTTTGGCTTCGTCAGGTTGTGCGATGCTCGCTATGCTTACTAATCTCAATCAACTGATATCAGTAACAACGCGAGCCGGCGCTTAGACGAGCCCCGTCACCGCCGCTATGTCTAAGAACAGCACAGAATCAAAGGAGCAAAGAAAGCGACGCCCAGCTGTCGTTTTGACTACGAGCGCCGTAACTGCGTCCAAAAAACGACATGAGAAGCCAAGTGATAAGAAGGGACGCGCATGCGCCCTGCAGCAGGCGTCTCGTCGTGTCTTGTCGCTAGCTGGTAAGTCGATGCATTCTGCTACGCGATTCTGTGGTCTGATCACACCAGTACGTTCCTTTCAAAAAAGCGTATCAACAGAGGATACCCGTGGATGAATAGTGATCTTATGCATCTGAAACGAAAGATGAAGCGATTTCGAAAACGTGGTCATAAAAAAAGACTGGCAAGTTCACTTCACACTTTTCAAGATAAAGTGCGTGCCACAAGAGACCAGTTGTTTTCTTGCACCTTGACTTCTTTGGCGTTCGAACAACCAAGAAACTTTTGGTGATGTTTATCTAAAGATAAAAGTGTCATCACAGAGATAAGAACATCTGCCATAAGCATTGACAAGTGCCTTTTACAATTGCCAATGAATTGAACGCGTTCTTTCAGTCTGTTTTACTTTGACATCATCGCATACGCACAACTTTACACGTTTCGTAACCCAATGTCTGGATTAAATTTAAGCGAGAATAGCATTTTGAATCTTGTGCGTAATTTATACACTAAAAATCACCATGGGAGGACGAAATACCGAATGTTTTTTTCTCAACAGGTATGCGATTTGAGTAGTAGAGTACTTATATAATATTTGCGAAAAGCCGTTAGAATCATGTGTGATACCTGATGACTGGCGCTCTGCAAGAACAGTTCAAATTCTCAAATATGGGTACCCTTTAGAAATAAATATTTACGGACCAGTTTCTTTGACATCCACAGCGTGTAGACTGCTTGAACATATTTTTTGTAAAGCAATTATAGCAAATCTCGGGGATACCAATTTAATTCATGCAAATAAACATGGTTTTATGTCTTGTTTATCTACAAAAACAAAGTTAGCTGAGATAACGGGTGACTTTTTAACTTGAGGGGTCAAATAGATGCAAAACTTTTTTTTACTTTTTCAAAGCATTTGGTGTTGTTCCGCATGCTGCTTTGGTAACTAAACTACATTCTATGGACACTGAGCACAATATCACTCAATGGATAGACTGTTATTTGTCGTCAAAGAAACATTATGTTACCGTTATGGATTGTATTTCCGATACAGTGTATGTTAACTCGGGAGTATCGCAAGGTTCGGTACTTGGCACTTTGTTGTTTTTGGTTTTTTAAATGATACTTCTCTCTTTGTTCATTCGCTGGCGAATATCCGACTGTTTGCCGATGACTGTGCTTTGTGAGCTAATGTGACTGACCATTTCGACCAAATTCGACTGAATGATACGTTGCACACAATCGGCGTATGGTGTGAAACATGGGTATTGAACATTAACACGTCGAAGATGGCATGTATTAAATTTAGCAAATGAAGAACCCCTAGAATTTTCTTGTACTATTATTAATGCCTAACTTGAAGTAAACTAATCAAATAATATATTTAGTTCTTACAATTACAAATAGTTCAACTTGGAAAACACACATAGAAAACGTTTGCAGCACGCGCTGAAAAAGCTGGCATTTTCAAAGCGGAAATTGCGTCGTACGTCATCAACCGTAAACGTACCTGCATAGAAAGCTCTGGTCAGACTAAAATTATATTATTAGGATCTGATCTGGAGGCCGCGCCAAAAGTACTTGATCAGAAAATTAGAAAGAGTGGAAAACTTGGTCTTGAGTTTGTATACACTACATGCTCCCTTTTTCTAGTGTGTCAGTTTTTCGTGACACGGCCTAATTAAAAAAAACTAGGTCATCACAGAACTTTGCCTTCTTCGAAATTTTGAATCAGCTGTGCCATGGTCAGTCCAAAATACTACGTGAAAACCACATAACTGAGCCCCCATGTAGTCTGATCATACAAACCACAACAAAAAATCAAGCAGCCGTTTAGTCATCCTAATGAACATCGCTATTCCCTCTTTCCACACGCTTAATCACAATGGAATAAATACCCCAAAGAAGTAGTAAACGCTAACAGAGATGAATCACTTGTTCAGCTTTTATGTAACCTTTCGTTTGATATGTTAAGTTCTGCTTATGCTGAACAGCTTTGTTGCAGTTGATTCTCGTGTTCACTTTCTTATGCATAGTGCCCATCTGATGTGTTTAATTATTGTACGTGCATATTTATTCATTTATATAGTTATTTGTTTGTTATTTCAATGCATACTTGTTTATTCATTTTCTTTTGCTTGATTGTGGTTCACTACTTAACATGATAGGTCTAGCTTTATTGTTGGTATTCATTTTATTGATATTCCCACTTCTGCTTAGGCCCAAGTAGGGCCTGCAGTATTTGTAAATAAAAACATGGGAAAAATGCTACGCTCATATCGTGCCCGTGGCCATTTCGCTAGCTCCACACGTACCAACTTAGACATCATGTGATGTGAATAGACGACGAAGGTAAATGACACATCCAAACATGGTAATCATGATATGCGGGTCATGTGAAACATGAGCTAAGCTACTCTCATAGCGTGCTTGCGGCCTTTTCACTAGCTCCACATTTACGATATTCGGTATTACGTGCTATGAATAGACGACAAAGGTAAATGATACAAGTAAACATTGAAATCTTGATATGCGTGTCATATAAAAGTTGTCTATTCGCTACGCTCATAGCGCACTTGCAGCCGTCTCGCTAGCTTCCCTTTACCAAATTGGGTATTACAGGATGTGGATAGGCGACAAAGGTGAATGACATGTCCAAACATGATAAGCATGACATAGGTGTGATGTAAAACATGACTACGTCACGAGATACTGAAGTTGGTGTCACTTAACGTGAATAGATGACGAAGGTAAAGGACAAATCCAAACATAATAATCAAGGCACAGAAGTCATGGACGGCATCACTCACGTCCACCTCGTAAAGTTTTGCTGATTTTAAAGTGACATATCAACCTTCCTCATTCGTGCTTCCTATATCATCGATTCGCACAAAACGTGAGATCTGCCAATTATTTTTCATTATTTTTCGCATCATTCTCAATTTTTTTTGGTCACGCAATGATGTTCAATTTCTTCTCACCACCAATTACGCTGACGCCACCATATCTGTGAATCGAATTTTCCACAGTATCACGTTAAAAAGCAGCTTTCATTTCTGCTTCATGTTCACTTGCTACAGGTTGTACGATTTGCTACCGCTGATGTTTTTGGCACTACTGTTAGCGTACTGTTTCCATGCTTTAAAGCTGTTTGCCATTCTTTGATCACACCTCATTTTCATTTTTTTGCCCGCATACTTCGTTTTGCTTCTATCGTTTACACATTGTTTTTTTTTTCGCCAGATGTCATCACTTTCTCACTTCCGATTTTATTGCTGTTTGAATGTTTCTTTTTCACAGAAAGCACGTATTGATTTTTCTGCAATTGTGGTCGTGGGGTTGGCGCTGTAAAAGACACTTCTCACTCTCAGCTTGAGCGTGCCAAGAAATACCAGATAACACGAAAGAAAAGTTTATTCGCACTTTTACATTGGAACGAAAATTTTGGCAGTCCGTGACCGTGCTCTCTGAACAGTACGCGAACATTAAAACTTGTTCACTGCCTTATTCTGCAGAGCCAAAAGAAAAAAAAACAAACCATGTGATGAGCTTTCCACTTGATGAGAACACTTGAATATTATATATTTTCTTCACCAGCAAAAATTGTTTACTGAACAACTCGTAGTAATTGTATGCATAATTGGGGATTTAAGGATGATCTTCACTTCAGGAAAACTGAGTTCCTAAGCCACGTTGTATAGCAAGTGCGTGATAGCACTTTTGTTGGACCTTTCAAGTGGTCAACGAATTCTCGTAAGAATATGAAAAATACACAGTCACAAAACTGAAAGCTTGCGTTGGGTGGAGCATTTCAGAAAGTGAAAGCTGCACAGAGAGAAAAGAAAAATGAAAGAAGTAAGGAATGAAGAGAAGAAAAAAAAAGGTGGCCAGAAGGTAAGGCACGCCCACGTGAAGTTTCGCTTTCACAGTTTCCCCAAAAAACTCGGCTGCTTTTTTTTTGTAAGACTTTTGTCATTTCACTCTTGTGCTTGCTCCATCTAGGTAAATTTTTAGAGATGCAGGTTTAGGAAAATTGACTATTTTTCGGTTGTTTGGTTTTTAAATTTCGAATTACTGTATATATATGAGGGATGCCATCTAGAGCAGCTCTAATTATTTTCACTATCTGGAATTGTTTAAAACGCAAATATATTTAGGTAAACGTGCCTTTTATATTTCGCCTGCATCGCAATGCGCCGACTTTGTATCGGTTATCAGCATACGAAACGGGACAACTGTAATGAAAATAAAATTGTTCTTAATTTTCACGTTGCATTTTCAAGGCTTGATCCAAAGTCTCAAGATTTTAGGCATAATATGCCATACTTGCTTACTGATGTTGTACGATAATGTACTGCTGAGGAGTTTTTTTTAAAATAGGCAAAAATATGCCCAACAAATGCGCAATGTCACAATGTGGACCACTTTTGACACAGATGGGCAACTTCGTCAGGAGAACAGTTACGTATACAGACTAAATTGTTAGTGACAGCCTGACTTTTAGTGTAGCTCTCTCAGTTTAACATCCGGTAATGTTGCCTTAATCTGAAAAGGGAGTCTGTAATAATCATGTATGTCTAACGACCATTAGTTTAAAATTTTTTGTTCCATTAACGCCGCCATAACCTTCTTAGTGGCATGATATGACAGGTTTTTTAGTATGACGCTATTTAAATTTGCTGGGCCCTCCTTTGCAATGCACGCAAAACGGAGCGCGAGGAACTGCAAAAGGTAAAGAGAAAAAAAAACTGGGGAGCATTAGGCAATGCATTGAAGAATGAACGGGCTAGCAATATTCTGTTAGTGCGTACTGAGAACGATTAGCGTATGAAATCTTTTGAAACTTGCTATGCATACACTACGTGACCTAAATGGTACAGTAATGTGTGTGTCTTTGAAGTGGCTGACTGGCTGTAAACGATGAAGTCATCCCGATAACCTCATGTTCTGACGCCTGATAGCAATGAAAGCTTGTACCACGCATTACTACACTCTAAATCAAATCGTGGCTAGACTACACGCTCGCAGGCAGGAAATCGAGTCAAATTATCACCGCTTCTAGGCGGCTCCGTAGGCGTGTTGCAGAGAAACCGGCCCGATTCGATGTGGCCTTCAGAATAGCCGGGACAAAGAGCAGCTGAGATTTCAGGTCAAATTATTCCTCGCAAGATACGACCTGCGGTTAGGCGTGACTTTCTGTAGGCGACCCGGCCTTGATGCTGTGGTGAAAAAAAGTGCTATTTTACGCTTTTTGGGGTGGTTTCTCGCCGAGAATGCGGCAGATATTATGACTACAGGTAATTAGAAAACCATTAGTATCACTATTACCTATATTTGCGAGATTAGCATGCAAAGCACAGCACTGGAATCGAACTCGGGACCGTATGCATGTGAAGCATGTCTTACCCATTGCACCACAACGCGAACAAATGGCGACGAGTGTTTTTGTGGGGTATATATCTACCAAGTGAGTTTTTGCAAACCGTCTTCGGAACCTTGAACTGTTTTTCTGCCATGTGCATGCATTTTATCAGTGAATAGTTCGTAGGTCTTCGTGAATTCGAGACAACCACGGTGAGCGCTTTCGGCTTCGACTTCGGTTTATGGTGCGCCGTTCCGCAAGAACGAATAACGTTTGTGCGTCGTTTTAGTGCTTCCCCGTGAACTGCGGGTGTTACGCTCACCGAAATTTGCGGACGTGGCTGTGTTCGGCTGTCGAAACCTGCGTATGTTTCTTGCACGTGCGTGTGCTGTGAGAAATTCGGCTGATTTGTGTCGGGAGGTACACGAGTCTCAGTGACAGCAGCCTATTCTCAGCTGTTTGAATACAATTCGCTGCCGCACTTAAACGTTGCATGGGTATTTTGGCGAGACTACTCTAACATTTGCATTTCGTACGCGCGAACTGCCGCGACCAGCGCGCTGGGGCAGCAGCGCCTTTTTAGAATTTCAACGATTACTTATTTCTGCAATTAGAATTTATGCGCATTATTTCGCTATATAGAGTGCTTTTTAGTCAGTTTCAGTATTTAATTGATCTTATTTACGGGAAGTGGCTACTCTTATCTTTATTCAGAATCACATCGTTGTTCAAGTGAATGACCAAACTCGCGCCAAGGTCAAGTATGACGTGCACAAATTAGCGATGGACAGGTCGGCCTCCCTTCAAATAAACAATGCCTCTGCACATCTCTTTCGCGAACGTCGGCATGCAGTTGGGGTCTAGCAATGGTGTAGAACGAACCTCAAAATATTTATTCTCACTGCTAGCCGTTGCTCTTTAGAAAATGGGGATTTCTAGAGCTGGTACATTATCTCCACAGCAGTACACTGGATGTCTTGATTATGGTTCACTGTTACAAATTCATGCTGGAGTATGAGAACTGTACTCAATATCCAAAAGAGTGAGCAAATGTCGGTGACATACGCTCTCCTGCTGACTTCGATTGATTGATTGATATGTGAGGTTTAACGTCCAAAAACCACCATATAACTATTACAGACGCCGTATTGGAAGGCTCCGAAAATTTCGACCACCTTGGGTTCTTTAACGTGCACCCAAATAAGAGCACACAAGCCTACAACAATTACGCCTTCATCAGAAACGCAGCCGCCGCAGCTGGGATTCAAACCCGCGACCTGCGAGTCAGCAGGCGAGTACCTTAGCCACTAGACCACCACAGCGGAGCTTTCCTGCTGATTTCTGCACCTGACTTCTGACTTCTGTACTTGATGTTCATCATCGAATTACGCAACCACTAATCAAAGATCAACCAATAAATTGTCAATTTTGATCTTTTTCTGTCTTGCGGCCTTCAGTTTGTTTCTTTTTTGCCATGCTTTTCTAAAATCATCAGTTCAACTTGTTTGGTAGAACATAAGCATTAACATACCTAGGCCAGAATTTCAGAAAGCCATCACACATGCACTGTTACTCTTTTAATTAGTGCATGACATAGTGTCATACCTCGACAACTGATGAACGGAAAGTTGTTTGTACTCTTTTATTGAAGTCAAAAAAGTAATAAGTGCACTGCACATCCCAGATTATGCCCAACAGCAGAGAGATGTATGATATCTTGAATAAAGTGTGCCATATAGCACTGGAAAATGTCTCCGTCTCAGACCATCTTTTAGAAAAAAACCATCACAAGACAGTGGAACGAAACGGCGACGCACAAATGCCACGGCATGCAGGCGACGTTGAACGTGACGCCGGCACCATACGCCCAGCTGGTGGGGGGGGGGGGGCGTTTTTTTCGTTTTTTTTTCCGCGCTCACGCTTGTGGTTGAACGGTTCTGCGTAAGTTGATGCCGTCTCCTGATGCCAGGCTGGCTCGACGGAGACAGCGGCTCTCCCTCTTTTTACTTTTTTTTTGCTTCTTGCACCTGCTCTTACCGTCTGTATGTGCGACTTCCATGCCGCGCGTATGTCACGGGTACTTTTTATTGTTAGGCTGCCTATAGACAGGATTTTAGTTAGTACGCAGGAGCGCCCCGCTTATGTGTCGTTCATTATCCAGCACCTGACTTAAAGTGTACGGCAACATTTCATGTTCTGGGAAGCTCGTATACAGAATGCGCGTGTTAATAAAGGATGAAAGTTACTTTTTCTGCATTTCGAAGCAGAAGAAGGTATGTTCATAGTGTTCAGAAAGAGTAGCTCGTTCCCGTCACAGCAGCCCGTTCAAGGTCAAGCGGCAGGATCTCTGTTAGCTAAGAATTGGTTTGCTTTTGAATCCTCGTCTTCCTTGCTAGTTTCTCTCAACTGATACCTTGTTGCAGCCATTTGGAGGTCAGACAATTCAGAATATTCTGATATCTTTCTCATCACCTGGTGAAGGGCACTCCTCTTGGCTGACCTAATTACCGGTCAAGCATTGGTCGTTTGATACCTTGCTACGCAATGGAGACTACTACGTCCCTGTGGCTCTGGTTCCTACAAAGGGGGGTTCTATTCAATTGAAGAATCCGAAGGTGATACAAGTGGAGCTTCAGAAAGCCTCGTCGCTCTTTTGGAAGATCACTGAGGTCCGCCATTTCGGCCGAGGGGTATCTTGTGCTGCTCTGCAGACCAAGATTGCGTCCGAGAGCTTCTGAATTGTTCGGAATTTGCTGCACAGCAAGTGAGTCTGTTTATTCTAGCTCATCTTGCATGTACGAAGGGCGTAGACCATGGGGTGGTTACGAGTCAGGCAGCTCAAGAAATTCTGGACTTGTTTGCTGTAGCTGGGGCAGTTTCAGTCTATCGGGGCACCCGAACGACTGATAAAACAAAATCGCCTACCGATTCAATTATAGTAACTTTTGCAGAAGGAATCTTACCGGCAGAAATTAGGGCATGGTCACTAATCTGCAAAGAAGAGCCACTTTCCCCGAAACCTGTCCAGTGCTCGAAATGTTGGCGATTTGGTCACAGCACGAAATGATGCAGATCAAAGGCTAGAGGTTGTCTTGCGAAGAAAGTCTTGACAGCCATGATAGCAATTCTGATGACCAGAAGTGCTGCTTGTGTAATGAAGCGCACCCTGCAGGCTCTGCTGAATGTACCGCAAAAGAAAGAGAGCTGAGTGTCCTAGAAATCATAAAACCCAGGTGTTGCTCTAGGAGGTTGGCGGTAGCTGAAATGCATGAAAGATCAAAAAGATATGCACGCACAACATCCCGGCACACAGCTGCGAAGGATGCATCACTCGCAAAGCCGATAACTGAGGACATTGAAAAGTCTACTGACAAGGCAATGCAGCGTCTGGCACCTATACTCTTTTTGAAGCCTTGGCGTACATGCTAACACAACAGCTGACACAAATTATTGGCACAGTTTCTGTGCAAAATCGGGATTCCAAGGCTTTGTTGATTTCAAAAAGTACAGAGAAGGAAAATCTGAAAGTTATTTATAGATCTAGCTCTCCGAAAACAGGACCTCCTAAAAATATAGTTCAGCTGAGTCAGAACCTGTGACAGATGATTCTGGAGACTTTACAGATATGGACACAGAATCTCAAAAGAATCTGAAGCGTAACAAATTTACCTCTTAAAAAAATGTCCTCAGAACTCAAAATAAAAAAATACCTTTTAAAAGAAGGACTTCTTTCAGAGCCTTTCAAAAAATGATTTCTTGAAAAAAATATTCTAGATCAGGGAGTTTCTACTGCTAGTATAGAATCAAAATGGGTTCTCAAAAAGCTCTGCAGTGAAATTTCTGGTCTGTTTGGTCCGCAACTACAGACTTACAATATATTTATTCGCAATTTTCTCCCGAAATAATTGCCATTCAGGAAACTTGGCTTGCTAATTGTAAAAAAATTTACCTGATAAGTTAGCGATTAATTTAGCTCGATCGGCCAAGTAGAGGTGGTGGTCTGGCTTTCTTAACATTAACGAAGTTTAGTCACAGAGCCAACATATCGTATCAGTGTATGGGTACGAAATAAGAAATTATGGTGTTAGACATGGCACTACCATGCTGCTCGCCTTTTTCTTTTGCAAATTTCTATTTTCCTGCAGTAGTTCAGGGCAGAGGTGCCTCGATATATGTTAGCTGCATGCAGAAAAGAAATATTACTGTGCGGTGATTTCACGGCACATCATGTGCTTTGGGGCTTCAGATCTGATAATTGTGGAAGAAGTTTGTTGAAAGGAACGCTTGATAAAAACTTTTTTCGCTTGAACTCACTTGCTGCTACATTTGTTAGAGGTAACTATAAATCGACTATACGTTTAACATTTTCCTGCTCCACTTTACGCATATCCTCGCGAAATATCTTAGACTGTGCTACAACCAGCGACCACCTTCCCATTAGGTTCCCGAGGTTTAGTTTGGCCTGGATAGTTGGCTCAATCGTAAATTAAGCTAAATTACAAAAAGACCTATTGTTTACAGAAATTTTCGCGAGGAATGCAGGAAGACCTTAGGGCTATAAGCCTGTGTGCGGTATTGAAACTATTTATAAAAATTCAATGTTTACTAGAAACTTGAACACAGCGGGATCTTTCAGCCCGTGGGGGAATATAGAATGTGTCAGGGGGCACAAAAAGTGAAAAGTGGCTTGGTAAGAGCTTTAATTACCAAGGATCCAAAAATTGGTGTGATTTTAGATTATAGGCCACTGATTTCAAGTTTACAGTACACAAAGCAAAAGAAGACTGTGATATGATTAAATTTATTTATGTGTCAAAGTCTAGAAATAAGAAAGCGCTTTTCAGGTTTTTTGCGTGCGAGAAAAAAGATTACACAGTTCGAAAGCATCATTCATTTTATTATTAAGTCTTTTTTGGAACTCTCTGAATTCTTGGAAAATATTACTAAAGGCTTGCAAATCAAGTTTACGACAAATACGCCAAAGTCCATAGTGAAATTAAGGGCAGATGAGAATTTACAGGAGGTGTCTTTTGCTGAACTGGCGGATGTGATGAAGTGCTTACCGCCCGCTGCTCTTGGGCCTGATGGGGGACCTCTACAATAATAAAAGGGCTATACAAAATATCCTCACATGAAATCCATATTATAGGTAATTATTCACTGAAAAATTCTTGGATTCTGGCAGAATGAAAGCTTTCCAAAATTATTCCGGTAATAAAAAAACAGGGAACGGAGTTTACCCTGGACAACATAAGGCCTGTTTCATTGACGTCTAACCTGGTAAAACTTCTTGTAGCGAGAGTCTTGAATGCCCGTGTATTGAACTATATCAATGAACATACAATATTAAACCCCAGAAAAATTGTCTTTAGATTGGAATACTTCATTTGGTGTGCACATGTGGATTTGGAAAGTCGAATACAGCTGGCTCGGCATTGGCGCGAGTACTGTGCACTAGTCACTCTATGCTTAGCTAAAGCGTACGATAAACTGAAGTACTCTATCCTACTCCAGCAGACGTAAGAATATCGCTTTGCGAAATATGTAACATCATGGATTACAGAGTTTGTTAAAGACAGAGAATTTTATTGCTTCATGGGTGGATGCTCTTTTAAAAGATATAAGCCGACACGAGGTGTAGTACTCCAGGGCTCAGTATTATCCCTTGTTTTATTCAATATACTACTACTAAGTTCCACTCGAACTCATGGAGATATTCAAATTCACGTGTATGCAGATAATATTGCTTTCATTGCAACAAACAGTGATCTGCACTCATTGTATCAGGCACAACAGAATTACATGATCATGCTAGAAGCATGGCGTTACAATATCCGTTTATTATTTAACGTCAAAAATGTGCGCTTCTATCGTTCTCTCTTAAGGATCTTGTCGACATTTCTCATATGTATCGCAACGAGCTCATTTCTCAAGTCGATTTCCTGAAATATGTAGGCATCGTACATATTAGAACGCTCAATTAGAAAAGCCACATAGACGAGGTTGGCTGAAAAGCGTCACGTGCCTTGGTGTGGTTACGAAAATTCGGAAACAGAAAAACAGGATTGTGAAGGAATACATTGATAATCATTGACAAGATATATGTACGGCCTATTATAAAATTTGGGTGTGTATTATTTTCTGGCAGCAAGGCATACAAGATGAGACAGTTATTATTATTAGAAAAAGAAGGTTCGCGCTTGTTTGTTGCATAACTTGCAACAAACTCCCCAAGTTTGTTGCAAGTTATGTTTTGTATGTGGAAACGTGTCTTCCACTTTTGCTAACTCGGTTTAGAATACTTACAGTTTAAACTTTCCTAAAAATACAAAATTCGCCTTTGAGACAGAGGTCTTGCGTTTTCACTCAAGAACCAAGCGCCTTTTTCGTACACAGTGGTTTAGAATGCACTCCCCTCCAAATAGGTTTGTCTAAGTGCTGCTAGAACCTATGAATGTATATATCTACTAGATAACCTCAATGGAGATGCCCAATGATATTCTTGAAGTAGAATACGTTGATATTTCCCCCTCTAATGCGAAACAATTGCCCTTTCAATATTTAAATGTTCAGGTAAAAGATTGCTTCAGTCATTTGTCCATAAACAGCATTATTTCGATGAGTGCAACTGTAATAAACAAAAAGGCTAGAGTTGTCATCTTTTGTACTTCTATCGACTGGTCTTTTTCATTTCCATTACCAGATTATAAGCCTATATTCATTGCTGAAATACTTTCTATAATTCGAGCAATTCGTAACCTTCTTGCAAGCGAATCAGAAGCAGTCGTAATTACTGATTCTCTCTCAGTATGTAGTGCACTCTCTGATGCTAAAAATTTGACATTATTGAGTATGATTTGTAGTTCATTGGCAGCAAACCTGAAAAAATTTCACTTGCTATGGGTATCTGGCCACTGCGGGATTCATCCGAATGAGATGGCAGACTCGTTAGCCAAAGAGTCTTTAAGCGAACTACTCTTACCTATTTTACCTGACGTCACTTATGTAACAGCACTCTCATATAGAAATGCTTGTTTGCCCAAGGGAATAAGAAAATTATCATTGGATAAAGTCAGAGACTTCGTATATCTAAGATTTTGCTGGAACAAACAGTGGTGTGTATCTCGACAGTTAGAAATTACAATCACCAGATTACGACGCAGAATTCCGCCGCTGAATTATTACTAACATTAAGGTGGACTCAAAGCATCTCCGTTATTTCTCTTTTGCAAAAAATTAGTAACAATAGATTACTTCTTTTCATTCTGTCACCGACATTCTTATCAAAGGGAAAGATACCTGGTCGATCCAACTGAAAAGCTAGGTTTAAAAATACACGTGGCAGTAATTTACCTTTTGGAGGTATTCTAGGTTACAGCCACATGAAGGTTAGCTCTGCCTTGTGCGCGTACATTATGGCAACAAAAAGATTACCTGGTTAGTCTATTGTAATTAATAATTTCAGCTCCGAGACTACCTGAATGCCTGACCGCTCGCTCTTGTGACATTTTCGTGCATTTTTACAATTTGTTCCTGCTTTACACTAAAATTCTATTCAATGATTTTAATACATACCTATAACTAACTTTATGATCCAGCCAACCGGTACTTGGTTTATCGCCCTTTGTCGGCAAGTGCCAGCAAAGTGAAATGCTCATCATCATCATCATCGTCGTCGTTGCTGAGCACCTGTCTGCCACGCAAACAATACGGGTTTGATCTTCTCTAAGACACTAAGTCTTTTATTACTTTTGTTTGCAATTTTCTCTATTTTTTTCTGCAAAGATGATAATTTTTCACTCACATTCAATGACGCAGACGCCGTAGTTTCTGTGAAAAAAGCTGTTTAACGCTTTCGCATTCAAACAATGAAGAAATTGCTTGGTGCAGGCCTATGCCGCAAGAGGGAAGAATAGAGACGCCTTAACCATAAGGACGCCAGCAGCGATCTCGATCCGAGACTTCACGTGCAACTGCTGAGCACCACCTCTTTTTTTTTTGTTTTTGCGCTCATTCGCTCCCCGTTTTCAGGCATTCATTTGAGTGCGCTACTACACACGACTGCAACATAGAAAAAATTGCTTACTGTAAGACTACACTCGCACGCAAGTAGGTGCGATCCAAAGAACTTTGAAAACACTTGGAGCTGCACTGAGGAAGCAGCAGTAAATCATTTTCAGCAAGAACTCTGATACTTGTCGTAAACGAAAACACTGCATTGCGTGAGAGACCTTACATCTAGCTGTGTTTTTTTATAAAACAAGAGAAAAAGTGAGTTTTCACCTCATGAAGACGACGGCAGTAACGATGCAGTAAATGCTAAAGATGCTCATTTTTACAGCCTTCTTGTGTGTGCTTATGGCCCAAAAATGTTCCAGCGAATTGCCTGAAAAAAAATCATACATGACTTAGCGGTAATGTCCTGCGGAAGCCATTTGTATCGAAAGGAGCACACTAATCTAATGTTTTATGACACGAGAGAGAGCTTTTTCAACTGTTCACGAATAAATATCTCAAATCCAGTGTAAACAAGCACACGGGCAACGAGGTAAACAACTGTCATGACATTTTAGGATATGCAGGTTAGAAAAAGTGTAATTACTGTACAATAGGAAACATTGTATATTTTGAAATGAAAAGGTGTAAATGGTTAACTGACTGATATTGTCAAAAACATAACGCATTGTTTTGACAACTTTCAAACATTTTACTTCGTTTTACTCCCCGGAGCAAATGCACTACAAATAAAAAGTGCAAGCGAATAATATTAGTGATGAAATACTATCTACAAAAAAGGAGCAACGCTGTGTTGCTTCTTTATACAATGAGAACTAGCTCTAAACAAAACTTGTACTGATCGGTGCTGATCACCGTAGATTTATGTTGACGGGGCGATCAAGCAATATTTATTAAACGTAATTATAAACATGCCAAGGCACTGAGTTATGTACATAATGCAAGTACTGTGTATCAACTAAAACCAACAAAGCATTCCAGAAGCCTTTGAACAATAGACCTCTACCGGGGTATGTCACAGCGTGACGTTATCCGTGCACGTGCAAGGCGGTGGTTAGCAAAACACTCCCGCCGGTGGCTGAGTAGGGTGCAGTCGCTCGGTGCTTGGGGCAAGTTTTTCTTTTCTTTTTGAAAGCCTATTAATAATCTCACCGTGGCAACATTAGCTGCGGTGTGTGTCAGAGAACATCTAGGTGCGTGGTAAAGAGCGTGAACAAATATTTGCCATACTGGCTGGCTCCTGATCTTCGAGAAGGGAACACACGTGGCAGCCTGTGAGAGGAACAGTGGTATCATCTTCGAAAATGTGCAGTGTTGACTGTGGCGTATAGTGTGCGTGAAAAGACATCGACATATTGGTTCACCTTTACGGGTGGTAAAACCGGGAATATTGTGCGAGGTGTGCAGTGTGAGTAACGCAATGCACCCTGTTTGCGAAAACACTAGTATTCGTTGTGAGTCGGTTGCAGTAACTGGTTGTCTAGGGAACTTAACAATCTGACTGATCTTAGTCAAGGTAAAAATGCATTTTACGCAATTATATGCTAGTGGGTACATCTCAGCGTATGCGTGGCGTGCCGAAAAACAAACGTGCATGATCTTCGGGTGACAATTAGGTGCATGAGCAATAAGCATGTTGTAGTGGAGCCGAATCTGCAAATACGTTTCCCCACGGCTATAACTTGTGTTATTGGATACTGATACGTGTTAATTCTAACAGCGGAGATTTTCGTTTGTTATCTACTTCGCACTTTTTTTGCTGGATCCTTATGAAGTGACAATGAGCATTACAACGTTCTGTATCAAGCCTATAGAGGTGTGAAAACACGTTATAGGTGTGAAATGCAGCAAGGTAACTATTCCAGATAATATATTATTAAGTTGTCGGGTTTTACCTCACACAAGTTTTCACTAGGTTATTAAAGTTTTTGAATAGGGGCCTCAAAGCGTTTTGCGTATGGACGATTTGGGTCAAGCAGGAGCGATGAGATTTCGAATAGGGTCTGACGCTCTTTAGAAACTCGCCCTATTCTTCACTATATTCTTTACTGAAGTCACTCTAACCTTGGCCGAGAGCCGTCACTTCAGTGGGTGCCCTCAGTTTTGCCTGACCCAAAAGTTTTCAGCAGGCTTTGTGCGGTGTGGGTTTCGAGCATGCGCAGTGGCTTTAACGCTATTTCTTTGGGACTCATCTTTGAAAACTCCCTATTGAGAAACGCAGTGGCAGATTTCCACTTTCATTTTTACTAGGATGTAATTACCTCAGCCTAACGCACGGCAAGGAGCCTTTTTTTTCATTCATCTCCGATCACACTTTCGTGCAATGAGTGAGAATCTTATCCATGGCGTCGTGCACAGCATCTCGAAAACATGCTGCTGCCAATGGTGTACCTCGTTTAAAACTGCATTCTACATGCCACAATAAAAATTTAATAGGTTTACAACTATGCCAACCAACTATTTCTCAAAGTGCCAGTCAACGTGTACATTCAAAGCGTTCGCTTTGGAAAAAGATTAGAGTTTTTTATGGCTGCCATCAACGTGGCTGAAGCCCACTGCTTGCTAGTCGCGTGTCTCAGTACCCTAAATAATGTTTCTCCATCCATCCATCTACGATGAACAAACGTCCATACCTTGAGCAGTGACCCTTCCACGACCCCCTTCTTTCAAAGGCCGTGACTTTAGAACATAGCAATGTCGTTACTTCTTTCAAAAGAATGCAGATGCGCAGCTCTGCTATGCAGAAAGAGGCCACCGGCGGAACTTTCTTGCCAACCAGTCCCTGCTCCGAGCGAGGTATGTGGTGGGCAGGGTGCCCGCAGTGACGTCACACTGTGTACAAACAGGTAGAGGTCTATTGTAAGGGAACGGGAGCCACTAGTATAACCTCTACGTTACCGACATAAGTTTTTATCC
Source organism: Rhipicephalus microplus (assembly GCF_013339725.1). Taxonomy (NCBI): domain Eukaryota; kingdom Metazoa; phylum Arthropoda; class Arachnida; order Ixodida; family Ixodidae; genus Rhipicephalus; species Rhipicephalus microplus. Next base: position 28,170,336 of record NC_051174.1, read on the forward strand.
CGGATGCTTGAAGTTCTAAACGTCAATATGAGTGTGAAAAATGGAAGACTTAGTAAAGAATTTGATTTTTATTTATTATTTCATAATCTTCCGCCATTTCTGAAACGTCCTGGTACTTCTGCTTCATATTTAGACAATTATTTTGCTGCACATAACCGCGTGAGCCCCCTGCCTGCAATAGTGAAAAATACGTGAAGATCATTACTCTCTCACTTTTGTGAGAGCTACCGCCATCTGTTTACAAGACTTCCAAACGCCTCCTTGTTTTAACAATGAAGTCAGTTCCGCATGAAAAAAGGTGTGCTCCACTCAGTTTGCACAGACAGTCTGTCAGGTGAAGTGCTTACCATAGTGTATTTCGCGGCAATATCAGCCCGTTTGTGGTTCTCGAATTCGTGATAGTGTGCGCACATATTCACAGCTTTTTGACAAGAAATATGACAATACCGTTGCAATGCATAATTTTTGTGATGTGGAGGCAAAGAATAAATACCGTAACCCAGCCTCTTCAGACAAGCCAAGCGACTGTGAAAACCAGTCACATGCGACGGGGTGACAGAGCTGTTTCAAATAATAGAGAATGCGTCACGTAGGCCATTAGTTCTCAACACTCTTTCATTGCGCAGAGAAAAAATTGTACTTGAGGTTTTGTAGTTTGTTTCTTACGACGTTCCATCCAGAGTCTGGCCTTCATCAGGATGAAGGCCATTCGTCCTTTCTGAAAGCCAATTTCTGGCTGAAACGTCGAGAGAAAAAAAAACTATGGTGCCACTTCTCACGACGCATCTACTTGACTACTTGCAACGCTATGAACGTCCGACTCTGCCAAGGTGGCGTAGCGAAAAACACCGCAGCCAGCACCCCCATTGCCATGCGGGCCATAAATTGGTAGTGCACAGAGAGCCATATCAAGCGAGCGCACATAGGCCCTCCTCTGTGAATGTTCTTGAGGCGCGATATTATGAAAATGAAGGATTTAGCAATCTTCGTTCTTCAATCTAACATCACATCATAACAGCTGGAAGCTCATCAAGACGAAATGTGGGTACAATGTAAAAGATGTTTCATTTATTTCGGCATGCTGCAACTGGTAACTCAAATTCAAGCGAGCATCGCATGACACCGAGTTAAAAGCGGCAAAAAAGTGATTGTGCTTATGATCATTTCGCGATTCACCTGTGTGACGCATGTGTTCGCATTTCATGGTTGGAGCCGGGACTTGAAGCCTCCAAAGCCCCACGTGCGTGATGCTGTGTGGAGCGAGAAGTTCATACTATCGGTGGTCGTGGTGTGTTCGGTGTGTATATCTCCTGGGCGTCACCTGTCTACTATTGTACGTCGCGCACCGCTGTTGGAGGGTCTGTCAAGCTTCATAATAAATGTTACCACGGTTCCTCTTTAAGGGTACTCAGAACAATAACAAAAGACCTACATTATCACAACGAATCAAGCGAACGTCCATCGAAAACACGAGTAATTTTTTTAGCAAACACGTTTGCAACGGCCTGTATTTAGCCTTCTCGCCATTCTGCTTTGTGAAAGCTGCGGAAATCAGTAAAACTGAAGTCACTTACGTCTGTGGCAATTCACAACGAGACAGTAGCACAGAACGGTCTCTTTTTTTTTGTGGAGCGCGGAGCTGATGCGTCTGATTTCGGTTTCGCCATCGTTTAGGTGAAAGAGCCAGCAAGCACTTCATGGAAGTTCGGTGACGCGTCCGGCTATCGGAGGGAAATTCGTAGATATTTTTCTGAACGTTCAATACGCAAATACATCTAATATTCAACCCAACCGTTCTTTCGTGCGCTGCAGTTGCACCTGGTCGTGCAGCAAACTGTGCAAGGGAGTAGGGCTTAGCACTACTCAGAACTGCTTCAATAGGTAGCAGTGCGTGTCCGCAATACTCCAGAGTCTGATGACAATGGCCACTACACAACCACGATATATATATATATATATATATATATATATATATATATATATATATATATATATATATATATATATATATATATAAGGAGTGACCAGTGGACGGCTGTGCAGCACGAGCTGTCGCTTTTTCCCATCCAATAGACTCGCTAGCAGACGCTGCTTTCATCAGCGTTGCAAGGTGATAGAAGGGCAGTGTAAGAGAGGAGAAGGAAAGAGGAGGATGGGACGCGCTTGTGCAATGACGGTGTATGCGCTGGACGGGGAAAGCCTAGGGGATAGAGGTGAGCGAGCGTAGGTTAGCCGACACTGCCTGCTGTGGCATTACAAGGAGAGGAGCAGGATATGAGAGGAAAGAGAAAGAGAGGGTGCATGAGTATTGTGAGTGCGGACGCCCATGCTGCGGGACAATCTATGGGAGCCAGATATGCTTTGCATCTAAAACCATTCAAATCTTCCCATAGCGCTTGGTCTGCTTTTCCGGGCAAATTATTGCTTGCTGCTAACGCCAGTGCTCCCTGAGTACTGTTATGCCAGCGAGTCCTCGTCAAACGTCCGTGCCTCGGAAAAAGGCAATCTGGGTCAAGGCCAGCCCGCAGTCTGCCTGGCGCGATCACCTCGACGGCGTGAACACGCGCGGCGCCCCTCTGGCCCAGGTGCAGTGAGTCAGCGTCGCACGTGACAGCGAGCCGGCGTCCTCATGTCTGGTGGCCTGACGCATCGCGCGGCGAACCCCATTGGAGGAGCCTGCTCTGAAGACCAGCGGCGCTTCTGATTGGACATTTTAGTTGGGCCCGGTGTAAATAAAAGAAGCCCTGCGGCGTGTCGCGATCAGCGGTTTTAGGCGAAAGGCTGACCTATGTGTTAGAGAGAGGAGCTCGGCTCTTCGAGTCTCTGCCGGCCCCAGTGCCGAAATTGTAACGCCTCTGTATATATGCTGTACATAAACCTTGTTTAACTCACCGTCGTCTCGTCCGCTCGTCTTATCAGCTCTGCGCAGAAGCAGTCGCGAGCTGATAAACATACGCTACCAAACGGCTGGTGACCTTCCCGGCGGAGTTGAAAGCAGTGGCGCCTCCGGGGCCGTGTTGGCGTCGCCGTCTTTCGCAACAGTGGTGGCTTCGGCGGGATCGGTCCGTCGTTCTCAACAGTGGTTGGCAGCTGCGGGATCGGCCGGCGTCAGCGACATCGATGCGGTGAGTGCCTGATGTTTTCCCCTCAGTTCACCAGACTACTCTAGCTCAGGTGTAGTAGTTTAGAGAAGGGCTGTGTGAAGCATTGAAGTGAGCTTTGATCGTTTCAAGCCAAGTCGAAGCGCTTTGAAACCAAAGTTAATGCGGAGGGGGTAAACACGGGAGTGTGAAAAAATTGCTTGCGCGTCTTGCTAGTAGGCTTATAGTGGGTACGGCAAGTAGATTCTTAACAGGGGAAACAGCAAGAGGCTAGTGTGAACGATGGAGAACCTTAAAGTGAAGGAACTCATCGAAATTTGTGAGGAACTCGGCATTACTTTGGGCCGTGCGAAACGAAAGCAAGCGATCCTTGAGATCATGAAGGATGAGGGAGTGTCGGCTGAGGAAGTCGATGAGGCCTGGGTGGATATCAAAGCACGCCGTGAGGAGGCTGAAAGGCGAGAAGTAGAAGCTCGCGAGCGCGAGGAGGCCGAGAGACAAGAGCGCCTAGAGTTGAAACGACTAGAATTGGCAATCCTACAGTGTTCGCAGGCGCCTAGCGTAGCTTCTCCGACGATTCAGGTCAGCGGTTTCAAAATTCGGGACCAACTGCCACCGTTCGTAGTAGGCGAGGACATGGCGAAGTATCTCGTCAAGTTTGAACACGTCTGTGAGCGAAACGCTTTGGAGCGGTCTCTTTGGGCGCGGAACCTGTTAGCTCTTCTTCCCGGCGAAGTGTCCGACGCGATAACTTGCTTGTCGAGGGAAGCGTTTGAGAGCTATGACGAGGTTAAGGAAGTGCTCTTGAGACGTTATAAGTTGTCACCCGAGGCTTTCAGGCAAAGGTTCCGGTATGCTGAAAAGGGGAATGAGTCACACGTTGACTTCGCGTTTCGTCTTAAAGCCGATTTGATTGAATGGCTCAAGGGCGAAGGTGTTTATGACGACCGCGATAAAGTGGTGGAATGCGTTGCATTGGAGCAATTCTACCGCTGCATCGAGGAGGATGTCAAACTTTGGCTGCAGGACAGACTTGGAGACGTACAGTTAAACAAGGCAGCTGAGTTAGCTGAGGAGTATTATACTCGCCGAAAGTTGCATAGCAGGGCAGCGCGCGTTGAAAAGGATGAAAAGAAAGAGGGCTTTTCAAGGAAACCTGATCAACGGAAACCCGTTCCGCACCGTAATTTCAAAAAGGACCCGTCTCTTACGAAGGACAGTGTAAGGGAAGGGCAAACAGAAGCGGAGAGATCGAGTGAGGTTTCTACCACACAGACATTTGAATCGGAAAACAAACGGAAGCCGCTAATCTGCTACAACTGTAAAAAGGAAGGGCACATCGCGAGAAACTGTCAGGAAAAGTTTGCCTTCGCAACGATCCGAGAATCAGAAAAAAACATTCGGTTGTTGGAGCCGTATCTCCAAGAAATTAGGGTCAACGAGAAAACGTGCCGAGCACTTAGAGACTCAGCGGCAACCATGGACGTTGTCCATCCTTCATTGGTGTCTCCGGATGACTTCACAGGAGAATGCGCGTGGATTAGGCAAGTCGCCGAGGTGCAGAGTGTTCGCTTACCAATCGCCACGGTTGTCATTGAAGGCCCGTTCGGTAAGCTTTGCACCGAAGCAGCTGTGTCTGCCGCGCTAAATGATCGTTTTCCTTATCTCTTCTCCAACAACTCAGAGCAGCTTCTCAGAGAGCAGGGTAAATCGTTCTTCCCCAACTTAGCGTGCATGGCTCTCACGCGATCGCAAGCGCGAAAGCTTTCGCGAAAGCTTGACTTGGTTCCATGCGGTGAACTCTCAAGTGACCCTGTCGGCGGGTCGACGGAACCCCAGAAAGGAAAGTTTCCGCATGAGTCATGTGAGCAGTCACGCGAGCGGCCCGTCGCCGAACCTAGCTGCGCGGTTTCCGGAGAAAGGGGAGACGACATGGCGCCATTGAGTCAGAGCGAGAGGGTTGCAACGCTCTCGCCTGTAGCGGAAAGTTGGAGCGAGCTGCCGAGAGTTGATCGAGAGACGCTCATTGGAGAGCAACGTGAGGATTTCTCGATTGAAGCGCTAGTGGAGAGCCAAATTGAAGCGCGAGTGGAAAGCCAGAAAAACGCGGCAAAAGTGCTGTCGAAGGAGCACTACGAGGAATCGGTGAAGAAGCGTGCTTTTGAAGTAGGGAGTCAGGTAATGCTACTGCAGTCATCCAAAAGGAACAAGCTTGAGGTTGATTGGGAAGGGCCCGCCAAAGTATTATCGAAGCCTTGCGATACAAATTATGAAGTGAAATTAGGAAGGCGGCCGGACAAAATTTACAACTTGATGAAACCATGCGTTCAACATCAAGCGGTCGTAAATCTGTTGTTGAATGCTTCAGAGGAAGAGGAAGCAGAAATTTTGAGTTCTAGTGAGGTAATCGAAGGGGGATCGAAAGTAATCCGGGAGCAGATAAACCTAGAGCCTAGCTTAAGTGAAGAAGGACCTGAGAAAGAGAACCTGAGAAAGATTGTTTCCGAGTTTGGGTATGTGTTGTCGGACCGTCCCGGAGACGCGACGGTGGTCGAACACGATATCGAGCTAAGCGGTGAGGAGTCAATCAGTAGCAAGCCGTATCGTTGTTCCCCTGTACAACGTCGAAAGTGTGAGCCGCTCTTGGTGCCGCATAGGTATCGTCGCCTAAAAGTGGCCGGTTACTGAGGTGGAGCATGTTGCTCCACAGCGCAACTTTGACGTTCGCTAAAGAAAAAAAAAAGGGAAAGGTAAACGTTAATGCAGGTGCATTGAGCAGTGCGTTCTAGCTAGTACCTTCTCAACCTTTCGGTTTCTGGCTGGCGATTCGGGGCAAAATTTTGACCTCATCACGACCTGGGCTGAGCGCTCTCGTTCAGAGTGATCTCAAAGGGGCCAACTTTGTGGTATTCTAATTCGTTACGTTGTTGTACGTGGGAAAAAAATTGAGTTGTCATTTTAAGAGTCTTGTGTCCCACATGTGCCTCTTGATGTAGAGGGAACAAAATTCCGATAAACACGTAGATAGGTATATGTTGTACTATACTTTGTCTGGTGTTCTGTCGGGTGACCGAGGGCACTTGCTTGTGTCGTGTGTTGTCTGTTGTCGAACCGTTCTTAGCAAGTTGCAGAACCATCGACAAGTGCTGAAACCGAAGATGGTCAGAAGAGACGAGTGAAGCTGGTCAGCAAGTTGTGGCGACAAGCCAGTGGAGCTGGGATCCGTCGTCAAAAATGGGATGTGTTCCCGGAACAGTTTGGAGCTGTATTCTCCACATGGCCCTGGAGGCGAACCTGGAGGGACCTGGCGAACGAGCGCACCTGACATCCGAGCCCCGTGGAAGCAGCTCGTCTTTCCGGTGCATTGTCTGGCGGCGGGGGTGCTGTTATGCCAGCGAGTCCTCGTCAAACGTCCGTGCCTCGGAAAAAGGCAATCTGGGTCAAGGCCAGCCCGCAGTCTGCCTGGCGCGATCACCTCGACGGCGTGAACACGCGCGGCGCCCCTCTGGCCCAGGTGCAGTGAGTCAGCGTCGCACGTGACAGCGAGCCGGCGTCCTCATGTCTGGTGGCCTGACGCATCGCGCGGCGAACCCCATTGGAGGAGCCTGCTCTGAAGACCAGCGGCGCTTCTGATTGGACATTTTAGTTGGGCCCGGTGTAAATAAAAGAAGCCCTGCGGCGTGTCGCGATCAGCGGTTTTAGGCGAAAGGCTGACCTATGTGTTAGAGAGAGGAGCTCGGCTCTTCGAGTCTCTGCCGGCCCCAGTGCCGAAATTGTAACGCCTCTGTATATATGCTGTACATAAACCTTGTTTAACTCACCGTCGTCTCGTCCGCTCGTCTTATCAGCTCTGCGCAGAAGCAGTCGCGAGCTGATAAACATACGCTACCAAACGGCTGGTGACCTTCCCGGCGGAGTTGAAAGCAGTGGCGCCTCCGGGGCCGTGTTGGCGTCGCCGTCTTTCGCAACAGTGGTGGCTTCGGCGGGATCGGTCCGTCGTTCACAACAGTACTGACGTATTTTGTAGTCTTTGCTAAAAAATTACAGTTCAGTCACAGGGCCAAAGCGATCAGTGTGATAGCAACACATAGGACTGCTGTACAAGCATACAAGATATAGGAGTCAAAATCTATTGAACACGGTTGAATTTACATTAAGCTGCAGCGTTCGTCGCACGCGCTGTAGCATGGTCTTCCGTTGTTTAGGCACGCATGTCAGCCAGCCTAGATTCAGCGCGACTAGCATTCTGGTGGACCTGTTCCGCAGCTGTATGTACTACACGCGGTGGCAGCACAAAGACAGAACTACATAAAGTTTTCAATGGCGTTTGTCTAGTGAGTATTTGTTTGGCTTCCGTCAACAGCGATGGTACCATTGACGTCACTTGTTGAATTCCAATCGGGAGTTTGAATTCACTCTTCGTGCCTATAAATATCAAAGACATGTCGGCAATAATTCGTGGAGATTGACAATACAATTACTATTGCAAGAAGACAAGCTCGCAGCTTTTGATGGACTAATGCAACCAGTACCAGTAAGCACATTTAGTTCATGTTGAAGTGCCACGCTGTAAATTTCTGCACTTTTTTTGAACATGCTTCCCGCTTTTGAATTATTATTCGTCACTAGAAAAATCAGGGGTAATGCATGTGGTCTGTGTTGTTTATTTTTATTATCCTAACAACGCAACCTAGAATTTTTGACAGTGTAACAACGGAATCAACAAGGAAACAAAAAAAAGAGCGCTTTAACCAGTTTACTTCTATGTCGTTTGTTTATTATGTTCGTCGTTACACTGTCTCAATACTTATAGGTAGCACTGCTAGCACATTCAGTTATTTCCTGCCGACTTGCCGAAGTTTCAAGCAAAGTGCCAAGTGAAGCGAAAAGCCAAGTAATGACGCCCTTGACAGAATTCCGAACGAGCAAGTGCTTACATAAATGGTGCAGCCATGGAACGGTTGCGCAGCGCGTGCAGTCGGTTTTAGATGTGACCCAGCTCTCTGGCTAGCCCGTGTGACGCTGTATCTCCGTACGAATGCGCTGCAAGTCTTGGCACAGTGCCAAGTAGGTCATGCTGCTGCTTCGCGTTGACGTACGCACCCCTCGTAGTGCGCGCCGATGACACTCTCCCCCTCACCTGCCGAGGGCCGGCCGCAGCGCCCGCAGCTGCCGCCTCATTCATTCGCCCGCAACACCTGACGTGCCCGCCACTAGCTGCACTATCTGCTCGTCGGTTCGCATGCAATAAACCTGATGCGCACCTTCCTTACCTGTCGAAACATATCTGTACCTACAAGACCTACACCAGCCATCGCTTGAAACAAATTTTCGAACTCTCACAGCAGCAACCTTGTTAACACTGTTCAACCCGTCAGGGTTCCGTTCGGGCAAGTGGCAAAGTTTTGTTAATGCATCGCATTTCTTTGTCGCACGATATCATGTGTCAGCGCGAGCGCCGGCCACACCTCCACTGCACATGCTCGTGTCTTGCGTTACAAGCCACGTGCTCGCACCTTTGTTCCCCCCTCTCTCTGTCTCTCTGTCACTTTGAAAGGATTGACACAGGCCACATCTGCTGGTGAAATACGACTGCTCTCCCCTGCAGAACCATTCACTGGCCACCTCGTGTATGTAAGCACTGGATGGCGCATTCAGGATTCCGTCAAAGGCGTCTTTTTTGTCTTTCGCGTCACATTGAAGAAAACACTTCTTCAATAAATGGGTTGGAATAACAAAGACCAAAGAGAAAATTATTATTTCCAAACCATACCTACGTACAATACATTCACGCGATAAGAACCACACACTCACCAGAGGGAGCTGCATTGCTCAGACTGCTAAAGTCCCTGAAAAAAATGTTGGCCCCGTATCTGCATGTTACGCTGCAAATGTAGTCAAAAGACGGTAGTCTTGCGTCAAGAGAGAGTGAATAAAACGTTTATTTTATGTTATACGCAAGAAAATTGGTGAATGGTATCTGGAGGCGCTGCGTTGGAGTGCCTCGAGCATGCAGCGGAGGCAAACGAGCACATCGTCACATCACACGTGAGGCATGAGCGCTATTTGGCAGTTATCTTGGAAAAAAAAGCACGTGGCGTGCGTGCCTGTCTCGGAGTCGATAAGGTGTAGAACGCAAGGCGACGGGTAAGCGCCACCACCGTGTCGTCTTAGTAAAGCATTCGAAACAGTTGCCTTTTCACGCAAGCGTTGCATTATCAGACACACTGCCGAACCTCAAAGTTTTTACCATCGCCAATAGGTGAACGCCGAAAATAGACGCGTGCTCGCGTACCCCAAGTATCCCTGCCACAATCCACGGACAGATACAGGGTGCGTTCCGCGTGCGTCGCGTTCGCTTTTCGCCGACACTGTCTTCAGGCTACGTTTTTTATCTGCTAGGCTAGTATTCTGGCACTGCAGTCAGACTGGAAAACTCAATTGAACGGTGCCTATACCACGCAACTCTGCGGCACATTAGCTGAATTCCCCCCGAGGGAAGATACCGATGACATTGTTTCACTAGCAGAATCTGCCTGCGTCAGCCTTGAGAGTGTAGAGAGGGGTAGTAGCGCTTACAAAAATTTGTACCAATCATCAATAAACGTTCCATAAGGAAACGTCGGTGGCACCTACCGACGGTAAATCAAAAGCCATTAGGCCGTCCTATATACCAGCTACCAACAATCCACCGACTATTGGCCACCGATAACCAATAGAGGTTTCCCAAATAACGTTCAATGACGCCGAATCAACGGTTTCCCAGCACTGTATCGACCATCTTCAAACCCTTTATCGAACGATCTATTGACTATTTGCCACCGATATCCAATATAAATTTTCTTAGTAATGTTCAATAGACGCCGAATCAACATGCTAAACACAGTATTAAAATGATTTCCAAGAACCATATCGACGATCTTAAACCATCTATCCAACGATCTATCGACAAACAACAAATAATTTCATACCTAAAGCTATTTGTGAGACCATGAACTGCCGGTTGGTTGAGAGCAATTCCTTGGGAGGAAGAAGAAGTGCCTCTTTAGAAGAACGCTTGTTTCTGCGCTCTGTATTTTTTAGTGAAACCATCGGTTTTTCGAGGTGCCTCAGCTCTCCGTCTCTCGGTGATGGCCGCGGAGCATGCCAGAAGCCCGCCTGGTCAGAGGTGCTCACAGCGGTCGACCACAAGAAAGCGAGCTCGCTCCCCAGTCACACTGAAGACACGGATTTGTATTTTATGTTGGAAGACGACACTTCGATGACAGGTTTATACCCGACCGGGGTAAGAGGGTGAAGAGAAGAACTGCAAATACAGTACATAGACATCAGCTCTCGCAAGTACAGCGACTGTACAGTCAAGGCCTGCGCGCTGGCCATACGTCATCATTTTCATGCCGGAAGATCCTTCAAGCAACCTGCAACTGCTGAGCAGAAGCCCTTTTAGTTGCTCTGGAATGTGTGGTGTGGGATGAAATTAGGAATGTAAGAGTAAACTCGAGGAAGAATATTCTCGCGAGAAACGTGCACGATGAGAGTGCGCAAGAACAGCTGCAGCTAATGACTGAGCTAGGTGGCATTGAAATGCGCCCTTTTATCTCGATAGATGATAAATAAATTGCCAGTGTGATTTATGACATCGACGTTGCCATTCCTAATGTTGACTTGCCTACCCTCTTAAAGCCTGCAAATGAGGGAGGTGTCATTGCGCAAGTGTGGCGCCTTGGAAACACGCGCTGCGTAAGTGTTCTTCAAGGGACATGGCATATCGTCCCACGTTAAAGTTGGGCATTTCCGACATCCGGTTAGATCATTGATCCAAAAGCCGCTTCAATCTCATCAGTGCTTTAGGCTAGGACACTTCAAAGGCGTGCACGCCAAAGGACTGTGTCTCCGTTGCGCTGACCCTCATGCCGAAGACACCTGTTGGGCGACTACTCTGCAGTGCGCACACTGCAGCGGTCCTCCCGCTGCCTCGTCGAAAGACTGTCCTCGAATCCAAAAGGAAAGCGTGGTTCTCAATCAAATGACCCAAGACAACCCCACACAAAGGAAGGCAGCCGAAGTAGTCCGGCATTGGCGTCGTCGTCGGCATCATCGAAAGTATTCAACGAAGGCTAATTCCCGAAATGCTAGTTCCCTCTCTTTAGCGGTTCCACCCAGTAGCGCTGCGAAAGGACCCACCACGTCTACAAAAGAAGCGGAGAAGCCTCCTTCTCTAGAGGAAAAGCACACGCTCCCGACCCGCTCTTCTGCCAAGGAACCTCAGCAAGTTGCGGCCACACCAGAGCCATCTCCAGCCATAGAAGATTTGCCTAAAACTGATCGTCAAGTGATCTCCATGCTACGTTCCCTCATAGAAGCCATCCGAGCGATATTAGTCGACACGAAGACAGCGTCTGCTCGAAGCGCACTTGGAGTATTGGACGCCGTAAGCCCAGTGCTTGCATCTCTCTACCAGGAAGATGGCTACTTACACCTCATCATTTTGTAAAGTAGTCAAGGCTTCATCCCTCATCCAATGAAACTCCAGAGGACTAAAATCATGCCTTTCAGATTTTCGTCCGTTTGTGTATACCAACGTGTTTCAACTCATCGTCATTTGTGAACCAATTTGTCGAAACCAATCACTTGCGCCTCTTGATGACAATCACTATGTCTTCATCACTATGAAAAAGAACTAAATCTTGTTTACTCTCATAGGCGCTTATATATAGCCGTCGAATATTTTCGATTCCACGAAATTTGCGGATCTTTTGAGAGTGTGTCCTGCACCATGGGTCATCACAGGTGATTTATATGCGTATCATCATGCATGGGAAATACGCGAACAAATGCAAGAGGACTCAGGTTAGCAAACATCGCCTACAACTGTGGCCTTACTCTCCTGAACGACGGTAGGCCAACTTTTCATCGAGATGTGACATACGGCAACTGTCTTGAACCTGCTTGTGTCTCCAACTCCCTTGCGAGATACGTCAAGTCGATTCCAGATGTTGAGACACGAGGAAGTGATCACATTCCAATGTACCTTAACATCACAGGCTTGTCTAGTTGTGGTCTACGGACGACCATTTGAGATGTCCAATGAACCAACTTCAAATCTGACATGAAAGATGCTTGCTACGATGCCCTACAATCTGGGTTAGAGCAAACAATTTAGAGCACATTGCAAAACGCCACTCGCATGGTAACGATATCTTCCACACGAAACGACTTTTACAAAAAGTTTCAGCGACTCCGAGCACTTCGACGCCAGGCGGAGCGTCGGTATCGGCACACAAAATCGATTCGCGATCTTAGGGCAGCCAGGAGGACGCAAAAGAAGATTCAACGTCGCATGGATGGATTAGTGTTGGAACGATGGACAACGTTTTCCCAGTGGCAAAACCCTCGCAAGCCACTCTCACACATTTGAAAAACAATGCAAGGACTGCGTCACCCTACGTTTTTCATTAAAAGCGCTCGCGATATTTCAAGGGCGGCAAGACATCGATGTCACAGAATATTTCCGTGCGCAGATCGGCAATGAAGCCGCTCGTCCAGATTCTCCAGTGAGAGGCTACGTCCCCCGTTCCTGTGACTATCACGTGGACCTCCCTTTCACAATGGTGGAGCTCGAGGTGGCTTAGCTCTTTGCAGGCGTTTAAATTCTCCGGGTCTAGATGGTATTCTGTACCGAGCCTTGTGCAACTTTGGGGAAGGTGCAAGGAGAGAACTGTTGAGCCTTTACAACATCTCGTGGCAGGATGACATTGTTCCTGATAACTGGAAAGTAAGCCGCTTGTTAACCATCTTGAAGCAGGGTAACTCCCTACTCGAACTCGCCTCATACCTCCCAATAGGACTGGTCAGCTGTGTAGGAAAGATAATGAAACGGATGATACTAGGCCGCTTGTAGTGGTATCATGAATACTACAAGATTTATCCGACTTCCATGGCTCGTTTCCGATGCGACTGCTCTTTTATTGACAATGTCGTTGATCTAGTTTCGTACGTTCAGCACGAAAGATCCCGTAAGCGACTATCTACAGCTTTGTTTCTAGATGTGAAAAGCGCGTATGATAATGTTCTACATGAAGCTATTTTGGGTGCTCTTGCGGTGGTTGGCCTTGGTGGTCGAGTCTTTTGGTGGATTTCTAGATGCCTGGCTGCAAGATCATTTTTTGTGTTAACAGAAGATGGCCCAACTGCGCAACGCTATACTTCCAGGGGTCTTCCTCAAGGCGGAGTTCTTAGTCCGACGCTATTCAATCTTGCACTAATTGGCCTTGCTCCATACTTGCCAAGTACCATTAAAATCTCAATATACGCAGACGACGTATGTGTCGGGACTTCAGTCACACGTCCTTAGATACGTTCGCGGCTTCAAAGAACAGCAACCATGATTGCCAACTACTTGTTAAAACAAGGTCCCAGCATATCGCCAGAAAAATGCGCGCTGGTGGCCTTCACTCGCAAAGCATTGACCTCTTATGTCAATTAATCGGCAGGCGACCCATTTCTCATGCCAGAACCAACTGGTTTCTGGGCATCATTATTGATACCTCTGTTAGAGTTTGCATGTGGCCTATATGAAGAAGCACCTGACCGCAATTTCCCAAATGTTCAAGTTCTTGGCAGAAAAGACGAGGGGGATGTCAGTACACGCAATGATGGAACTCTACAGAGCCCTGTTTTTCGGTTTCCTTAGATATAGCTCGCCCATGCTGAGCACTACCTGCGAGGCCAATGTGCGTGTTCTACAGGCAGTACAATCCCAAGCACTGACAGTGTGCCTTCGTCTGCCCAGTTGTACGTCAATAGAGGCAGCAATTGCAATTGCTGCTGACTATCCGATACAAACTTACGTTGCTCTAGAAGTCCAGAGAACGCACATCAGACACTTCGATCGTATCCCTGTCATCACATTTCACTGTTGCCTTCAGAGAGGCGCCAAGCGTCGTTCACTGAAATGATTAGAAAGTGCCACAATACGCTTCCCTCGGGCTTCACTCCTTCATCTAACCATCGATACCCCCTTGGTGTGTTATTTGACCCAATGTGCATTTTAGTGTACCAGGGATCCGGAGAATACCTGAGCTTTCACTGCCCGCGCTGAAGAAACTGTCCTATTCTTTTGCACGAGGAATATTCAGACAGCGTACATATATATACAGATGGCTCCGCTAACCACCAGTGATCATCAGGTGCAGTAGTTGTCTAAGCAAGAGGTGTTACCATCAGCTTTAGGACTGACCACTTCACGGCATGCACAGCAGTGGAACTAGCTGTTTTGCGCGCAGCACTTTGTGTGGTCACTCAGGAACCACCTCAACAACAATCAATTTTCAGCGACTAGAGGGCTGCCCCCCAATCTGTGCTTTCATCATTGCATCGTGGTCCGTACGAACAGCTCGTTTTCGAAATTTGATGCTATCTCCACACTTGATACAAGAAAGGACATCATGTGAAGTTTCAGTGGCTGCCAAGTCACTGCGGCATTATAAGGAACGCGCCGTTATGGCCGCACGGGAGGTCTTCAATGAACACGAGAAGAAGCCATACTACTTTCGCGGACCGATGCTGCCAGTAATCTTCGACGACTGTGCGTGAAATTACGTTTTCACTTTGGTGCCCAACAAGCAATAAGACGAATCGTCAACACCACCTCTCCTCTTCGATGGTTCTCCGCATGCCCACTGGGCTCGACCAAAGAGAAGGCACCCTTCTCCACCGCTTATGGCTAGGAGTGGCGTTTACAAAATCTTACTCATTTGTGACAAGAATGGCCGACAACGCTCTCTGCGATGCCTGTCGTTACGAAGAGACGCTACACCACATCCTGTGTGATGGTGCGTTGTACGACATCTATAAACACTCACTGGCGTCCATTTATGCGCGCATCGACAACAGCCAACCATCTGCGGACACTATTCTCTCAAATGCCCGAGAGAATACTTTGCAACAGAAGGTGACAAAGGCTCTGTTGAAATTCTTACAAGACACGTACTTGAACAAGCGGCAATAACAGCAATGTCACAGACCGTGAAAGACAAGACTGAACTAAGACTGAGTGTGCGCATGTGGGCTGCTGAGTGTGCCGTGTTTATCTCTTTTCTATCTCTCCTCTTTATCTTTTATCTCCCCCATCTCTTTCTTTGCGCAGGGTAGCAAACCGGCGGCGTATAGACTGGTTAACCTTCCTGTCATTCTTTTCCTCCTATTTTTCTTCCTTTGTTGAATGCTCGAGCTGGTGTTTTACAAACATGTCATGTATATCCAGGCTCTTGCAGTGTGGACACCATAGCACGCTGCATGAAGCTACAAAAATAGGCCGCTGAGAAGTGCGCCAGAGTCCAGAAGGCCTAATTTACGGGTTCTCTCTGTTTACCGCTTCGGCCTCTGTAAATAGTTGCTGAGCCAGTATTTCGGTCCGTACAAAGTTCTATGACATGTGACTGATATGAACTGTGAAGTGTGTCAGAAACCTGCATTTTCTACAAGAACTAAACAGAAACATTTTAGCTCGAGCTAGTTCATGTCGTGCACACAAAAAAATACTTTGCGCATCCACAATTTCTTCTCTACTTTTTTCTCTGTTTCTAGGCTTTCATTTGTGTTAATAAGATCGCCTCAACAGCCACTGACTGTGCATCAGTCACAGTTCATCAATGTTATACGTTCACTATAAATAAGTTATTTTGTTATGAAGTAGAATTTCCTTTTGAAGATAGCAGCGTCCTGTAAGTGTATTGCGTGGTTTCTCGAGCCAACATGACGACGGAACCTGTATGTATCCAAACTGTCGCAATTTGGTCGCCGCTTCGATGTTGTCTCAAGGCGTCATCCAGTATATTTCCCATCTTTGACCATCCTGCATGTCATTCAAATGTCGCGATTTGTCCTCCACTTTTATGTCGCCTCAAAGTTTTCGTCCTAGATGTGTCATATAAGTAGGCACCTTTTATGCAGACAAGAAATTAGGCCAGTTGAGCCGTCTACACTTTGCGGCATACGACGGCTGCTGTGTTTGAAATGTACATAAGCTTGTATACAAAACTCTGTAAATTATTCGTTTATTATCATTTATACTACAATTTAGAGCATTGTACAGACAATATTCAAACAGGTAATGTAAATTTATCCGTGACTGAAAAAAAATAAGAGTAACAGATCAGTTTTAACCTCATGGAGCTTTATCACAATATTACCACTTTGAAATTTTTAATTTTCCAGCATCTTCCTAAATAATAAAGACTACCATCATTTCTCAGAAACACACCTTTCACAACAGTAACTTCTGATCACAATGCACTTTTCAAGGCACTCGAAATAATATGAGCTACTTGGATAGGCCCTGCACACCAAAATTAGCCATCCGATGTGCGATATGCAAAGTGTATCACAGTGGCTTTTTGGGATTTACTGGCTTATAACAAATGTTTGCAGCCTTACAGAGGATAAAAGAAAGAACCATCATAACTTCACAACTAACTCAGATTATATGCGACAGTCATGAAGTATTGCAAAAACTCAGAAGTGTGACAAAAACATCAGCACACACTGCCCAAAGTGGCTGAGAATATCTTGTACGTAGTATGATGAAATATTACAGTAAAATTAGAATGTGACAAAGAAACCATCTGAGCACTAACAAAGATTCCTAGTTGGCACCAAACTGTGTTACTAATTATGTATTATTGGAAGTAAGATTACAGCCTATAACCAGTAAACCCTTCACGTACCTTTTTACTGCTGAACTGAAGGCCGCAGAATGAAACCATGGCTTTGGCCGCCATTTTGATCAATTGAGAAATGGTTGAGAACTGTTTGCTTATACATGGGTGTATCTTAAGGAACCAAAGGTGGTCAAATTATCTGAAGCCCTCTACTACGGCATCACTGATAAAATAGTGATAATAATATCATGTTTTTAACACAAACTCAGCAAATATTGTTCTTATCACACTTCACAAAAAGCAAGCAGATGTAAGTAGTTGAAAAATTCACCATTCGCCCCTCCCCCAATTCATGAACTCAAGTTACCATATTCCAGAATGCCTTCTATCAGTTATCATTACCGTTGTTCAACATTAGTTTGTATCACTGTGAAATATTGCACATGGTCAGTTATTTTCAAAAATCGGTATGGTTAAGTGTGAAGTACAACAGCAGGAAATCACTTGATTGCACTTATGAAATGAACTTCCCACTGACAATGAAATAACTAAGGTTACGTATTAAAATAAAATGTTCAGTGAAAGTTACATTGAAGATGAAGTAATTATTGTGCTACTTTTTTCCCAACACAAGAAGCGTTTCAATAGCTCATTGCACGTAAGGCATTAATTCAACATTTATATGCGAGTCTGAAGGGCAACTAACCCAGCAGATCTTGAAAAAACTAAATATGCATGAAAAAGCTTAGTGTGTAACCCTGACACATTCAGGATTGTGCAATGTAGTTTAACTGAAATTCAGGTCCAAGATGGTAAGAAACACTTTACAGATAATTTGTGTCCAGGGGGGACAAAGAAAAATTAATGCTGTCAGTTACCCAATCAACTAAGAAAATTGAAATCTTAGTAAATGAAAGAAGCGGGTATGTCTGAGATGAAAAACTGGAGGGAGTCGTGTTTCTACACAGTCCCGCTGCACAGTCCCACTATGCATGCTAATGCTAGAATTCTTACAAGGGAAGTTGTCTAGAAATGTGACTGCCTCAAGTATTCAACACATACGTGGCCACCTGCTGCGGCCGCTAGTAAGTTCATTAATTATTGTTGCTCAACGGCAACGCTTAGAGTGATAATTACTGTCTCACATTGCAACCCCCTGGATACATCACTATCTGCAAAGATGGTTTTTACACACATAACTTACAGCGCTGATTTCTTTTGTTGTGATAGCAATCATATGGACACTCTCGGCTGCATAACGCCACCGGCGTCGACGTTGGCGTCAATGTCATGCACATTATATATATACGTATCTATAGATATGAAAATGCAAGAAAAAAAAAGAGCCCAGATAAAAGATACCGGCACGCGGGATCAAACGTGGGACCTCCGCGTCGTCAATGCGAGGCGTTAACCACTGAGCCACCGAGAGGTACTTCCACCAACTTTCAAAGGGCAAGCTATTCGTTTTCACCACTTACCACTGTTGGCGGCCATCTCGGGGGGAAGGGAACGATCGTGTTTTCAGCATTATCAACAAGATTGCGCAGTGAGCGCGAGCGGCTCTCATCCCTCACGTGTACTTTGGCCTGCGTAGATAATAGGAGTGTGTGCGCTCGATCGCGTGCCCTTCACTTGCAGTGGGGAGAATATTACGTCTTGGCTAGCCTTTGGGTTTCACCAGAACGATTCTGTTCTAGATACCGGGCCCACAAAACTCACTGAAATCGTTGCACAGCCTCCGATTGCGAAAAAAATGCGCTTTTCAGACACAGCGAACTAACAACTAAGACGCTTATTCGCGCTAATCTGTGCCTGTGTGTACGTTTCGTGCGTACTTTGTGCGTGAACAACGCAGGGCAAGCTTTGATTTGCTTGCCATTCTGCGCGTTACCTTCCAATTTGTTGCTATCACATTCATTGATACGCCTTCGCGGCAAAGCTGTGTCTTTTTAAGGAAAAACAAAATTATAAATTTGGAACACCCTAAGCGTGCCTGCTGCTTGAGTACAGGGACCAGGTGGTTCTGTGAAGTTGCCTTTCCCCAGAGAACAGAAACCATGTGCAGCTGCATTGCGCCAGCAGCCAAGTTTTCCACGAGCCAGCATTGATGACAGGCTAATCCCGGTGCCTTCCACACTCTTCAGCTGACGAGCATGTATAGGCTGCAATGAAAAAGAAACGATTGAGTGAAATGTGTCGGTTAGTAAACCTTAATTTGGCAGTTTTTTTAAAATGACGAGGAACAATGTGTCTTAAAAGAGCAGGGTGTACAAAAACCATGCATGTTACAAGAAAAATTTTTCTACGTTCTCAGTGAACACAACTATAGCTTTAAAAAGAATATGCAACTTCCACATAACAGTTTGTCACAAATATGTTTGAATAGTGCTCATGCAGAGTGCGTATTCATGCCGATTCAGTGATACGACGGCACATACATGATGGTGTTTACTTCTATCAGGTATTTATTGCAGGCAACGTGTAAATAGATTATGAGTTTTATTTTGAACATAGCTAATGTAGCTTTTTTTGGCTGCTTACACTGAGACGATTATACCAGTATTATATGAAATTAGTTCAACTGAACTACTGTTGCTTGCTGCTAAATAATGACGTTTAGATTCAGTATTTCTGGTAGGCTAAATAGACGGTACCCTTCCCTCATCCTTCGATTACCTCTTATCACACGCAGTTTTATGAATGAATGAAAAAAGTCGAAATGCTAAGACATACAAGGCATCCATATTGAACTACATACCATCCCAACAAAGCATGCAGGCTTCTGCAACAATCTGCGGTAACCAGAATCGTGGAAACTATTTGTAAATCTCAGGTTACCAGAATCCTGGAAGCTAATGGCCGCAATTTAGCAATAGATAATAAACATTATATGACATTGCTTTCCGACGTTGTATTATTGATTCCATGCAAACAGCTTAGAAATGCGCAGTCTAAACTCATGATTTTCAGATAAATAGAATGCCCAAACACCAACATGTTTATGCCTTAAGCACCCGTATTGTGATGTACAACACTATCGCGAGTTTCGAGTGATCAATGAACATTCGTTTCTGCAAACACCAGATATGCTTTCCACAACTGTAGCGCATGCCTGGAGAAATTACTTAAGCTTGTCATCTGATGTGAAAGCAAATAAATAAAACAACACGCTGGCCACGATTGAAAGCAAATCAAAGCACGACCTTTCGGTCTCCGCACAGGAGCGTTACTCACAAGTGACAAGCATTGTGCGTTTATTCGTGGTCAGGTTGTTAATTTTAAGTGTTTTCATGTCTATCCCTGACCAGGTGGGTTTAAGCTTCGCAACTGTTAGAAAAATTCAATGGAGAAGGTGCTTTAAACTGTTTTTATTGTTTGCACTTGTAAAAGTGTTTAGCAAAGTTTAAACACCAAACTTGGGCGAGGCGCGTACAATATTTAACACTTGGCCCTGGCATCATCAATTCACGGCAAGACACAAATTTCTCCTAGAACCTTAAAAACATGATCGAACCCGCTCATTCTTGGAGAAGTATTTCTTGAACTATGCCGACTGTCATTGACACCACCGTTCTTTCATTTTTGCGGAGCATGGAGCTGTATAAAAGAATCTAGCCCGAGGTCATTGGTGACGATGAAGCAGGCAAGCATAAGCGGGAAGGCAACACTTTCAAATTGAAGTCCTGAAGTCGTTTCAAGAGCTCTAACCCTTTCAAATACTATGTTTTTTTCTGATTTCACGCACTTAAGGGTATCGCAGCAATAAATTTGCATTTTCGTCATTTCATGTCTATAGGGTCATTAGGGTCTAATTTTATGTCATGACTGTAAATCCACAAATATTTATACTACTGACTGAATGTTTCGTTTGTGGTCTTCTGAGACACTAACTATTCGCAAAATACGTACAAATAAAGTGTCTGAAAAAATGAAAATTCCAGGGTTGGAAGGGTTGATGAACTCAAACAAAATAATGAAATCGAAGCATAGTGAAAAGAAGCTGAATGATATAAATTGTGCTGAACCGTATGGACTAATAATCAAATCAGGGCTCGCAGAGCTAAGATACAGCGCTTCGGCCACAATTACCTATGAAAGATTTGTTCAGAATTACAGTTTAAGCTTAACTAACGGCTCAGGATTTATGAGTTCTGCCAAAATGAGGCAAGCAACCTATGCTGCGGGTGTATGCTGTAAGCTCAGATTTGAGTATATTGGCAGCATGACCATTTAAACTGAAGTGCAAGCTTTGCGAGTCCTACCTAAGGCGAAGCAACATGCTGCACGCGAACTCTCAAATCGAGTAACACGGTAGTTAAAAGATGCGTGCTGGCACAGATCCATACACCTGCGTAAGTTTGGTTACCCGGCAGAATTGGTGATATCAATTAAAAAAAATAAGGTAGAGCATATGAAAGTGTCTTAGACAGGGTCACTTCTATAGCACACAACACGCAACATAGCACGCAACAGATTAGCACGCAACAGATTCACGTGACCCAGATCTGATAAACGCTTAGATCTAACAAACGCCATTTTCACACAAGAATTACTTAAATAAACTAGAAGTTCATCGCGAGCAGAGCCCTCTTCTAACACCACTGCCGACAGAGGCGGGCACCGGCACAACTCTGCTCAAATCTGCCACAGTATTACCGCTGTTCACACGTGCACCACGTGCTTCATTACTGAGCCATGCTTCAATCAAAAGAAAAAGCTCGCCCGGGCTTGACTTCGCATAAAGTTGCTTTCATCCTGATGAAACAATATACAGAAACAGGTTCGCTACGATAACAAACAACTTATCGTCCACGTGTTATGAAAAACCGTAGCAGGGCATTGTTACCACGTTCTGGGTGTTAGCAAAGTGCTGACAGCAGAAATGTGGTACATACCTGTCGAGTGCTCCACAATAAGACGCCAGACGTCCTCACTTGAGTATAGCTCCTCTTGGTAATGAACAGCACCGGCAGAACAAAAAACCTAACACCGAGCGAAAGCACACCTGAAAACACGGCGAAAATTGACCCAAAACCGACGTCTGCGAAACGCCCCAAAGCCCCCACTACCAAAAAGCTCGTCCGAATAAGTGTCAGAGTTACAGCCTAGGGGACGCAGGACGCATTTGCGCACTAAAGAAACTTTGTCATTGCGTTTCAGTATAAACAAGATACGTAAATATATCTTACACAAGTAGTTTGAGTGCGAAATATCTTTGTTTTTGTTAGAAAAAACGTAAAAAACTAAGCATGCGATAATTGAAACGTTCGCAGGTACTACATAGTGAACGCCAAAAGGAAAAAAAAAAGGAACAGCAGCTCTCAAAATCACCCCAAAACAGTCAGGTTTTTTGAATTTCGAGAACGCAATTAGGAAAGAATGAAGAAACGTGGTCATAGTCATCCCGAACCACTCATGTCTTCTGAATAAAGATTATTGAATATTTATGCAGACAACTACACGCAAGACTTCATTGCAATGAATGGTGACCCTTATGAACAGGCGTGTTCACAACGGGAGGGATACAGGGGCGGTGGCCGTTTTCACCTTGTTCACTGAAAGGGAGGATGCCAAGTCAGCCTATACATAAAGAAATGGGGAGGCGACACAGCAGCTTGAGAGGGGGGTGTGAATTCATCTCGTTTATTGACTTTGCCTCCTCCCCTTGAAGAGAGCTCAAACTAAAAAGACGTTTTAATATATATATATATATATATGTATATATATATATATATATCAGCTACCATACACACACACTAACAGCCTCACAGAGCAACCACACCACCGGGAATACCATCCTGCCATTCGTGACTTCTGCGTACAATACGGCTACGCAGCGCACCACGGGCTATGCCCAATTCTTTCTTCTCTATGGCTCTCAACCGACATCTCCACTCGACATCTTTTTTGACGTCCCTGTGAACTCGTCATCGTCGTCGAGTGAGCACTTAATCCCTCGGCTGGCTGATTGTCACTGACGCACCCGCCTCATACAGAGGCCAGCCAACAAGAACGGAAGCCTCGCTACGATGGCGCCCACCGCGTAGTTCACTTTCATACAGGAGACGAAGTACTGTTGTGGACCCCAACGAGGGTTGCCGGCCTGTGTGATAAGTTTCACTCATGTTTCATCGACCCCTATGCTATAGTCGAGCAGACGTCTCCTGTTAACTACCGAGTGACCCCTGTTGTCTTGCCTTCAGACGGCCCTTTTCGTGGTACGGAGGTTGTTCACGTGTTGCGCCTAAAACCATTCTTGCGCCGTACACCACCACCATAAACAGCGTCCGAATTGGCCACTTCCGCGTGAGGGGTAAATTAGTGTAAGCACAATATTCCCAGCGTTTGACCTTGATCTTCTTCATCTGTATATAATCATCATCACAAAAAACGCCGTCTTCGTACGAAGCGTTGATCAGGCGATTCGGCCTAACAAACATCATCGAGACTCAAACGCTGCTTACTGTCTCACAATATATATATATAAATATATATATATATATATATATATATATATATATATATTGTAGCGAAGCCTCCGAACTATGAAATGGGTCGAACTCTTGATTACCTTCTAGTGGGGCTACCCAACAAGGACGCCGCTCGCACTGAGAGCCCGTGCTTGACTGTTACTGTTGCCATTGTGCTTGCTCGCTGTGGACCGGCTATTAAACGCCTTAACATTTTGGTGGAGAGTGCTGTGCCCTTCAAAAATCTTCGGTTCACAATCGATGCCCTTGGAGCTTAGATCCCGTACCGTGCCTTCAACCATGCAACAAGACGCCGCCCAGCAAACGCTTCCTCCAGCGCCGACGCCATGTTCCGGTGTCCCCCGCATCCGCGACCCACCTCTCTTCACCGGCGCGGATGGCACCGACGTCGAGGACTGGCTCGTCATGTACGAACGCGGCAGCGTCCCTAATCATTGGGACGAGGCAGGTAAACTCGGCAACCTGGTTTTCTACCTCGCGGGTGTGGCCGGCATGTGGTATAACAACCACGCGTCTGATTTCGCAACCTGACCCGATTTTAAGACCGCTATCACCAACCTTTTTGGCCGCCCTGCCGTTCGTAAGCTGCAAGCCGAACAGCGCTTACGCGAACGCGCTCAGCAGGCCGGTGAATCATTCACCAGCTACATTGAAGACTTCTTGGACCTATGTAAGAAATGCAACGACAGCATGTCCGAATCAGACAAGATCCGGAACGTCATGAAGGACATTGCCGATAATGCCTTCACGATGCTGCTGGCCAAAAACCCAGGCACAGTAGCTGAGGTCATCACGCTGTGCCAGAGCTACGAGGAGCTCCGCCGGCAGCGTTCGATGACCCGTCGCTCAACACCACGAGATGCAGGGCTTGCAGGCTTGGAGGCGAGCTGTGACCAGGTGGCACTGCTGGCAGACCTCAAGTCCTTCATACGTGAGGAAATCGCACGGCAGTTCTCTCTCCTGCCCTTCGCCCACCCACCGGCTGCTCAACAATCGGCCACTACCATTTTCCCCCCATCCGCCGAGCGATTGAGCAGGAAATAGCGTAGGTTATGCCTGCGTACAACCCACAACAGCTTCCGGCTCCTGTACCCCCAAGTTACGCCCCAGTGGTCCCCAGGCCGCCTCCAGTCGTTCAAGCGCCCGCCCCACTGACTTACGCCGAAGCTGCCGCACGACCTCCATCCTTTGCAGCGGGTATGCCGGCTACGTATGTTGACGTGACCTCTCAGACTCAGCTCCAGCACCCCCTGCAGCCTTTCCAGCCACCGTTCCGTCCATCGGCTCTTGCGTCATGGACAAGACCTACCCCGGCGAACCGATGGCGCACATCCGACAACCGGCCCATTTGCTTTGCCTGCGGTTACGCCGGCCACGTAGCACGTTATTGCACTCGCGTACAGACGCCCCATATCTCGTCGCCTGTTGCTGGCCAGATTAGGCGTACCTATCACGAGGAAACGCCGTCTATGCCACCGCCAACTCGCCTAGCTTCATCTTCTCGTAGGTCACCGTCTCCACGACGTCGTTCCCCGTCCCCCATGCGGCCAAGTTCAGCTGCTCACGAGCGGGAAAACTAGTTGTCACAGTCCCCGAGGCAAGGACTGCGATGCTATCGCATTGTGAAAGCCCTCAGAGCCGCCCATCTAATGTCATTGACGTGCTTGTGGACGGTGTTCACGCATCTGCTCTTATTGACACAGGAGCTGCAGTATCTGTTATGGACGAAAAATTTTGCCGCTTGCTTCGTAAAGTGACGACGCCAATTTCTGGATTGTCCCTTCGTACCGCCGGTTTGCATCGTATCCATCCTACAGCAGGGTGCACAGCTCGCGTTGTCGTTCAGGACGTTGTGTATGTCGCCCAATTCATCGTCATTCCCGCATGCTCTCATGACGTCATCCTGGGGTGGGATTTTCTATCCCGCAACGACGCCGTCATCCATTGTGCCGCCGCCGAAATTGAGCTCTCCCCCTTCTCGCATTTGACGCCGGAAGACAGTTCTTCGAAAGTGAGCAAGATTCTCGTGAAAGACGATACCATAGTGCCTCCAAGCTCCACGATGGGTGTATCTGTCTACTGCGCTGGACTCTCCGACACAATTGCACTCGTTTCGCCATCCGACCGTGCTTGCCGAAGGAAAGGGTTGCTAGTACCTTTCGCGACCGTGCAAATCACCCAGGGTAACGCCTCTATTTTCGTGACCAACCCATCCCCGTACACTGTTACCTTGGTTCGAGGGGAATGTCTCGGCAGAGTGGAACCAGTGGATAACGCACAAGTCCTGGACGTACCTGATGACTCGCGTTGTCCCAATTTGCGTACCATCAGTGCTGTTTCCACTTCTGATTCGTCATCTCCTGATGTATTTGGCCCTTGCATTGATGACAACCTCACGTCGGTACAGCGTTCCCAGCTTCTGAACCTGTTGCGAGAATATCGTTCTTCTTTCGATGTCAGGCGAAGTTCTCTCGGTCGTGCGTCCGCTGTTACGCATCGTATCGACACTGGTGCCCATCCACCATTACGGCAACGTCCCTACCGCGTGTCGCCTGCTGAACGTCGGGAAATTAACGAGCAGGTTGATGATATGCTCAGACGCGACGTTATTCGGCCCTCGGACAGTCCATGGGCGTCTCCTGTTGTTCTTGTTGCGAAGAAAGATGGTTCTGCGCGGTTCTGTGTAGACTACAGACGGCTCAATAAGATCACTCGCAAGAATGTGTACCCACTGCCGCGCATCGATGACGCAATTGACAGCCTTCACGGAGCCGAATTTTTTTCTTCTCTCGATCTGCGCTCGGGGTACTGGCAAGTACCCATGGCTGATGACGCTCGACCAAAGACTGCGTTCTTCACACCCGACGGCTTGTACGAATTCAACGTCATGCCGTTTGGTCTATGTAATGCACCTGCGACCTTTGAGCGCATGATGGACACCGTTCTGCGCAACTTGAAATGGCACACGTGCTTGTGTTACCCCGATGACGTTGTGGTGTTCGCTCCAGATTTCTCTACGCACCTCCAACGTCTGAAAGAAGTTTTTGCACGTGTCAGCAATGCCGGCTTGCAACTAAATCTGAAGAAGTGCCGCTTTGCAGCACGGCAACTCACCATCCTTGGGTACGTCGTGTCCAAGGATGGCATTCTTCCTGACCCAGCCAAGCTTCGGGCCGTGGCTGAATTCCCCAAACCTGCGTCCGTCAAAGAACTGCGTAGTTTCGTGGGCCTGTGCTCGTACTTCCGACGCTTCATACGAAACTTTGCCACGATCATATCACCGCTGACGAAGCTCCTTGGAAGTAACGGGTCCCTCAATTCGTGGTCGTCTGAGTGCGACGACGCGTTCGCGAAGCTCCGCCATGTGTTGACATCTCCTCCCATTCTACGCCACTACGACCCTACGGCCCCGACGGAGGTGCACACAGACGCCAGCGGTGTAGGCCTCGGCGCTGTCCTGGCGCAGCGCAAACCCGGATTCCCTGAATATGTCGTAGCATATGCAAGCCGTACGCTCACGAGAGCTGAGACAAACTACACCGTCACGGAGAAAGAGTGTCTGGCGATCGTCTGGGCTCTTACAAAGTTTCGACCGTATTTGTATGGTCGCCCATTCGATGTCGTCACCGACCATCATGCACTATGCTGGCTTTCATCATTGAAGGATCCCTCAGGCCGTCTCGCCCGTTGGGCTCTCCATTTACAAGACTACGACATCCGCGTGCTGTACCGCAATGGACGCCAGCATGCTGATGCCGACGCCCTCTCGCGCTCCCCTCTGCCTGAAGGTGATGTGCTCTGCTCAGTATCCTCGGCTGCTGTTTCTGCCATTGATGTTGACATAATCGCTACCGAACAGCGAAAGGATAATTGGATCGGCCCGCTGATCGACTTGCTCTCTGATCCATCCGCAACGCCATCCATTGCGTCGTCAAGCTCGCCATTTCGCCATTCGTGACGGCCTTCTCCACCGACGCAATTACGACGCCGACGGCCGGCAGTGGTTACTCGTGATACCCCGCAGTCTGCGGTCAGAGATATGTGAATCCTTCCATTTTGATCCGCAATGCGCGCACTCTGGGGTATTCAAAACCTACCATCGCATTCGACAACGCTACTTCTGGCGCGGGATGTACCGCTATGTGCAGCAGTTCGTTCGCTCTTGCCTCACTTGCCAACGCCGTAAACCGTCAGCTCACATGTCGCACGCCAGTCTACAACCGTTACCTTGCCCTGACCGTCCCTTTGGGCGCGTAGGTATCGATTTGTATGGACCACTTCCTCTGACGTCGGCTGGTAACCGCTGGGCCATCGTTGCCGTTGACCATTTAACGCGATACGCCGAAACCGCCGCTCTCCCTGCGGCTGCTGCGCGCGATGTTGCGTCCTTCCTGCTGCATCGATTTATACTGCGCCACGGACCACCCCAAGAGCTTCTCAGCGATCGAGGCCGTGTCTTCTTGTCGGAAGTCGTCGAAGCCATTCTGACGGAGTGCCATTCTGTCCACCGCAAAACTACTGCTTACCACCCACAGACGAATGGCCTCACCGAACGCTTTAACCGCACCCTCGGCGACATGCTTTCTATGTACGTCGCTGCCAACCACACTAATTGGGATAATATACTGCCCTTCGTCACCTACGCCTACAACACCGCCCCTCAGAGCACGACTGGTTTTTCACCTTTCTACTTGCTGTACGGAAGGCACCCATCGCACACCATGGACACGATACTCCCGTACACGCCGGATCCATCTGAGTGTACACCTATTTCCGAGACAGCCAGGCTTGCTGAAGAGTGTCGCGAGCTTGCCAAGACATTTACGACGCAAGAGCAAGAGCGGCAGAAGAGTATCCGTGATGCCAGCACCACTTCTGGGCCCACGTTCCTTCCTGGTGCGCTTGTATGGCTCTCGATCCCGACCTCTGCCGCTGGCCTCTCTTACAAACTACGTCCCAAATACGAAGGCCCCTACCGTGTCATCGAGCGCACCTCACCCGTCAGCTATCTGATCGAACCCGTTGAACAATCTTCGGACATGCGCTGCCGTGGGCGAGACATCGTCAACGTGGAGCGCCTGAAGGCTTATTATGACCCGCTCATAATAACAAGCTGTTAGGTCGCCAGGCGGCTCCCTCTTCGACCCCGGGGTAATTGAAGCGAAGCCTCCGATCTATGAAATGGGTCGAACTCTTGAGTACCTTCTAGTGGGGCTACCCAACAAGGACGCCGCTCGCACTGAGAGCCCGTGCTTGACTGTTACTGTCGCCATTGTGCTTGCTCGCTGTGGACCGGCTATTAAACGCCTTAACAATGGGTTTGTATGCGTGTGTGTGGGGTGCTTGTGTGTGTCATAACGGAAAAGTGCGGCGGGGCGGGGCGATTGGGCACAGTCACTCACCCCGCTGGTGACAGCACTGGTAAGATATAATTTTGTACTATCGCTTGTTACCAACATGTGAACCATCTGAGTGTACACCTACAAGTACATGCACTTGCAGGTAAAGTATAGTTAACTGCCAGGTAACATCCTGCAATCCTGAGTAAACATAAAGGACACATCTTCGAAGTAACAAAAAGGAATTATTTCACACGAAGAGGAATGATTTCGTAAACGTAAAGTAGTGTCTCGCAGGCAACATATAGGATGAGGAACCATAAATAATCATGTAGGACATTTGTAGGAAAAAGACAGCAGATTGCTAGGACATCACTATTTTCATATAACCCTAATACAACCATCCTTAAGATTGACGTGATGTACTGCAGTACCTTATACATTATATAAAATGAACCTAATATAGGTGTGTTATTTGAGCTGAGAATTTCTTCTTTGTTAATGTGCTTTGATGATTCTTTTGCTGTGCAAAAGAATCATCGTGAAGTTCGGAAATTGCATTATTTTGTGTTAGGGCACATTCTTGAGGGAATCACTGTTTACTGTAATGGGGCACATTTTTGCTTTATATGTACTAGTTTTTGTAGTCCAATACGTTCTAAATAATTTGCAAAGTACTCACCAATCTAAATGTGAGCATGGGTGGTTTGCTTGTTTGTATATTTGTATTGCACCTATCATTTTTTAATAACTATACATTCTTTTCAAGCTGTAGAATTAGCAGATGCTTCAACAGTACATGGACTTGACTTTTTGTCTGCTTTGCAATAAATATAATATATATGTGGGATTGCAATTTTGTTCAGTTCTTTTTTCTATAACTTGTTTCAAGCAGGTGTGTGTTCTTTGTCAATTGCTAGAGCGTTTGTCAGAATAGTGATACAGTGGGGGAGCAGTTTTGTTGAAAGAATAGATAGTATTTAGTTGAATTTAAACGAAAGCAAGAAAATTTTGTTTAACTTCCTTTAGGGTGCGGTTCTTTAAACAAAAGTAGGCAAACAATATTTTCACTTTCTTTATGAAAACTTTGTTAAACGAAAGCAAGAAGCATTTCTTAGCAAGCATTTCTTAGCAAACTTCGGCGACTTTGCGCGTATCTATCTATCCATCTATCTATCTATCTATCTATCTATCTATCTATCTATCTATCTATCTATCTATCTATCTAGCCGCCTATGACCTTTAGCTCTCCTGACCGTTTGGATCATGGTTTCGATACCAAACTTTGCATGTCATAACATAATTATAAGAAGAACATACTTCACTAATCATAACATGAACATCGTGACATGGATGTCATGCATGTCATGATTTACATTGTATGGTCTTGCAGCTCTCGCAATGGCTTTGTTCACATGGCATGTTGCATAACTGGTATGGTATAACATGACTGCGTGGCAGACAAGCGACCAACCCAAACATGAAAATCATGCCATGCGTGTCATGTAACAACATGACTACATGGCGAACTCATGATGAGCGCGTGGTCATTTTGCTAGCTTCACATGTTCCAAACTCGGTATTACGGGCTGCCAATGAATCACGAAGGTATCTGACTGGTGCAAACACAATAATCGTAAAATGCGTGTGATATGCGAACATGACTACACGCCACAGTCAAGACGTCAAGACGTTTCGACGTGACGCCGTGCGTGTTTTCGCCGGCGTTGATTTTGTCGCGTCAAGCCAGCTTTGGCCTGCCAGGCGCAGGTCCTGCCATATACTCGCAGGAGCGTACCACGCTGCGTTGCTTGCCACGCCAGGCACTGGTCCTGTCGTATGCTCGCAGGCGCACGCCGCACTGCGTTGCTTTGACACATGCGCGTTTCGTCACGTCCGGCGTCCCTCCGTAACGAAATCAGGGAGACGCAGTGTTGTCCTGTTGTCTCGGCAACGCATCGGCGTTGAATGCAGCATATTGCATTTCGCGCGGGTTGCCGTCGGACGTGCCGACGGACGCTGGTCACGCCTGGCGTCAGATTATATGTGCTCGCGTTTCGCTAACGTAGCGTCGCTGCACCCAGCGCGCGCGCGCGCGTGAACGCTACTTTGGAGCATATTGGGCCCTTCACGAAGCGCTCACGGCCGTTTCGCTAGCTCCACACGTATCAACTCTTGTAATACGTGACGAGAATGATTGACAAAATATATGACTGGTGCAAACATGATAATTCTGACACGCGTGTCATGTAGGAACATGACAACATACCACGCTCATAGCGTGCTCACAGCCTTTTTGCTAGCCTCTTATATACTAAGTTGGGTATCACGTGACGCGAATTGATGATGAAGGTAAACGACACATTCAAACTTCACAATCACTACACGTAATCACTACACGTACGGCATCATTTACCTCCACCTCTTGACGCTGTGCTGATTTTAGAGTGACGTATCAACATTTCTCATTCCTGCTTCGCATACCATTGATTTCCACTGTACGAGGGTTCTGCCATTTTTTTTCGACATAACGAATGGAACGCCTCCGTCCGAATTTGGAATGCGTATAAAATTGCACCATGGATGCAGAGGCTGCCCAGAATCGGAGCGCGAGATGGAGCGTACCAATCGAATATATATCAACGGTCTCAGAGCACTTAGATTCGCTTTAAAAGCAGTGTGCCTCTGGCGCCACCGTTCAGCGAGCATGGGAGGCTGCCTGGTAAATAATGCTGCGCCACGCCAACAAATGGTGCCGATCAGTTCAGCGTACATCTCTCACATGTGTGGCCTTTGTTAAACTTTTTTTCTCTCTCTGACATGTTTGGACGTAGCGAAAGCCTTCTGTGCTCAGCACCTAACTCTGGTAATTGTCATCATCTGAGCCGCTATCTTCAAGACAAATCACAAGGCTCTCTGCGAGCTGCTGTAGCTAGAGCATGGACGTATTTTCCGCCTTTCTTATCCGCCTTGATAATGGCATGGTGAATTTTTACTTCGCAGGCCTCAATTTCTCCCACGCGTGCAAAAAAGCAATTAACAATGTAGGTACACAAAGTTTAATGCGCCCGGGGACGCGTCCTTCCTAAATGCACGCTCACGCTGTTGACTTCGTTCGCCTTCCGGCAGCCATGTGATTGGCTGGCTTGTGTTACGAGTTCCGTCCTCCCGGTGAGATCGCGCCACGCTCTCACTTTCAAGTCCAAGCAGTCAGGATGGCTCTGAGTCAGAAGCTGATGCCGTGAAAGAACCAACCGAAGGTAGTCGAGTGCTCAGATTCTACCAAATGGAGACGCAGCCCCTTTTGAGAGTGCTCCACATCACTCGAGAACACCCAAGCGAACACGCCGTTAAAAATTCGTTGAAGTTGATTCAACTTTCTATGCATTTTTGTCAAAGCACCTCATCATAAAACTCATTGGCCCACTTTAAAGAATACTACCTCATATCTGGTGTTAGTATTGTACACAATGAGTACTTTGCCACTTAAACGAGAGCTGAAAGCAGTTGACTGTTGATGTAACAACCCATTTTGGTTTTTAGCAATTGTCTCATACTTGTGCAGGTACGTATCAAAGTCATCCTTGCGCTAATTTTTGCCACGGGCAACATGGTGTTGTTAACTTAAAGTTATTATTTTTTCTTTCAATGTGATGGTTTCGGGAAGATAAACCCGGACACGCAGTACTCTATTTGGTTTACAAGTTCGCATTCCCAGCCTGGAATTGAGTTGCTGTGCTTGTTTTAAAGAGAGTCGCTCTAGTTTTATCTCTTGCTGCCAATATTTTTCTCTTAGACTTAGCTAGTATGAGCCTCCTTTTCTGAAAATATCTCTCTTCGTTTGTTCTGTGATTCGCTAGTGTCTCTTATTGTAGCTCTGTTAGTTCTTCTTCGTCAGCTCGATGAACTTCAAAATTCTCGTATTCAGGCTCCATCTTTACTGGTGTTCTCTCAATATATCCCTCCTTTATTATTTTGGCTAACCCAATTTCGCAGTTGCGTTTCAACGAAATTTTCTTGTCACCTATGCCACTAGTTTCTCGACATTATTCTTCGCCTGAAAACAAAATCAGGCTGTGTGCACAAAATATCTGCCTTAATCTCAAGTTCCCATAAACTCTCTGCACTGATTCTGTACAGAACACACTGGAAGAAGCAATAACCGATAAATTCCGATGAACTCTCTGTACTAATTTTGTAGAATACACGCTGGAAGAACCATTACAGAGAAAATAGCCCTATCAGGAACTCAATGTTTTATCACC
Source organism: Rhipicephalus microplus (assembly GCF_013339725.1). Taxonomy (NCBI): domain Eukaryota; kingdom Metazoa; phylum Arthropoda; class Arachnida; order Ixodida; family Ixodidae; genus Rhipicephalus; species Rhipicephalus microplus. The sequence continues at coordinate 28,203,196 of NC_051174.1, forward strand.
TTAGTTTGGACACACATAATGCACAAAAAGATTCTGAACGCCGGCGCGAGGATATGTCATTACACCTATATTGTGGGGGCAATCCTTGGAGAGAATTAAAAGGCTGCAGTTTTGGTTCCCCGAAATGCATCCCAAAAGCACTGCCAATTCATTGGTGTGCCATTGTAGTTGCACTAAACGGGACACAGCAAAAGAACACAAAGAGGTGCACGCAGTGCCCTTCCTTGTGTGGTCCTTTCGCTTCATTGGTTTATGCACCATTTTTCAGTTCCTTCAACATGTATCAACTACATTCCAAGGCAAAAGGGCGTAAAAGATTGTGTGGTTTGTCTTTTTGGGAACTAATTGGGCTGCCACAACCATTATTCTCTCTAGGAACTAATGGCACAGGCTCTAAAAGTTAGTCCCCACACACCAGCTCAAGGGACTAATATTGAGTGCTCATATTTACACTTTAGCGGGTAACTGTCAGTCCCACAAATTACCTGACAAGACAAACATTTATTCCTCACATTTATACTTTATCGGGCTACCGTTAGTTCCCACATTTACACCTTACCGGGCAACTGTTAGTCCTCACAGTCGCACTTCTCCAGAGGAACGGCTGGTCCACCAAAATACTCTAAACTTTTAATTTCTAGTTCAAATACTGTTTTTTACTTACTCTCTGCCTTTTATTTACTCTCTGCCATGCCTAATAAGTTTTCGCTTGTTTTTCTGCACAGTGAAATGCAAACTGCGCGGAAAAATTGCGCGAAAAACCATTTAGATGCCTCCGAATCACTGCTTTCGCAGTCACTGCAACAACAAAAGACATAAGTGAGACACTCAATTTTTTATTATTCTCTATACAAAAGAAACTTCTCCATTCTTTAAGAGAAATAATGGTGAAACGTAGAAATCCAGCCTCATTGTTACAACTTGTACAGTTTTAGCGAAGCTCCTCCGACTGGAGCGATGGATAACAGGCATTGCAGAGGCTAGCGCACACAGCCTTCTCCATGTTGTTTGCCCACAGCTGTCCAATAAGATAGTAAATATAGTTATTTAAACGTGATAGAAGATAAGGGCACGCGCATATGACAACTACGTGAAAGTTGGTATAAGAACATACGTGTAAAGTATGACACGCAAATAGCTTTACCTTCACATCCCTCACAGTCCTGCTGAAACTGCTCCGACGAAAGCGATAGATGACAGGCATTGCAGATGCCAGCGCACACAGTCACAGCCTTCTACACGATGTGTGCCCTTGCTGCGCGTTAAGATTGTAAAAATAATTGTTCACACATTTTAAAGGACGATTGTGCATGATTGTGACAAATAAGTGCAAGGTGAGACAAAACGTACGTGTAAATTAGAACATGCAAATAATTTCACCGTGCTTTCGCACATCGTCGAAGAGGCATTTCAATGCATGTGGTTCAACAGCTTGAGTACGTTAGCCGCAGTCATAACCCCGGGGCGTCGCGAACCACCATGCCACCAGTGCGGCGGCGACTTCTAAGCGAGCGCCGCCATTCAGCTCAAGCAAGCGAACGCAAGATCGAACAGCGTTGCACGCGGAGCATCTGCCACAAGCGAACATCGTACAGGAGAGGAACTGTACGCTGGGCCACCGCCATGAACAGCGCCGAGTTGGGTTCAAGTGGCTGCCTAAAAACCGACGGTAATGCAGCCCTTTTCGGGGCGAAACTCCTCAAAGCGGCACCTGTTCATCCCTCGTAGTATGTAACAAGTAAAACATTTTGACCTCCAAGGTGGTGCCGGTGAGAGACTTCTTCTGTGCGTTGTTGAACAATAAAAAATAGTGCTCAATGTACATGTGGATAGCTGCTAATAGGGAATGAGAGACAGGAGCATTCGGCTTTTAGTTAACGCGCAGGCTGCGATCACCATTAGCAGCCATTGGCATGCACATTGAGCACTATCTGACAAGAAAGGATTGCTACGTTATACTCGCTGGGTGTAACCTCCTTAGCTTTATAAAAGTTTAGCGAGCGTTGAGCCGCAGTGCCATGAATACAATGAACATGTATATACCATGAATGAACTCGAGGTGGTTAAAAATGGGAAGTAGATATGAAGCACAAGCCGTAAGAAAGAAAAAGCCGAATTCTCCGCCTCTCATTTCCCATTATCAGCCATTGGCATGTACATTGAGCACTATCTGACTGAAAAAGTTTGCTACATCATACTCGCTGGGCATAACCTCTTTGGTTTTCGAAAGGTTTAGCGAGCGTTCGGCCACAGTGCCATGAATACAGTGAACTAGTATATACCATGAACTCGAGGTGGTTAAAGGTGGGAAGCGGACCCGAAGCGCAAGCCGTAAGAAAGTGTGCGTGTGCCACCTCTCGTTTAGTCCTTGGAATGTCCGCTAGATGGCGGTGCTTCTATATGGGGAATATATGATGAAAAAACGCGAGATGGTGGTACTTGGAGCGTTGAATGGATGGACGAACGGACACATAGACAGATGCAAGGATGGACGCATGAACGAACGCAGGGGCGGCTGCATGGACAAACGCAGGGCACCCACGAACAGACGCACGCACGGACGGGCTGGTGGATGCATGGACGGTCACACTGACGGACGCACGGACGGATGGAAGCAAGAACAAATGGACGGACGAATTCTTCGCCCCACTGTCGATCATTCACTCCGTGGATATGCTGCCATTTTTTTTCACAAACTCGAGTGAATGCAGCGAGGAAACGCGAGTCCGCCGCCATGGCAGCCTCTCACGGTGAACGCCAAGCTGCTTGCGACCGATTTACGGTGAAGCCAACTGGCATGGCGTCCAATTTTCACAGACTCTGTTCCGACGCTAACGACAGTCAAGCCAGCCTGTGTTGTTGCATTCACAGCGCGCGACATACTACAACAAAGCTCGTTACGAGCAACCGCAACGTGTTTGGATGACTCGCAAAACAGCGACGAGACCTCCGCTCAATATCGTCAGCCCGGAGATATCACGGCGGTGAAAACAGGCAGGGACTCGATCAGTGACCGAGTCCTTGCGATCAGCGGACTCGATCCGGGTGGCCGAGGGCAATGGTGGCTAATTTTCAAGCGGTCAAAAACCACAGGCATGATACAGACGCCGAAACCGACATTCGCGGTGCATTTCATGTCTGCGATATACAAAACGACCGAGCGCATTACCGGCAAGCGCTATTCTTATCGCACAACCGACAAGTATGACGGAATAGAGAATGATCACGTACTTGTGAAAAAATCCAGCGCTGACTTCTCGCCTGAGTCATACTGAAATAATGTATCCAATAGGCCTGCGGTGTTCTCGGCCGCCATATTGGCCTTCATTCCCAATTGGGGTTGTAGCGAGTTGGTCGTGACCGTCTTGACTAAGCCAGAGATATATACAGCGCGGCTTAGCGACGTGTTGAGACCTTTTCCAGGCTTCATTGGTGTGCGAAACGTAAAAGGAGCAGCGCACGCTCGTAGATACGTACGCCCAACGCACCACGGCACAATTCTTCGACCATCCAGCTCTCGGGAAAGCCAATCGTCACCAGCAAAATAAGGGGGGAGACTTAGCCAAGAAAGAGAGGTATGGCTAGTGCCCTTGATAACAGTTTGCGCATGGCCCGCATTTCGCACGTGGTTTATCCCTTTGGAGAATAAGTGGTTTGCACGTGGCACGCATCCCTCTGTTGTTACTCCAGAATGGTCTATCCTTTCATCACGCGTGCCTACTCATCTTCTTCATTACTTCTTTTTCGGATAATTTTGCCTTAGAGTGTAGCTGGCATTTCACCAATTGTTTTATTGTTTTTATTCAATGCTGACGAAAATATATTGGATATGTATGGCGGTACAATGCTCCGACATAAAATGTATTGAAGATGCTGATACAAGATACAACTGCAGATATTTCATCCGATAAGCTACTTGACAAATGGATGCTAAGACACTTCGATATATCCGCAAATTTGTTGCTGTAGATCCCCATATAGTAGCAGCAAACGCTTATGAACAAATAGACCTGCTTTTAAGCTGGTTAAATGTTGCCAATTTCACATTACTGAAATCTTTGTTCATGTCTTAAATGTTTTGTCTCGTTTGAACACAGTAAAGTGTTTACTTCCGAAAAGCCTAATAGTATTCGTTTAGTCACAAGGCGGCTTTCTAGACACTTCACTAACAGCGCTTCTTGCTTGTAAGTTTAGAAATTGATGGGAGTCGCTCCTGAGATTGCCGTTCAGCTAGCGTGTTGCCATCTAACCAGACAAGCTTGAATAAGAAGCCTTGGCATGATGGTGCGAATACTGGTGTACAGTTCTACTTTTTCAACAAAAACCCACTGCACAAGCCAATCAGCGGTGTACAACATCACGACTGCTGGACAGCCGCATGAATGCGAGCAATGGCATTTCATGCGGCGCAATTCGGATTTGGCGTAGGTAGATCACTACTATTACTCTTTATACTCCTGTTTTTTGCGGACATGAGTTGTTAGTTAAATATATACCCACAGCTGTGCAATCAAGAGTATTTTAGTGGGAGATGATATGAACCGCAGTAACGCCTGAGACCTGTTGTATAATTACGTAGTGATGATTATGAAGAAAGCGGAAGTCGCTTTGCTAGAGATGTAGAGCTCTTTATTGGGCCAACCGGTGTCCAGGGGCTGTATTCACAAAACTCACTTACAAAAAATTGTTTTCGGAAAAAACATTTTGTTGCACCAATCATTTCCCCAAACGAAGAAAAAATAAACGTCGTAAAATATCATCATTGTAAAGCGCGCTGTGACAGCCCTGGAACGTGTCAGTGATAGTGATGCAGTTGCTATATTTGATAACGTCACCGAAAATTGTTCGCAAGTGAATTAGCGAAGCAATGTTTTACGTAAAAACAGTGTGGCTAAGAGAAAATCCGAAGAGTGGTCCGAACTAGTCCTAGGAATATTGTGGCAACTTAGAACCTGCCGCCGCGGTGGTATACTTTGATGCCCTGGCTGGTGTTGAGTTATTCCATGCCCATGTTGGGCTGCCTGATGACTGCTGGTGCGTTTTTTTCGTTCTACGCAGTTAAAGGTATTGACAACCACCGTCAACCAAGTTGAGAATCGCAGTAATTGATGAGTCTTATGGGGCGTCGATAGCGTAAAAGTATTTATGTAAAGCATTGTGGTTGGATGAAAACCAATGTGCTATGTGAATGGTCAGTGAATTTGAACGTGACACGGCACAACAACAATCTTATTTGTTATGTCGTTGTGTTGCACCCCACTGCTTCTAGTTAGAAGTACAATTCGAAAAATTCGCCTCATTGGTAAAAATTACCACCAAGGTGGTCAGTAGGAGCACATTCGTTGCACGTATTGCAAATAAAAATGAGCGGAAGTTTTCAGGTAGCACTTCTTCTAGCCTATTCTTTGGCTGTGCTCTAGTGTATTTTGATTTGCTCTAACGGTCCAGTGGACACAATCTCTGAAATACAGCTGTAGATACACATTGGGATGATGCGGAACAAGCGCCTACTTTGTAAACCAAAGCGCATTAGGGGTGTGCGTGATTATGCATAGAAAAAAAATCAAGCGTTTCTGCTCTCACTGTTTTGTAACTGATATGGACCGTAATATTATGGCAAGCAGTCGGATTAAAATGCCCCTAGTAATTTTAAATGACACCGGAAATGTACAAACTTTCACAACTATTGAGCTAACCTTGACTGAATTTGTTTCTGCGACAATTACAAGCCGTTTAACTTGGCGCATCAATATCATTCATAGGTTGAGTAAGCCACTGACATGTATTTTGTGAGATGCAGCGACTACTTGACCGAGGAGCAATTGCGTTGCGAAGGTGAAACCCCCGTCACATTCTCTGATGGAAGCAGACGACGGCTTGGCCGACAGGCGCAGCTTGATATTGGTTGTGAAGCAATACTCTCCACATGAGCTAACTCCACGATGTTGCCAACCCACGTCTTTCATCATGCATGCCTGTCGTGTTCATCACATCATCCCAATCGCACATAAGAGCGAATTTTGTAACGCCATGAAAAATGCTCAAGTAATTTCTAAGAGCTCTTACGTGCTGCGCAGTTATCAAAAACAACATGGCGTCGTAAGCCGTGTGTTGGTCGGTGCGAATTTAAACAAACGCGTCTAGCTTGAGTGCCTTCAGTGATTGACTGGGTGCATTGTGATTACCGCTGCTTTTTTGGGCCATTAAACGGTGTGACCAGCGGCAGAGTATAAGTGTACCGTGACGCGTAGCGAAGCCTGTGCTCCAGTGTGTTTATCAAGCGAGATCAACAACAGCTTGCACTCGAGAAGGCTGCAGTGTGTGTTTGTGTGCTGGTATCAGCTCGTTCGCTTCACTTTCCAGTCTCTTAGTTGGGTGCTGTGTGACATTCCTGATTGACAGCGTTTTGTCACGTTACTTGAGTGACCCCAAGAGCATACGGAAACGTATGAACTGCGTGCTGTGTTCTGCGTGCTGTGTTCTGCGTGCTGCGTGTGAACTGCGTGCTGAGTGCTGTGCTTCTTCCTACGCCACTGGTTAGCCCGTACATTTCTATTTTCTTGTGAGCAGTCTAGTGTTCGGAAGTGAAACAATGTACGTTCTGACCAATGGTGCTGTGTTGAGCTTTTTAATACTTATGAGGATGCTGTGATCGTGAGACCGAAAATTGAAAGGCACCGTTGGTAGCTGTTTTCCCTGCGAATTTGTGGCGGGGCGGCTTGGCATTTTTGTTTAACTCTTCACTTCTCGTTTTCGCGATAACAATAGTCCGAGCACCAAAGTGAAACAAAACGAATCTGCATGATGCTACGTTCTGTTGTGGATCGTGTTACTTTGACAGCACGCCTAGACTGTTGTTTTGTAAGAAGGAGTTCTATGTGCCAGCGAGAGCCCGTGTACGTCATGCTTACCTCCGGTCCTCAGAATGAGTAAATATTTCGCCATGGCTTTGCTTTCAATAATATTGTGGGCCAGTATCAGGAATTTACAGGCTTTCGAGTTCACCTAGCCATCATTTTGCACAACACTAGAGCCCTGGACGTCACAAAAGCCTCTGACACACGTCTTCTAAAGATGGGCATCCACGACACGTGGCAAGAGCTCGCCGAAGCGAATAAGAACAGATAGCTGGAGAGGCTCAAGCTGACGCCCACGGGGAGTTTAGTGCACCGGTACCCTAACTACAGCGACACGTTTATCGCCGATGCAGACTGAAAAAAGCGCATCCCGCTGTACGTTAGAGAGTCACTGTCTTTCGCACCTGTTCCACGCAACATGCATCCTACTTTCCACAAAAGTAAACGCAAAGCGAGAGCTGACGCTATTCAACGAAAGTTCAAGAATGACCTGGAAGCCCGCTGCACTGACGCGGCCAAGTATCCGCGTAGAAACGCATACGCTGTCAGTGTCGTAGATTCTCAAGGCCGAGAACTAGCGTCAGCCATGGTCAACGCACTAAATTTCGACGCAGCAGAAGAATCGGTAATCGCTCTACACTCAAAAAATAGCGAGTAAAGAGGGTGTCTTTTTGCGCCACAACAATAATCGTCATCTAAATTGCGTTCCATCCTTGCGCTATCGCACCGCGCCCGGTAAATTCCAGTCACGATCGACATGCCCATTATCAGGGTTACCTTGCATTCTCGATAGCAAAGTGGCCAGTGCCGAGTTTTCAAGAAAGGAAGCGCACGCAAGCCTGATGACGATTATTGTTGTGGGACAAAAAGACACCCTTTTTACTCGATATTTTTTTAGATTGTAGCAACCACCACATGTACAGACGCCGCGGTGTTTTCACCGACTCACAAGCCGACTGCAAGAATTTTACTAAGGGCCGTATCTCAGCCAATGCCATCAATATTTTGAAACGGCGAAGTACTCCACTCTCATACACTTGTATATATGGGTGCCAGGACACGATGGTCTGCAGGGAAATATATACGGTCGCATTATATACTCGGTCGCATCGTGGGACTCAACCACATTTCGGGCAGCAGTGGCGGCAGACGGTTCAGCAGAGCACGGTCCTAACTGTCTTCTTGCCCATGCGCAGAAACCCCGCAAAGTGGACGTCATCCGCGCATCCATACCAGCCTGCATTGCCTCGGGAATGACCAACTGAAACCAAGGAAAGTTGGTACTATCCGCATATCCACCACAGCGCTGCGCGGGCACTTGACGGACCAGCTGGTGATACGCCCCCCGCCCTTTATATACTCGGTCGCATCGTGGGACTCAACCACATTTCGGGCAGCAGTGGCGGCAGACGGTTCAGCAGAGCACGGTCCTAACTGTCTTCTTGCCCATGCGCAGAAACCCCGCAAAGTGGACGTCATCCGCGCATCCATACCAGCCTGCATTGCCCCGGGAATGACCAACTGAAACCAAGGAAAGTTGGTACTATCCGCATATCCACCACAGCGCTGCGCGGGCACTTGACGGACCAGCTGGTGATACGCCCCCCGCCCTTTATATACTCGGTCGCATCGTGGGACTCAACCACATTTCGGGCAGCAGTGGCGGCAGACGGTTCAGCAGAGCACGGTCCTAACTGTCTTCTTGCCCATGCGCAGAAACCCCGCAAAGTGGACGTCATCCGCGCATCCATACCAGCCTGCATTGCCCCGGGAATGACCAACTGAAACCAAGGAAAGTTGGTACTATCCGCATATCCACCACAGCGCTGCGCGGGCACTTGACGGACCAGCTGGTGATACGCCCCCCGCCCTTTATATACTCGGTCGCATCGTGGGACTCAACCACATTTCGGGCAGCAGTGGCGGCAGACGGTTCAGCAGAGCACGGTCCTAACTGTCTTCTTGCCCATGCGCAGGTTGGTTAGTTTTGGTACGTTATTTATCGCTTGAAACTGCTCCTGCCGCTACTGCTGTCCTCGAGTTTTGTATTTTGTGACTAGACAAGTGCTGCAATGAGTGACGTATGTGAATCCTGTAAACAATACTTTTCTGAAGATGAGGATGTCATAACATGTGCAGAATGCCGGCAATGCTATCACATCGGAGAATGTATCGGAATAAGTGAACGTACCTATAAAAAGAAAGGGAAAGAGGCAAAGAAAGCCTTAAAATGTCAGACTTGCCGTGTGCCTTCATCTAGGAACACTCAGATGAATAATAACGCTGATCAATCAGCTTTAACGGAAGCCTTGAGCCAGCAACTTGCGGAAATTAACAAATGCTTGGCGCACTTGACAACTAAAGTCGATGACCTTACAGAATTAAAGCAAACAGTCACCAGCATTGAACAATCCATTCAGCACATGTCAGATACGCATGACAAGCTTCTTGAAATCAGCGCAAGGCACGATAAAGACATAGAAAGCCTCCGCAACAGAGTAGAAGCTGTGGAACAAAATTTTGACGAAAAAGAAATTCGCAAGCTAAACCTAGAACTAAATGACCTTCAGCAATATAGTCGCCGCCAGAATCTGGAAATTCATGGCATGCCGTTTATTGAAAAAGAGGATACCCTGTCACGAGGTTAACGACCTTGCGAAGAGGCTTGACCTGCAGACACTATCTGACTGTGACGTTGAAAGCATGCATCGCTTGCCACCCCGTAAAGGGAAACCCCCAGTTATACTGATAAGATTCGCTCGACTGAGCTTGAAGGCAGCATGGCTTGCTAAACGTGCCGAACTAAGAGAAAAAAACAGTAATATTCAGCTATTTGATAACTTAACTCCTGCAAATAAGAAGCTCCTTTGGATGGCAAGGACTAGAGCCACCGAGATGAACTATCGATTCACTTGGTCTTCACAGTGAAAGATTTTTGTCAGAAAGAATTCAGAAGCACGCGCAATCCGAATTGCATCTGAAGATGATCTAAACAAGATTGTTTAAACACTTACTGTACCTATCGCCTTTTTATGGCTTTTTTCTGTTTTGATGATCAAGTCGATGCATTACAATGCTGTCTCTTTCAAGAATTTGATTAAGGACTCGAACTTTCTTTCTGAACGTGGTCTTTCCCTTTATCATATTAATGCACAGAGTATGAGGAACAAGGGTGAGGAAATTGAAAGCGAATTAGTACACCTCAACTATGACTTTGATATCATGGGCTTCTCGGAGACATGGTTTTCTTCACAGTCAGACGTGGTCAGTTTGGGAAATTACAATATGGAATCAGTATTCAGAACTGGAAAACGCGGTGGCGGTGTATCCTTGTATATCAAACAAAATTTGCCCTATGAGGCGTGGCCCGACTATTGTGTTGTGTGTAGTGATTTCGAAGCAGTTACTGTGATACACAACAAGGTTGTAATAGTACTGATCTACCGCCCCCCGAATGGTAATACTGACTCACTTCTTGAGTTTTTAGAGAAGCTTCAACATCATGCTAATTCTAATCGATGGTTCGTGATATCATTTGGTGATTTTAATATAGATATATCAAAAGATGGTCCTATTAAGCTAAAACTAATGGAGTTAATGTTGTCTCATGGCTGCGAAAACATCATTAGCACTCCTACCAGAATAACAAGCACATCAGAAACGATCATTGATCTCTGTTTCACTAATTTATCCCCTGACAGTGCATTAGCCGGAGTATTCAGCTCTGGTATAAGTGACCACTTACCTTTTTTTGCACTATTAACAATGCCAGAACTGCAGAATTCTCCAAAATACATGCGTAGAGATATAAATGATCCAAATATTCTCCGTTTTCGCTCTCTAATGTTTAACTGCAATTGGGATGACCTGTACCGAGAACCTGATCCGTCTAAGGCATACAACCTGTTTATGTCAAAAATAGTTAGTAACTACAATACTGCTTTTCCGTACGTTGTTGTAAAGAAACACAAGAGAGCAAGAAAGGAGTGGATTACGCCGGCACTTCTTAAGCGGATAAATGAAAAAAACAAACTTTTCCAGCACTTTTTGAAAACAAAAGAACAAACTGAACTCATTGAGTTTAAAAATTTTAGAAACAAAGTAAACAAAGACCTCAAGAAGGCGAAAATAGATTTCTATGCCTACAAGTTTTCTACAGTGATTAACAACTCAAAAATGGTTTGGAGCTCGGTTAATAAATTGATAGGAAGAAAACAAGCCACTGTCCCTAGCTATATACAGATAAACGATATTCACTTCAGTGGCAAGGCACTGGCAGACAAATTTAACCTTCATTTCCTTGAGGCAGGATCCTCAAATAATATAACACAAGCGACTGACCTTAAACCGGCTGAATGCTATATTGAAAGCTCTTCCACTAATTCTTTGTTTTTATTACCCGTTACCGAGGAGGAAGTAGCCACTGTCATATGCTCACTAAAGAACAGCTCACCAGGAGAAGATGGCATTTCCGCAGCACCTATCAAGGCAGTTGCTGATTTGATTGTCGCCCCATTCACTTACATATGCAACAGACTCTTCTTGACGGGAATTTTTCCATGTGCCATGAAAATAGCTCGCGTAACAATAATTTTTAAAGGAGGTGATAAAAATGAACTTCAAAATTATCGCCCAATCTCTATTCTGCCGCTTTTCTCTAAGGTCGCGGAACGCCTGATATATAAGAGGGTATTTTCTTTTATAGCAAACAGAAATGTCATTTGTGAAGAACAGTGTGGATTCCAACCAGGTAGATCAACTCAGTCTGCTTTACTCCGTATTAAGGACAGCCTACTTCATAACTTTGAAAAAAAATTTTACACTGTGGGAATATTTCTCGATTTCCGTAAGGCTTTTGACTCGATAAAGCACGATATATTAATTAGGAAACTTCAACTGTATGGAATACGCGGGATTGCGCTTGATCTAATGAAAAGCTATCTTTGGGCCAGGAAACAATATGTACAGCTCCACAATTATAAATCTGATTTGGGCGTAATTAAGTATGGGGTTCCCCAAGGATCGATACTTGGTCCTCTACTTTTTATACTTTATATCAATGACATAGTTAACATTCAGTTCACACCAAACATAGTCATGTACGCCGACGATACCAATGCCTTCTTTTCTGGTTTAGATCTTCGCGATATTGAAATCACTGCAAATTCTTGGTTGGATAAACTAAAATCATGGCTTACAGTCAATCAGCTAGAACTAAACATAAAAAAAACTAAATTTATGCTCTTCAAACAAAAAAATAGGCCTGTAGATTATGCTATCTCTCTGATTTTTAATGGAGAAAATATTGCACAGGTAAATAAAATTCAGTTTCTGGGTGTGTGTTTTCAAAGTGACCTTAGTTGGTCCCACCATGTGGACAACCTGCGAATAAAATATCAAGATCGATCGGTCTAATTCGACGCTTACAGCATCTCCTTCCAGGGAGAGTCAAACGGCAGCTTTACTTTTCTTTTATCTACTCGCAAATCATTTATTGCATTTTAGTCTGGGGTACGTGTAACAAAACAAATGCAGAAAGTATAATTCTTCTTCAAAAACGCGCACTAGGTTTGATAAGTACCTCGGTCCCCACTAATATGTCTCTTTTTTATATGTATAATGTACTCCCGTTCCCAGAGTGCTATAGGATGCAACTAGCCATGTTAATCTTCAAAAAAATTAAAGATAATTTCCAGATTTTTTCTGATGTGTACTTAAGCAGAGATCTTACGTATAATCTGCGTACTGTTGCGTTGGTCGGGCCAATGTGCCGGACTAACTATGGTGTACAGTCAATTAATAACCAAATCATTCTACTGTGCAACAGGATTCCTGAAATAATTGAATACGCTAAGGAGGCTAAAAACATAACACAATTTAAGAAGCGAATTTACAATGTAATAAACAGAACACAAGTCTACAGTGTATGTAAAGGAAATATGTAATGTATGTAATATTTATAGTATTCACTGTTTTTCAACTTGTATTGTATTTCAAAATATGTTATGGTGTTTGTACTGTCCTGCTCTACCTGCCCGAGGTGCCTCACGAAGAGGGGCCAAGTCAGGAGACACACTCTCCTTTTGCCCCCTTCGTGGGCATTTCTGCGGAAATGTCCGAATAAAATAAATGAAATGAAATGAAATGAAATGAAGCGGTCCACGCCGCTGCCCACGTGCACGTCAGCCGGGCTGCCCCCTGCCCACAGGAAATCTGACCCATCGTTCAAGAGACGGAATTTGTTCAGAACACCTATTCGTCGTTACTGCAGCATTACAGGCTGAAGTGAAGCGTATACCCTTCGCCACACCCAACACTGACAAAAGAGAAAAGCATGATACTGAGACGCCTGCAAAGCAGCACATACACACCTGGGGCCCTAATAAACCGTCTCTATCCAACAAGGAATAAGCTCTATGTGCCCGCTCTGCAGCGTGCCGGACACCCTGGCACACTTAATTCTTGCATGCCCTTGTATCGTCAGACGTAATCTGCAACAACACACGACTGATAATGAGCAGTATGGAAAAACGAAGACCTAACCAAAACGTGGAAGGCGGAGCTCGCCCTCGAATACCTGGTAGACTAACAACAACTCGTCGCCAGGGCCAAGAGGGCAGTAAAAGCCACAGGGTTCCTGGACTAAGGAGCCCTCCCACCTCAGGCTGACGATGGGCATTGCTCGGGGCAATGTTTTAAATATGAACAAAGTGTTGCGTCTCTACTTTCACAATTGAAATTAACTGAGTATTCACAGCTGCGCCTTCACTCTTATCTTAAACAATATCAAGTTATTCAATCTCATTGCTTCAAGATACATATCAGCTGCCTGTGCAATGGCTTCCATTCTTGCAGTTTTCCCGTAAAGAGAGCGCCAGTTGACTGCTGCAGTTCGTCATCAATTTCTCGGCCCCAATCAAGTCATCCACAGAATCAAAGTTCCTCTCTGCCTAAGACAATTTTATGCATCTACCCAAGACAGTTTGGAGTCTTGTGGCATACTGTCTTCCAGTTTCAAATTCTCCAGGCTAGCTCTTCCGGAATTTCTCACGGGAGCCTTCAGCCGTAAAGCTAAAAACGATGGATCAGTGCCAGATTGACTTCGTCATATGACAGAAAGTCCTCAGGTGACAACCGTCAAAGTACTTCAAGTGCCTCTTCGCTTTCACGCAAACTAAGAGCAGTTGCCAACTTTTCTCAAGGTCAATGTTCACTTGCGCCCGCTCTCTCAAATCTCTCCAGGTAGGTGGTAAGGTCGTCTCTGTCGTCGTTGAAAACAGGTATAAGGTTGCGTAGGTTCACAACTGCAGATGTCCTTCTTTGGATGCCCGTGTCAGCTACCGTAGGCACTCCAACACCGGCCTCAGCTATTCTAAGGCATAGTTGCAGCGTTCATTCTTCAATCGAAAGTGTCACTGGCTTGCTTGTCGGCTTAGCCTCTCTGTTTGTGCTACTTGAAGAAGTAGCTGTGAATTGTTGCCTTCTAGCTCCAGTTGTTTTTTCTTTGCATCTGACTCAGCGGCTCGTTAATGGTGTTCTTGCCCTTCTCGTTCGTCAAACCGAGGCTGCTATTCTGCTCCTTCCAACCCCAAGCGTTCTGCCAGCGCAATCCTCTCTCACGAGCCCATTTTTCTCCTTTCGTTATTGCTATGCGAATCTCTTTAGAATCAAATGCTCGGGATCTGTCACAACAGAGGCTCCTTTGTGACAGGTTTGGTAAATAACGACAGTCGGGCAAGCTGTGAAACGCTGTTCTCGGACAAGAGAAGAAGGTGAGCGTAGAATTTGCACGAGGAAAAGTATATTTGCAGAAACACAAATAAACACGGAGAGGGAATGATAGAATCAACAAAAAGTACGCTAAAAAGTACAGGACAGACGGCATCTGCACGCGATTCTCGTTAACGAGGGGAAACCTTTGCGAGTCTGAATGGTCTTTCGAGTGCAGCCGTAAAGTTCTTGTATGAAAGTCTGGACGGACAAGGAGACAAATACGACTCACCAGTGGTTTATGCCCTTCAACGGTCTAGCAACGAAGCCCTCGTGGTTAGAATGCACATGCTCGGGCCCATAGCCCGATGGCATGCTCTCGCTCCCTGTAGACGAGGTCGTCTGCAGCACTTTCTTCTGCGCGAACACTAGAAGAACGCCGTGCCAGGAACTCACTAATAGCCTTTGTAGTTGAATGTCCACCAGTACCCCAAGACTATCGTCACTGGCTAGGTGACGATAATCAAGATAATGACGATAATTGGCCTGGAGGGCCGGGAGGGCCGGGTACCCGCACCCGATGAGTTTGCACGCTGCACCATAGCCGCGTTCTTCCAATCATTAGCACGACTCTTTCTCTTGGTCTTCCATCTATGCAGTGGCTCGGGATTGTGCCTGAAGTTTTCTTGAGTAGTTTTGGTTCACCACTGTTCGCCGTGCTTGCACCCGTAACACTATGCCAGTAGCCTGTCTTCGTCATTTCGCCACGCAATTTTCGAAACTTACCTCATTCGCGCACCTAATTCACAACAGTTCGACAATAGTATGCTTCGCGCCAAGCTTGTACATAAACTGTTATCACCGAGGGGTGGCGTACATGCCTCCTCCATACATGACAACCAGTCAGCGCTTCAAGTACCGCCCGCTGATGACGTCCAGACCTCTTCGGCTGCTTAACATAGCATAGTTCACGCCACAGTACCAGGTCTAGACACGAGATCTTAAGGGGTACCATTGCTTGACAACACCGTTGGCGCTTTCAATGGTATGGATCGCATTGCCATGATTTCGACCAATACTGGGTCTCGAAACGACGCTGTTACGCTTTTTTGGTCCTGTATTCTACCACCCCTACGACTGGAGTCGCTGTGTCTTCCGCACATGCTGGCCTTGTGTTTTCAATCAAATGATTTGACAGCGCATCAGAGCTGTAGCTCACCATCCCGCAACGCTACGTTACGACTGACGTCTTGCTAGCGTTTTGTTCCGAGCTGTCAGCGGCTGCGTTGCGAACTTCGTGCGCACTCAAGGAAATCTTGATAGCGGCCACGCCGCGAAATCTTGAGGCCAGCCCACCCGACAATCATCGCTGGGTCCAGTGTTTTCCCAAGAAGCTCTGGGAACAACTGAGCTGCTTGTTGTTGACCTGCTCCGGAGTGTCGGTGGCTGTCTCATCAATGCCGGCTTACTTCAAAGTACCGCCATTCCACGGCTTGTAGGAGCACGCCTACGATTGGGTGGCTAAGGACAACGTTCTCGGAACTCGCAAGTTATGAACAGAACAAAGAAGTGGTGCGTAGCTGTAGACCTCCTTCGATATCCCGCTGCGGCATTGAAAGGTTAAAATGTTCCAAGGATTTATTTCAGACAATGACAAGGACAAATAATGTGTCCATTTGTTTTCTCTAGGAGGTGTGACAAAAAGGCACGAGTGCCTCACTGAGTGTCACATCCCTTCCTAGAGACACATAACTCAAACTTCAGTGACAGCCAGGTAATCAAAAACACATACAAAAGATTACATATACTATACATTGTTAGGCAAAACATATACAGGATTCTCTAAATATATACATTGTTCCATATACTAATAAAACGGATAAATTTTCTAAGTGTATGTACATTATAGACTGCAGCAAGGTAAAAAAAGAACAAAATTATTCTTGTATTGAAATGAGGTATGAGGTTAACTTTTATTTGAAGCATTTCATGTGCATTGTTTTCTGTACCAAGTATATGATGGCAGGATGGTGATTTAAGAAATTTGCAATAGCGTAAGATTGTTTCTGCTTGTCATTGTTTCTATGAAACCTTTATCATATATAGTTTTTCTAGTTTTGTAGATATGTCCCTTTTCCAGGAATTGTCAATAAAAGCTGTCCTAACATGACTTCACTTTCTAAAATATTGCAATGCCTAGGTTCTTTTCCAGTATGTGTTCCATTGTTAATATGGTATTTGCTTTAAAAAGTGGAACGAAGTGAGTTACATATGGCACATTTTCAATAACACGAAAAAAAAGGTTTTTGTGAATTATGCAGCTTTTTATGATAAATTTTTGTTTTTGTTCCCCACACAAGAAGGCAGTATTGTATATGAGAATCAATTAGTGCGTAATATAGCTGAATTTTTAACCACCAGGATAAAAATTGCTTTGCTCTACTTATAATACCTATTGAACGTGAGATGCGTCTTGTGAGGTTATCGACATGAGGAGACCTGCTGAGGTTTTCTTCAAAAAGAACACCAAGAAACTTATGTATTCTTACGCGCTCGATGTTCTCGCCACGAAATTTCAAGTGTACACATTCCCAATAGTCTTAATTCTGGAGCTAAAAGTTATATCTTTATTTTTTTATTTAGTTCAAGTTTATTTACATTTAGCCACTCAGCCGAATTGTTGAGCCATTTTTTAGCCTGCGATTAAAGCATATGCAGATTTTCTCCTTAAAAAATACATTTGTGTTGTCGGCCTAAAGAATAATATAGGTACGAACGCGTGCATAGAATCGCCCAGAATGGCATAGGTACGAAAGCGTGCGAAAGCAACCGGGAGTTGAATAAAGCTGCAAGCTGACTGCTTCTTTTGGCCGGCCTCTCTTTTACCTCTCTGCCACCTAGCTGTAAGACCTGACGGTTATCAAGAATGAAGCTCAGCCGGAGTTTTATCTCAAGGCTGCAGCTTTCAGTTGCAGTTTACCACTTGAGCTTGTGGATTCTTCTTCGGTGTCGGACGCAAGTATATTATGACTAGCGACCAAAACCAAAGACAATCCTCGTAAGGGGTTACACTCTGAGTGCGCATTTGGAGGTAGCCATTTCGACTCGACACCCGTGCTTTTTAACGCCTCTGAGGACATCATAGGACCCGCCATGCGGGAGTCGCTGAAAGAGGCTGTAAGGTGGGCTCCATAATTCATCTGTTAGAATGCGCATCTAGAAGCATTTCCCGGACTTCTTTGGCAGACCCCAAGGTAACTATCGGCCGAGGCACACCCCAGTGTTCTCCAGTTAGGAATCCTTGCGCGTATGGACGACAGGCGAGAAACAGCACCGAGGAACCACGACACCCATTAAACCTTCTTGTACTAACGTGTAGGTTATATCTTGTTTCTCCGGTTTCCAAAAGCTATGAAAAGGTCGTTTGGCTGATGAAGCTCCTTACCATTCACGTGGAGGTGATCAGAAGGCAAACGTGGCCGACTACTTAGAAGAAGCCGAAGAGAAAACTTGAAGACTTACGCCACCCGGTGTGTCTCTTCGCAAGTTCTTCCGGTGACCTTCTTCAGGCATGCTGTGTCTACCGCTTACTACCCGATACACCGGAAGGCAACGGCCAGATGTATTTTTGCAGCTACACACCAAAACCCGCTTTGTTGACACGAAGCAGCCGGTCTCACCCTCCGAATAAACTTCTGCCAGATGAACAGACCTAATGGTAGCGTCACCGAAGACTGTGGCGAGAACAATTCAGTCAATGCCGATCACCTGAATACAAGGCATTTCAAGAGGACTGCTCGCGACATATAGGTGACCTACAACCACGAAATTACCATTGCCGCCTTCCAGAGACTATTTCTACAGCTGCACACACTCGCAGTCTTCGGCAAGTGTAATGATGAAAATCGGCAACGGAGTTTTGGCTCTCGTGCAAGGCCTGCATGAGGCAGAGAAAGAACAGCCAGCCTTGCCGCAAAGGCTTTGTATTTTTGTCTGTTTATATGTATCACATTATATATGTATATAATGTTACAATGGGTCTATTTTATAGCAAGTGATTTGCACAAACTTCACCAGTGGGGCAGAGAGAAGACAATGTGCATTATTTGCGGACACTCGTCATGCAGCTCTTCCAAATGAACACGATCTACGAACCCCGTTACGGATATGTAGATTAGCCGGGTAGGTGAGCCCCAATAAACGGAACCCCTACTTTTTAACCTTCGTCGGAGTCGTCGCCTTGAAGGACTCCTACCAGCCTCAGGAGAAGACATTTTCTCAGCAACTTGAACAAGGTCAGCGGTCCCACCGCAGCTCTACAACAAGTGACTCTGCTTTGGTGGGGCTGCCACTAAAGACGCAGACGAGTTGCTGAAACAGTACAAGAGGGTGAAAAAGCTAAATGGCTGGGACTCGGCAACTAAGCTTTCACACGTTGTACTCTCACTTATAAATACTACTCTCCTAAGGTATGACAACGACGAACACACACTCATAACATGGGATATATTCATAAAAGAACTGAAGAAATGCTTGGTGGATTTGATCACAAAGAAAAAGCAAGACAAACAAACCCTGTCCCAAAGGGTTCAGCTCCCCAGCAGGGCATGCACCGTGTACATAAAAGAGATCGGGAAGCTTTGCACAGTCGTGAACTCCTATATGTCTGAACACGATGAAGTGCGGAATCTTCTCCAAGGCATCGTGAAAAATGTGTATACGTTTCTTATCACCAAAGACAACCTACATCTGTCGCCGAGGTAATGAAACGCTGCCGCGCGTTCTAAGGGCTGAAGATGCGTTGGGCAGCGCCGAAATTTGGCCACCTGGCAAACATGCCGACCGTGGCAAGCGTCGACGCTAGTGCACCATTGGAGGATTTCGTCAACGATACTGCAGAATGTACAAGAGGAACTGCTCCTCTGCCACGAAATAAACCGCTTCGTGTTAACGTACCCCGAAGCGATCACCCCAAAATACCACCCACGTCATGGCAACCGCCTATTACCGCGGAAAACAAGAATTGCCAAGCCGTGCTTTCATGTGCTCCCGCAGGCAGACCTCGCTTCAACAATGGGCAGCAGCGTCGCAATGCTTATCCGATGCCACAATTCTGCCCGACGTATTCAACGACGCAGGTTATCAGCGACTATCGCAGTCAGGGCAGATATCCAATGACTTGTGACGAAGCTGAGGTGTTCGAGCCGCTTCGCGCATTTCCTCGCTCTTGCAGCATGTGCTAGAGCTGCAGCCTTGAAGCCCATTTCTCGAGGTTTTGTGACCACCGACGAACATTCTGTGAGGCGCCCCTGCCGGCATCCTACCATGCCAATTATAGACGCTGAGCTCCGTCATTGCGAACAAGCTCATCTGGAAGTCGTCGACTCAGTCGAAGAAACTTCCAAAACTTGTCACCAGCTTCTGACCACAGCTTAATGCCTCCACTTGCCCCACGAGCTCCGCATTCTCCGACACCGCGGCGGTGCCTTCCATTCCCACATCAGAAAAACTAGGGAATGTGCCCGATAGGGGTGAGGTGTCTGGATACTCTATGCTGCCAAACGTTATGTCCCCGACACCCTTTATGACAAAAAACATAATTCTTATTCGTTTGGACAGTGTGCGAACTTTGCATATCTAGACACTGGGATGGCCACGAGCTTCAGTTACAAAGGTTTACTTGAACAAAAAGTTAAGTTTTGTTGGAACAATATGACGAAGTTTAGTAGTGCTAGTGGTGACACGTTATGCCTGGTTGCTCTTTGCACTGCCGATGTATGTTTGTGTGGCAATGCATTCACTACTGAATTCGCCGTTATTTTTAGATCAATGCATGATGTTGTATAAGGGATATATTTCTTGTGGGATTATGGTACCACTGTGGACTATCGAAGTGGGGAGCTGTCGGTAAATGACAAAGGGATGACTGAACTTGTTGAAAGCTGTGCATGCCAAGAAAGTGCCTTCTTTACGACAGAGAATCGCGTCGTGCCAGCAAATTGTGGTGTCTGCGTTCCCGTCATTTCTTCTGGCACCATGAATGACCACAACATTTATGCTGCAGGGGAACCCCTTCACTCGGCCTGTGCCAAAAAGATTGTCTCGGGGCTGCATTGCTCATTGTTGGTAGTTGAAAGACGTTCCGGAATATGGGTGATGAATTACGCATCCTTGTCTTACTTCTACCATCTGGCATAATGCTAGCGCTATTCAAGGAAAAAGCACCGAATTCACTCACTTTACTCGAAGTTGCTTCAGGCATTTCCCTCAATTCCTGCGGTTCGGACTCTAAGATACTTCAGATGGTGAGCAAGTCTCTAACCACTAGTGAGTTCTACACGCTACTCCGCATTTTAAAGAAACACTCTGGAGTGTTCGATTTGTTCCTAAACATTAAATGGTCCCCAGTTCCAACTTCTCGAGACCACCGTCGTATCAATGAAAAGTCACGGAATCCTTTACGACAGAAGCCGTACCAAGTATCACTAGAAAAACGTAAAACAATTGGTGAGAAAGTCAAAGGAATCTTGCAGAAGACAGCGATTCAGGAGTACGCGAGCCCTGAGGCTGCACCTGCCATTCTCGTCAAAAAGAGAGACGGCAGTTCACACCTTTGTGTCAAATACCGATGACTGAACAGCATTACCATGAAAGATGTGCACCCACTTCCACGTGTAGACGACCCTCTTGGCTGTCTGCATTCGGCTTCTTAATTTTTTTATGTCGACCTGAGATTCGACTATTGCCGAATCCTGATGCTTAACGAACAAGAAAAAACAGCATTCGAAACACCGGACAGACTCTGAATTCAACATTATGCCATTTGGCTTGTGTCATCCACCTGGTACCTTCAAACAATTCATGGACACTATTCTGTGTGATTGAACTGGGAGATAATTATGTGCTATCTCGATGATGTTATCACCTATGGGTGCACCTTTGACAAGCAAACCGAGTGTCACGACACCGTCCTCAGCTGTAACGGAAGGCTTGTCTTGTGCTAAACTCCAACAAAGGGCCATTTTGGTGAACGTGTAGCCTTGGCGCTGAGACATCTCGTGGACAAAGATGGTGTTAGAGCCGACGCTGCAAAGACGGCGGGTGTTGAAGCATTCCAGCTCCCTAGTTCGTAAAGGAACTTCGCGGCTTCTTGGGACTATTATCTAACTTTCGAATATTCATGTCTCCATTTGCTGACGTTGCTTATTCTTTCACAAGTCTACCGCAAAAGAACACCCCATTCCAGTGGACAGCCAAGTATTCTGCTGCCTTTCGACAACTCAAGTTTCTGCGGTCGTCACAGCCAATACTGTGGCACTTAGATCTCACAGAGTGAACAGAGGTACCCACCGACGCGAGTGGCGTAGGTCTTAGTGCTGTTCTTTTTCAGCACTTGAACAATAAAGAAGATATATTCGCCCATGCAAGTCGGTCATTGAGCAAACCTGAACGTTACTCTACGGTCACTCAACAGAAACTTTTTGCCGTTATCTTCGCTTTGCAGAGGTTCATGTCGTACCTGTATGGGCGTGAGTTTACGATGACCACCGACCCCCGCCCTCTCAGCTGGCTAGTCAAACTTCATGATCTGCCAGAACGCTTTGCGCGTTGGGCCCTCAGTTATCAACAGTACAGTTTCACTGCCTCCTAAAAGAGATGGCGCCGGCATGCTAAAGCCGGCTGCTTTTCTAGAAGGCCTCTCTGTGCAATGGTATTTGAAATTGATACGTTTCATCTTTTGACCACCAACGTACATCGGGATTTCCCAAATGCCGCAACTTTCTTAATTGTCGACAGTCTCATTTTTGCCTGCGCGATGGATTGCTGTATAAGAAGAATTTCTCCTCCACAGGTGCCCAGTTTCTCTTCGTGCTGATGAAATTCCTTCGCTGTTCTGTATTGCGCAATGTACACGATGATTTGACTACCGGTTACATATCATCCAAGTGGACACTTTATTGGCCAAGGAGAGATCTTACTGCCCTAAATGCGAGGGACAACGGAGACATGCGTAGCGAGCTGCGGCAAAAAGTCACAAGGCAGCTACCAAAGCACTAGCCGGTTGCCTAAAGCCAGTAGTACCACCTAGCTTGCCTTTTGAACAAGAAGGCATTGACCTAGTAGGACAATTACCACCTTCATCCAGAGGCAACCGTTGAATCCTAGTGTGTGCCAACTACCTGATTTGGTTCTGTGATACGGCAGACTACCCTCGGAAACTGTAATCAAAGTGTCCAAGTTTGTACTGCATTCGATAAAATTTCGTCATGGTCCTCCTCGCGTCATTGTTAGTGATCGTGGCTGTCAGTTCACCAATGCTAATGTTGAGAAACTTCTGCGCCTTTGTGCCTCAAATCTTCGACGTTCAACGTCCTATCACCTTCAAACCAAATGCTGTGGTGAGTGCATGAATAGAACTCTCGTGAACATGCTGTCTATGTACGTCAGCTTGAACCACAAGAACTGAAATGAAGTGCTTTCGTTTGTTACATACGCAAGTAATACCGTGCAGGACAAGGCAACTAATTATAGCCATTTTTTCTGCTTTATGCTCGTGCTGTCAGGTACACTTCGCACTCTATCTTCGCTTTCTGTGAACATGCCAACGCTTGTATAAACAAAACACTCTGCCGCGTTTAAAAGGCTCGCCGCCTCGCTCGTTTGGGTACACTGGCGTTCCAACAGCGCTCTAAGTCCCGATAAGAGAGTCGACACCGAATTGTCACCTCCCAGTCAGGTGACCTAATGTGGCTATAGATTTCAGTAAGTAAGCGCACACTGTGTCAAAACCTCCTCGCTAACTATATTGAACCATTTGTGGGATTCAACTTAGCTCGGTGACGTGAATCCCACATTATGATTCACCTTGGTGAGGTGAATCATAAGGTCGTACGCTTAACAGTCACAGGAAGATGATAATCGAAGACTGAAGTCGTGTATATAGCACGTGTAACGTCATTTACTCGGTGGCCCACCCGGTTACTTATCGCCCGGTGGGCTTCGTCTGCAGGAGGGGCATCGTAACAGTGGGATCATTTTATAGCAAACGAGCCCCAACAACAACACCAGTGCAGCAGAGAGAAGAAAGACGTCCGGTATTGGCAGGCACTCGTCGTCTAGATATATATGTATTGAAGAATATTTTCTAATGGGCCAAACTTACTTGAGAAGAGAAGAGACACAACTTAGTGGTTGTCTTAATTTTATTTCCTATGGTTCTGACCGGTGCTCTGGTCTTCATCAGGGTTGTGAACAAGAAAAAACCCTGATGAAGACCGGCCCTTCGTCGAAACTGTTGAAAATAAAATTAGGACAAACACGAGGTTGTCTCTTCTCTCTCTCTCTCTCTCTCTTTATATATATATATATATATATGCAGAAAAGAAACACAACTTAGCGGTTGTCCTAATTTTATTACCAACGATTTCGACCGGTGGACTGGTCTTCGTCAGGGTTCGCGAACAAGCGCGACGCTATGCGAACATGCCGCATCGACATGGTGGTGCAAGAAGGAAAGACAACCGCGAGGTTGTGTTTCTTCTCTTCCCAAGTACGTTTGGCCCACTGGAAAAACTTGTTCAGTATATATATATATATGTATATATATATATATATATAAATATATATAAATATATATATATATATTTATATATATATAGTGGGAGTAATAATTCAATGGGCCAGTTAGTCTTCGTGAAGGTACGGGATATGGCACAACGGGAGCGTTGTCAACAAGGATAAATACATTTATTTCCCAACAGTTTCGGGAGGGGTCCTCCCTTCATCAGGGGATGAGTTATACTAACTCATCCCTGATGAAGGGAAGCCCTCTCACGAAACTGTTGAGAAATAAATATATTTATCCTTGTTGACAACGCTCCCGTTGTGCCATATATATATATATATATATATATATATATATATATATATATATATATATATATATATATATAGGAAGCTCTGGAAGCACATTGAAGACGAGCCTTGTCTATCCACTGTGTTCATTGTCATGGAAACTTGGGGCAATGGTCGCGTAACATATGGTATAATCGAAGCATGTCAGACACAAATGGAGCTTTAACAATAAAACAAAAAGACGCTTAATTTATAACACACTATAGTGACAAAAAGCACGAACTCTTCATACTGGTCTGTGGCTTCAACGTATGCCTTAAGGACCTCATGACCTACTTTTGTCGTCAAATCTTTCTAACATCATAAGTTGCAAAGCTCGAGCAAGGTAGAGCTGCTCGCCCATACATCACACAGTGGTTCATTCACTCATCATGATTAAATTTAGTAGTTGCGTGAATGGGTTTTCAATAATTGGCTTGTGGCGCCAATGTATTGAGACCCTTCTACGTCATCACAAACTGCAAGTGTTCTTTCAGTGTATGTAAGGGCATTCCCTAAACTGTACCTTTTTTCAGGCACATGTTGCCAATCATACAACGTACCTTATCTTTTCCTGCTTTTCTGCGTGACGTGCGGTGAAAGCGTCGGTACTCTTTTAAACTTAAGAAGCCAAAAATGTCATGACACTCACAGAGATAATGAATTTGAAGTATTATCTACGGTGTCTTTTCTGGGTTCTTTTATACTCCGACGCGTGAATTCATGTTGAATCCTGACGTTTATTAAATGTGCCGCTTACATGGGTTTTATTTGTCATTAAAATAACTACTATAAAGCTAGGAGATATTATTCTTGTAGAAAGCCGCAATATAGATAATGCTGTGCTCTCGGTTAAAAGTTCGTTGTCGCATTATTTCTTTGCCATCAGCTATCAAAAACCGACAAGAACCTTATACACAATAGCTAACTGACTCACAAGTATGCTCGGTAAAAAAAAAGGTTGTTCACCGTTTCAGAGCATTGAGCTATACGCTGACATATTCTATTTCATATATCTTCGTTTCGTTGAAGATCTCATTTTTTATATTTCTTCAAGCCTTTCACAGATTATAACATCAAGCTTTGAGAGAAAAAGTACTTTGTTTTTTGCTCTTTTCAATTTGTTTGAGTACCAGTTTCCCGAAGTATTTTCGTAAATGTTCAAACAACGACAATGAACTTCTATGAACTTGTTTTTTACCCACTTTTATATTCACGATGAATACCAAGTACAGGGGGGTTCATTAAACCGCCGAGAAGCTTGCTCCAGCACGATGCCTCAGTCGTGGCTGGCTCTCGAGCAGAGAAGAAGCACGCGTTCTTCAAATTTTTCTCCAGATGGAGAGCGGAGTTTGTCGTCAACTCACTACTTTCGGGTTGCATTGCACCTTTGCATCGATCCACTACGTCCGGGTGGCAGCATCCCCTCTTTCAAAAAGAAAAAAAAGTCCCAAAAGAGGGATAGAAATGTACATAGCGTAACCCCAATGCTACAGCTTGAGCACGTAACAACAGAAATTGGAAATTGGAATAAAGTGAAAGAAGAAAGTAAAGATTGTGCCACTATAGGAAAAGATTGATTTATTTTTAGGGTTTAACGTCCCAAAACCACCATATGATTATAAGAGACGCCAAAGTAGAGAGCTCCGGAAATTTTGACCATATGGGGTTCTTTACCGTGCACCCAAATCTCAGTACATGGGTCTGAAACAATTCTCTCTCCATCGGAAATGCAGCCGCCACAGCAGGGATTCTATAGGAAAAGTCAAAGAACAAAGAAGCAAGTTCACAAAAATAAATAACACACAGACTGGTGTACGGTAAAGAATAAAGTTATCAACAACACGCAATAAAAGGTTTCATGCGCAACACAAGAATGACGTCAGGCCTCGGCCGTGTCTCGCTCCGTGCGTTTGGTGTTGAGTCCGAAACCACTTCGTTCTTCACGTCACTGACGTGGCGTTACAGTTTATAAAGGCCAAAGCACAAGCTCAGTAGCTTTTCAATAGGACCACGACGGCGGATGGGCATTCGCACTCAAACTTGGTTTTCAGGGTTGTAAAACACTTCTCTTCTCGGGTGTTATAGGATCGTGCGCCTGCCTGCTGTTGCTGGCCGATGTGCAGGTGCGCGCGTTGCCGGGCTTCTTCTCCACGTCCTGTGAGTTCTTCGGCGTCAGTTTCCAACTCGTCTTTGTCTTGACACGGTAGCATAGAGTGCATCATAGTATGCACTTCACGGCCGTAGAGAAGCCGAAGCAGCGTGAATCGCGTGGTCTCTTGCACGGCGGTATTATACGCGAAGATCACGTAAAGAAAGATCTGGTCCAATGATTTGTTCTGCACTTGATGTACATTGAGATCATGTATGTGAGGGTTTTATTTGGTCGCTCTGTAACTTTGTTGGTTTGAGAGTGTAGGCAGTTGTCTTTCGGCGTCTGGTGTTGCTTAGATTGAAAAGGTTGTCCATAAGCGGCACCGTGAATGCCGTCCCTCTGTTCACTGTTATATTGGAAGGAGAACTGTATCGCACCCCGAAGTGGCGCATGAAAAATTGTGCTATCTCAGAAGCCGTGGCTCGTTGGATTGTCTGCGTGTCTGCGTAGCGTGTCAAATAGTAGGTAGCGACGATCACCCATTTGGTGCTGTCCACAGACAGGGAAAAGTGGCCTGAGAATGCCCATGCCGACTTGGTCTAACGGCGCGCAAGGCGCTTCAATGGACTGAAGCAAACCAGCTGGCCTAACAGATGGATTCTTCCACCGCTGTAGCTCTTGACGTACTTCTTGACGCTTGGGAAAAGTCGTGGCCAATAGTACTTCTCGCTCTCTCTGGCACGTGTCCATGAGTAGCCCAGACGACCGTATGTGGGCTCGTCATGCCAAGCAAAGAGGACGTCGTATCGCATGTCTCGAAGAACCACCAGGAGGTAAGCACGCTTTTCCCAGCGAGCGTTCTTCTTGTAGAGCCCACTGTTTCGCAGGCAGAAGGACGTCAACGAGCGGGATAAATGACGTGGTATGATTACCCTCTGGCCCTTTAAATGATTGATGATGGCACGATTCTCTGCGTCAACTCGCTGCCGTTTGCTCAAGTCTGATGAGCTAATGGTGCCCAGAGAAGCTTAGCATTACTCTGCTTTCTGACTGACGACATGGGAAGGTGCGAGTGAGAGTTTGTCAGCGTCTTCATGCTTACGGCCGGAGTTATTGACAATGGTGACGTCAAATTTTTGCAGCTGCAAGATCCAGAATGCTAGCAGTCCTGAAAGGTCACGCAGGCTTGCAAACCAACAAAGGGCATGGTGGTTTGTCACTATCTTGAAGGGGCGACCATAAATGTACTGGCGAAACTTGGTGATTGCGCACACAATTTGCGAGACACTCTTTCTCTGTAGTAGAACCATTCGCCTTGGCACAGGATAGAGACCGGCTTGCGTAGGCTATGACTCTTTCAATGTCATCTTGAGGCTGAACGAGCACTCCACCGAGCCCGATGTCACTAGCGTCACTATGAACCTCTGTGTCAGCATCATCGTCGAAATGAGCGGGAACGGGCGCTGATTGCATGCGCTGTCGCAGCTCATCAAAAGTTGCTTGTTGCTTCTTTTCCCAGACAAACGGCGTCTTGTGCCTTGTGAGTCGAGTCAGAGGTTCTGCTATCTGTGAAAAGTTATGAATGAACAGGCGATAGTAGGCGCACAAACCAAGGAAGCACCGGATGGCTTTCTTGTCGACAGGAGCTGGTTATTCAGCAACAACATCAAGCTTGTCTGAATTGGACCGGACTCGTTCAGCGCTAACTACATGTCCAAGAAAGTTGAGCTCCTTATAGCCGAAGTGGCACTTCTGTGGCTTTAGTGTGGGGTCTTCCGATCGGATAGCCTTCAGCACGCTGCGCAGGTGGTGAAGGAGCTGCGCGAACGTGGCAGAGAAGACCACCACACCATCAAGTTAGACAAGACTAGTCTGCCACTTGAGGACAGTGAGAACAGTGTCCATCATTCGCTGGAACGTTCCGGCGCTGAACACAAGCAAGAAGAAAGAAAATAGTACAGGCCGTCTATTGTCACAAAAGCTATTTTCTTGCGGGCTTGTTGATCTACATCAATTTGTCAGTACCCGCTTCTGAGATATAGAGAAATGAAATATTGTGCACGACGAAGTCTATCCAGTGAATTGTCGATTCGCAGCAGCGGGCACACATCTTTTTCGGTCACGTTGTTAAGCCTTCGGTAGTCGACGCAGAAGCGTAGCGACCCGTCTTTTTTTTTTTGACAACCACGACTGGAGATGACCACGATCTGTTGGATGGTTCGATAGCGCCTTTGTCAAGCACCTCGCGAAATTGCGCATGTATCGCATCACGTTCTTTAGCTGACACGCGGTAAGGGCGCTCGCGTGTCGAACATGCGTCTTCGTACGAGATGATCCTGTGTTGAGTGATGGACGTCTGGCGGATGTTTGAGCAACTTGCAAAGCAAGACCTGAACAGGAACAAGAGCGCTCACAGCGTGATCTGGTTATCGGTGGACAGATCAGAATTGATGTCAATATTACTCACTGACACGTCTGCGGTATCCACTATTTCTGACGTGAGACAGTTGGTGACGTTTGCTACTTCATGGGCAAACGCTATCTAAGTGCCACAGAAAAGGTGTTGATGCTCGTTGCTGAAGTTGGTAACGAGCAATTCAGATCGGCCATCGCGAAGGTGTATTACACTTCTAGCTACACAAGTGCTTTTCGGCAGGAGGTGTTTTAAATTTGTCTCGGCCACAATATCGCCATCGCACAAACCCCAGCATGTTACGTCGGCTAGAACACTTGCTCGCGGAGAAAGCGTCACGCTCTGGTCAGAAATACGAAGTACGTCGACACATCTTCGTCATCTTGCACGTTTACTGTTCACTAGGCTGGCAACATGACGCGCCACTCTTGCAGATCACTGATAGCTCATTTTTCCTGTAGAAAGTCACCTCCTAAAATGACGTCATGGGAGCATTCGCGCAAAAGGCAGCTTGCTACGAATGTATACCCTTGAATCTGTGCGCTAGTTGTGCAGGCGCCCAGCAAAGTATCCATAATTGCCACCTGCTGTCCGAATCTGCGAGTTATGGCCACAGCGGGGTCACTTTCTTTAGCTGCGTTGTGAATTCCCGCTTAGTTTGGAGTAGTCTGAGCCAGTTCCCACTAACTGAATAACTGCACTACCACCAATTGTCACTGCTATGTCGAGTGAAAGGGGGCTATCTTTTGCAGCAGCTGGTGATGTCGGATCAGCTTGTGTATGGTTCTGCGTCGATAAGTGGTCTTTAGCACTTCGACGTTCAGTGACGTCGCCCCAACAGGTCTCTTCGACTGGTTTTCTCTGTTCAGTTCGGACTGTCACGGTGGATGGACGTGTTTTTGAGCACTCCCGATCGACTGCGTAGATAAGTGTGTTTGCATGTTTTGAGCTTGTCTTTATAATTAAAAGGCAGCAGTTGAAATCACTGTAGCACTTATGTTTTGGTATGGCTTTTTCATGGGGCCAGTCACCAGGTATTTATTAGTTAATGCGCGTGTGTGTGTTTGAACTTTTTGTTTTTTTCATTTTTCGCCACCCCGTGGGGGAGGTGAACGTACATTGAAAACGAAAATTTTCGTATTTGATCTTAGACTTTTTTGTAGGGCAGGGCTCGAGTTTAGTAATTATTGAGTGATAAAAGTCATAGGGACAATTGGTGTCAGGAAAGACATGGTTAAAAAGACTGCAAAGTGTTCAGGACGTGGAGTGGGTTTGAAAGTTGACCCAAGTGTAGAAGCTGATGAAGAAGTGGCTGACGCGAAGTGTAGCTAATGTGAGGTTGAAAAAAAATTGAGAAAAAATGATGGTTGCCCAGAGTGAACTGCTGATGAGAATCGCCGAGCTCGAGACTGCGTTGGCGACAGAGCAAGAAAAAACGAGGGCGATGGGAAAAAGGCTTATGTCTGCCGAGGAAGCGCTAGCCAAAGTGAGCAGAGAAGTGGTTTGTGGAAAGAACAGTAGGAAACCGGCAACCAGAACAGCGGAGAAGAAAAAGCAAGCAAGTTTGAAAAATACAGGTTCAGCCGGTTCTTTTGTCGCCAGGATCAGCTTCAGCGAAGTAGTGGTGAGGCTGGGAAGGGACAAAGCAGCCGGCGTCACACGTGCAAGTAACCCCCAGATGCAGGACTCTCCAGCTGAAAAGTCGCAGCATGTGATAATCGCCGGGGACTCGAATTTAAATCGATGCACAGAAGCCATCAAAGGGAGGGTAAGAGGTGACAAGTGGGTTGCAGTGGGGGCGTTCCCAGGACGCAAGTTGGCAGCAGTCATGAGGCAAGCGAGCGCAAAACTCAAATTGACAGCTGATAGACGAAACCTCGTGATAATTTCTGGCGGTTTAAACGATGTCTTAAATAAAGATACAGCAGGACTAGCAACCACACTGGCGAAAGGCGTCAATGACATGCTCGCCACTTCTCCTCAGGTACAGGTAGTGATATGCACGATACCGGAGGTACCGGTGCGTGATAGCAACCTACAAAGAGCGGTTGTCAACGCAAACCAAGAGATATGGCAGATGAGTCGAGAGAAAGGCTTTTAGGTGGTGGAAATAAACAGAGAGGTTCATAGGTGGAGTGGTTATCAACGAGACAGAATTCTCTTCGATGAGCGGCTAGGTCATGAGGTGTGTTGGCGACTCGCAGGACGCGCAGTAGCTATGTTGGGGGGCGAGCGGGCCCTTCGAGGTGTAGGATAGCTAGTAACGAGGAAAACAACCAGAGACTCTTTGACAGGTGGTATGGACAGATACGATTCCGAAGTGGCACCAGTATCTAAGATAGGGAGAGTCCGGGGCAGAAATAGACGCAGCCACGAGCGCCGATCTAATTCGGACATAGGGTAAATTAACATGCAGGGTGGTAGGAACAGGCTGAAATGGGAAGAGATAAAAGAACAGCTAAAAGAGGAGAGGCCGTTGGTATACGGTTTTGTAGAAACACATCTCAGGGACTTGGAACAACGTCCGAACACTCCGGCCTACGCTTGGGAATACTGTAAGAGAGCAGAAGGAAGCAGAAAGGGGGGTGGTATTGGGGCATTCATTCATAAAAGCACAGGCTGGCAAAGGGTCAAGCAGGAGTGCAAGGAACATTTATGGCTAAAAGGAAAAGTGGCAGGGCAAATGACACTCCTTGGTTTCGTGTACATGTGGACAAGAGCAACGGCCAGAGAGAAAAACCAGGCAAAGGTAGAACGTATATCAAAGGACATTCAGGATTTAGGAAGAGAGTGCGAGATAACTATACTAGAAGATATGAATGCGCACATAGAAGCTATGGATAAGTATACGGACCATACAGGCAAATTGATCAAGAATATGTGTGAAAGGCTCAGTTTAATCGTTTGCAACAGTACCGAGAAGGGCGAAGGGCAAGTAAAATGGGAGATAGGAAGGCTGCAGTCGACGATAGATTATGCGCTGATGTCACGTAGGATGTATGATAAGCTCAGGGAATGCACATAGATGAAGGTGGCTCCAGAAGTCTGGGTAGTGATCACAAACGTATCAAGCTAAGTTTTGGAAGAGCAGTGAAAGTGGGAAGGAGACAAGATGAGCAACTACAGGAAAATTTTCATCCAGAAAGGCAAATTGAAATAGCCACTAAACAAATTGAGAAAGTAATCACTGAGGATAATAAAACAGTGTGGACACACACGAATCTAATTACACTGTTTGAGGTAGAGCTTGCTAAGATGCCTGACAAGTCGTCCCGCAAAAAAGAAGACACAGACCCCAAAAATTGGTACGATGAGGAAGTTAAGTAAGCCATAGCAAATTGTCAGGAAGTATCTAGGGAAGACAGACATACTGAGCAGCGAGGTGAACCGACAGATGATGTTGAAAGAAAATAGGACACCTTTGTAAGCTGTAGAACGAATGCATACCCTCTGATCAATGAAAAGATTAGAAGAAAGGAATCTCAGTGGCTGGCAGAAGTACACAAAGAAGATAGAAAGGCAGCGGTGAAAATTTGGAACCATCTAAACTCTCTATGAAATGAGACGAGCGTAGAGCAGAGGTTTATAAATACAGCTCAAGGTGCTAGGCTAGAAGCGGACTAAGCTATTGAATATATAAGAACAAGGGTGACAGAAAAATTTCAACGAAGAAGTGCTTAATGCACCACAATAGACTAGGATGAATCAAGTGGCGCAATGGCTCCCTTTTCACAACGAGGGTGAGAAAGGGCTAAGAAAGGGGTTCCTAGAAGTACATCAACAGGCCCAGATGGCATTCCAGTTATGCTGATAAAGACATTAGGTCCGAAGTCTAAGCAGGCTTTGAGAGAATCAGTGAGCAAAATAATAATCAATGGTAAAGTTCCCGAGGGATGTAAACTTAGCAGGATGATCATGATCTATAAAGGAAAGGGGGACAAAGCTGACATAAACAAATACTGTCCTATGACACTGACTTCAGTGGTCTACAGGCTGGCGATGCAGATTATAAAGGAAAGACTGTAAGCGTGGATAGAGGATGGGGGGGTGCTGGGGGAACTGCGGAATGGGTTTCGGAAACACAGGAGGTTGGAAGACAATCTGTTCTCACTGACTCAGTGCATCGAAATAGAAGAAAAGGAACACAGGCCCCTGTGGCTAGCATTTTTGATATCAAGGGAGCGTACGATAGTGTGGTTCAACAGAAAATGTGGGGAATACTGGGTACACTAGGCGTTAAAGATGTATTCACTAATCTTTAAAGGATATCTATAAAGGTAGCAAGGTCGTTATAAAGTGGGAAAAACAAGTATCTAAGCCTACAGAGGTAAATCGGGGGCTTAGTCAGGGGTGTCCCTTGTCACCCTTAATAATCTTGATGTACCCACAAGGATTAGAGGCGAAATTAGAGGGAAGTCGACTGGGCTTCAACCTTTCTTTCGTCAAACAATGAAAACTCATTGAACAGGCACTACCAGCATTGATGTACGCAGATGATATAGTGCTGATGGCGGACAACAAGGAACATTTGCAGATATTGGTGGACATCTGCGGTAAAGAGACAGGTTAGATTTCGGATTCAGTAAGAAAAAGTCTGCAGTCATGATTTTTAATCAAAATGAAGGTAGTGAGCTTAGAATACATAGGATCACGTTAGAGATAACAGATAAATACAAATATCTGGGCTTATGAATAAGCAATGGGGCCGAGTACCTGAAGGAACACGAAATATACATGACAACTAAAGGTAACAGGAAAGCAGCGGTAATGAAAAACAAAGCACTGTGGAATTACAATAGGTATGATGTTGTGAGAGCAATATGGAATGGTGTCATGGTTCCTCGTCTGACGTTCGGCAATGTGGTCTTGTGCTTGAGATCAGAAGTTCATGCAAGATTAGAAATTAAGCAACGTGGAATTGGTAGGCTTGCTTTAGGAGCTCAAGGAAATACACCAAATCAGGGAGTACAAGGTTATATGGGATGGAGATCATTTGAGGGCAGGGAAGATAGCAGCAAGATAAAACTTGAGAAGTGATTGAGAGAACAGGGGGAGGAGCGTGGGACTAGGAAGGTATTCAGCTACTTGTACATGAAGAATGTCGATACAAAATGTAGGAAGGGAACCAGAAAATTGACTGGTAAATACTTAGAAAACAGCAGGGGGCCAAACCAAAAGGAATTATCGGTTAAGAAGGTGAAGGAAGCTGAGACCGATATGTGGAGAATTGGCATGATTAAGAAGTCCGCACTAGACGTCTCTCGATCTTTTAAGCAGGAAATTGCCAAGGAAAGGATCTATACGAACACTCGAGGTAGTTCCCTACTGTTTGAGGCCAGGACGGGAGTATTGCAAACCAAGACGTATGGGGCCAAATACGAAGGGGTAGACACGGAATGCTGTGCATGTGAAGAGGAAGAAGAAACTGCCGAACACTTGGAAATGTTCTGTAAAGGGCTCCGCCCTATAGTTCAGGATGATGGCACAGAGTTTTTCAAAGCACTGGGATTTAGGGACAGGGAGGGCAAAATAGACTTTAGCGGGTAGAAATAACTAGAAGGAGGTTATCTGATTTGGGGCTAAAGTGAAGGCACGAGTGAAAATTAAACCCTTCACTGCAAAGTACGAATCCTCAACCTCACTTTTTAAAGTAAAAAAAATCTAATTTTTCGTTAATTAAGTATTAGGGCTTGGTGGCGCTAGCCACCATCCGATCTATTGGGTACAGCTTATCCATTCATCAATCTATCCATCCGGTGGAGGCTGGGAGACTATGTTGTAGAATACTGCTGGGGCGGTGATGAAAATCGCCTCGGTTAGAGCGAGAGCGATTGGTGCCCAGCCGGCAGTGGTGCATGCTGCTGTGAGAGAGAGTTTTCGATTTCGCGTGGTCTCTGGCCGTAACTGGGTGGCGGCGAGTAAGCGCAGAAGCCGCGAAGCCCAAGAAAGTGACATGGGCACTGGCGGTACAAGTGATCAGCTTCTCCGCAGTGAAAGCATGGAGGCCGGCGATCAGGTGTGCCAAACATCAAACTTTTGAGGAGACGTGTGCCGATCGTCGATATACTGGACCGGTTGCCCGGAACGATAGGTGACAGAAGCGCCAGGAATAAAGGGCAAGGGTAGTGGCGTGTACGTGCCCTCAGAGTATGGTAAGTGCTGCGCTGACTGGAGTGAACCAGCAGGAACAGGATGAACGAACAATGATGGCGATGCAGATGGGCGTTTAGACGCTTCCGCGTAAGTTGTCTCAGGTCGGTATTCAGCAGTATATGGCGCAGGTCTTTCAGGAGCAAGGTGTCCCGGAGGGCCTGGGGCAGCTCAGTCTTGATCACAGTTGGAATAGTGCTGATCTTAGAGTGTGGAGTTACACGAACTTTCTGCAAACTCCTCACGCACAATATTACAGATGAGTTCGCGTAGAAAGTCATAGCTGGTTCCAGTGGCAGTGGAAATGTCAGCAGTGGACATGCCGCTGACTTGCCTGTCGTATTGATTGGATCGCTGCTGAAGCATTTTTTCCTTTGTCATGGCTTTGGACAAGAACTCCGTGACTGTTTTCGGAAGGCTTCAGATGAGGGCGACAAAAAGCTGGTCCTTGACACCGCGCAGCAACTTATGTCACTTCTTGTCCTCCGTCATTCTTGAATCGGCCCATCGATATACGTGGTCTTCGACGTACGTGGTCTTCAATGTACGTGGTCACAGTTTCGTTTGCCAACGCGGGCCAGAATAGCTCGTTCAGCTAGTTCTTGGTGATTAGCGCTGGCATAGGTCTGCAGAAGTCTACGAGAGAATTCGGGCCACGTCATCAGCAGCTCCTCTCGATTTTGATACCACGTATGTGCCCCGTCCTCGAGATACAAGTAGACACAACCCAGATTCGCCGACTGACCCAGTTTCGCTAACGTTGTCCCACTGATTCAAGGTGACTACGCGCTGGAAATCTAACAATCAGTCCTCAACGGCCTCACGCTCCGTGCCATAGAACTTCGCCAGTGCCCGTGGGCTTTCCAACGTATAGCAGTTCGACGTCGTGCTTTCCTGGCCGGATGGCGAGGTTCGCACCGAAGCGGTAGTCATACTTGTCGACATAGTTGGAGCAGTATTGTTGACTTCTGTAGGCAATCCCCTGATTCGGCAGCTGGTCTGATGCACGGGAGTGTTCACTGGCATTAGACTCGTAACTCGGTTACCTGGGGAAGGGGTCTGCAGCATCTAGGCATTTCCACCAGTTTGTCACGATAAATCACAAGTACTGGAGGGTTTATTACACCGCCGATTAGCTAGCTTCAGGACGAAGCGTCAATCGTGGCTGGCAGTTCCGCAGAGAAGAAGCTCGCGATCTTTTTTTTTCAAGATTGAAAGCCGCTCTTGCTGTCGACTCACTAAGTTTGGGTGGCATTGCCCCTTGCTGTCGAACCACTACGTGCGGGTGGCAATGTAACAAAATATATGTTCAAATGTATCGCCAACTCTTCGGTTCACTCATTATCATCCAAGAATAGGCTTACAAAAGTCACAAGAACACCAATGTTTAGCCCTTGTACCTTTTAAGTGGGACTGCCACTTGCATGCGTACACAGGCAGCTGTACCATAGAAATGGTATAATAATGAAAACTTACAGACAAAGATGCCCATGAAAGTAAAGGGGATATTATCAATAGTAGTAACGTCCACTGCAGGTGAAAGGCCTCTCCTATGTTCCTTCAGTCAATTCGGTCCTGGCCCCATAGTGGTGGTCTAGCGGCTAAGGTACTCGGCTGCTGACCCACACGTCGCGGGATCGAATCGCGGCTGCGGTGGCTGCATTTCCGATGGAGGCGGAAATGTTGAAGGCCAGTGTGCTCAGATTTGGGTGCACGTTAAAGAACCCCAGGTGGTCGAAATTCCTGGAGCCCTCCACTACGGCGTCTCTCATAATCATATGGTGGTTTTGGGACGTTAAACCCCACATATCAATCAATGAACTCGGTCCTGTGCTTGCTGCTGCCACGTCATACCCGCAAGCCTTCTTATAAATCTGCCCACCTGATTTTCTGTCTCTGCTCAATTCACTTGCCTTCTCTGGGCATCTAGTCGGTTATCCTTAAAGACCAGCGGTTATCCAGCTTACGCGCTACATGAACGGCCCATTTGCACTTCTTGATTTCAACTATACGATATTCCTAACCCTGCTTTTTTACCTGATCTACTCTTCTCTCTTGTCTTTTAAGGTACCTTCTATTAGTTACCTTCACTTCGCTCACTGCATCGGCCTTAATTTAAGCTGAACTCTCTTTAAAAGCTTCCAGGTTGCCGCGCCGTAGGTGAGTGCCGGCACGATGCAGCTGTTATACACCTTCGTCTTGAAGAATAGAGGCAATACAGCATTCATGATTTGAGAGTACTTGCGGAAGGTGCTTCACTCCTTAATAATTCTTCCGGCTACTTCAATCTCGTGGTTCGGCTTCGCAGTTATTACCTGGCCTAAGTAGACGTAGTCTTTTTTACAACTTCAAATGCACAATTACCCATCTCGAAACGCTGTTCTCTTTATGGTTTTATTACATCGCTTTTGTTTTCTGCAGATCACCTCTCTTTCTGCCCTCTTTGTCTAATTCAGTAATCATGGGTTGCAGTTCGTAGTATTGCAAATGTGAATAAAAAAAGATGAGTGAAACGATACTTTGCTGTTGATAAGGGCCGAAGCGGCAGCTTTCAAATTACGCATTTGATGCCTAATCAAATACGCTTCGGCGATGGTCATCACTGCGTCCATTTTCAATGTCTTATATTTGCATTTAGATTTGGGAGTATAATTCTGAGCCATTGGCAGCCATAATCGAAATGTTAAAGTATAAATATGCGAGCTTGCTTTTCTTTGTTAGACATCATAATAATAAAATTTAGGACACATGTGTCGACAAAAGTATAGAGAACGGTATTATTAGTAACTGTACCATAATTGAAAAGAAAGAAAAGTCGGCGAGAAAAAAAGTTGCCGCCAGCAAGAATCGAACCAGCTGATAATAAGATCACGTGCTACATGACACCGAAATGCAAAAACGTATTCAACAACCTCCTTAATGAATACTGGTAGCGCAGGCTCAGAGTCACGCGTTTAATTGCGCGAAGAAACTGTATAAAATACATCCCTCCACTGCTGCTCAAATGGCAGAGTATTGGACGCGTTATTTTAAACTCGCAGGTTTAGTTCATGCCGGTGGAAAATACAGGTACATCCACTTTCCCTTCTTCACAAATACAGTACAATTACTATCAAAGACATCTCCTATATAATCCATAGAATCTTTGTCTGTTCGTCTTTATCATTGTTCAGTCTGAGAAATGTAAAGAAGTGCATAATTTTACACATTAAAAAGCGGTGCCTCTAGTGTCTCCTAATGCGTTTCAGTGTGGTGGGTTACACAAGAAACAACGTACATACTGTACCAGTTACAGATTGTTCCAGGTGTACAGATTGTTCCAACGCGCTAGGAGCCACTAGAACAGATCTTACAGCGTAGTCAGTGCAGTCCAGAGCTCTGAAACTTACAAAGCAAACTGTAAATCCTGGTTCAGTGTCTTGCAGCGCACCCAAAGCCACTAGTTACACTTCACCCTGCCTGCTCAAAAAAGAGTTTCTGTGCCCTTTAGTCTGTCTACATATTAGGAACCATGGCATCATTGGAAGAAACTTGGTGCGCGTTGTTGAAACGTTATTCTATTCTAGGTGCTACGCATGTAGAGCTTGATTTTACTTAGTGGCAGATGTTAGTGTATGCTAAAACAATATTTTTTCGATGACGCACGCATTGATCCTTTTCCGAATTGTGATCGAGTGAAGTCAATGTAGTTTACAAACTGGAGAAAGAGGACTAATCATTCTTCAAACATTGTGACAGTAATATTACTTAAATTAGTCAAGCTGAACCTATCTCAAAAAGCTAATTTGAGCACAAAAACACTGCACATTCACGAACACGCAAACGCAAGCATCAAACACGCATGGCACTCACTTTCAACTGCTTTATTTATTGCACTTAGGCTTGAATATATGCCTAGGCCACAAACGCGCATGAAAATCATAAAACACCAACAGCATACATTATCCACACATGCAGTTTATCATCTTACTGCATAGAACCGCTAAACCACGATTGATTTCCAAACAAGGATAGTGAAGGGGTGCTTACGCAATCAAAACTGCACGTGAAGTGTTGAAAACCTTGTCATAGAAAAAAAATAGGAATCCTTGTGTAAGCGTCCCTTCCCTATTTTCGTTTCCAAGTGAATCTAACTTTATTGGTTCCTGCTTGTGGAAATATGCCTCCTTTGATGTCGATGCGCTAATGTGCCCTATGTATATATTCAAGCCTTAGTGCTACGAATAAAAAGAGTTGAAAGTGAGCGCGTGCGTGTCACGTTGACGCCAGTGCGCGCACCTGGGCGTGCGTCTGTGCGTGTGTGTGTGTGCGTGTGTGTTTGTGCTCAAATTGATTTTTTCTAATGTTCTGCCAATTGGCTCAGCGAAAAATTCTTTTGCAAAAGTTGAAAAGACTTTAGTATTCAGTAAGTCCGGCTTACGTCGCAGAATGCGTTACGTCACCGGTAGCAGTCAGCCGCTGCAATGCCCAATCTTGATATATTTAACTCAAGAGTTTTATAGTTCAGGTGCAAACTTGACCATTCTTCAGTCAGGTTTGAACCATTTTTCTGCTTCCACGATCTTTATTAGTCACAATCCTCACTGTGACTATGACCAAACTGCTGCTGTATCATTTCACATGTATATAAGAGGGACCGAAATGTTTCAAGCGGGTTACAAAAAGTACTGTTCAGTCAATAGTTAAGACGCACGATATTTCTTACGCCAGTAGGACTAACCGCTTAGTGAGTCAGTTCAATTGTCCTAAACAAGTGCGGTCGCTGATAAGGTTTGCAGCAAATCTTGCAAAAAAATGTCCTGCTCTAAGGCAGTCTGTAAAATACAAACAAGCATACATCTGCTAGGCTGTCACGGGCACGAAGAGACCAAAATAAGCTCCTCCAAGCAGAAAAATAAATATAGTGGATATCAGAATAAGCTCTATTGTGATGTAAAATTGATCTGATCTCACGTACCTCGGGAATAGGTATTACAAAAAGCCTGCAGATGAAAGGCTAGTTTGTTGTATTTTTTATTGTGCGAAACGTTAAGAAGTATTGCTAAACATATATGTAGAAATGCAAGCAACGACATGCTTTAAACAAGCATGTATGTTGTATATTATTACGAGAAGGAGACTGACTCAGAGTGGTAGTCACTGGTGTATTTACAGACGGTTAGGCGAGCAGCGCCAGCCACACAGATTAGCTCGCGCCAGTCTATCTGCTTTGTCTTCTTCAACTCCATGCACTGGCACGTAGCATGACTCCCGGTGGCGGAGGCACCGTCCCGGTGATTTAAAGGTCGTTATCTGACGCATTCTTGTAGGGATTGATCCGCGAGACGTGTACAATACCGCCGCATAGTAGATGATGATGGGCAGATGGGGCTGATCTCGTTGGTGACAAGTTCTACTTGAAGCAATATATGGTGTGGTCCCGTGTAATGAGAAAGCAGTTTTTTGGATAGGCCCAGCCGACAATGAGGGGACCAGAGTAAAACAAGGGTACCGGGAGCGAAATCTACGTCTCTATGTTCCGCATCGTACCGACAGCATTGGTTGGTTTGCGACGCCATCAGCTGAGCGCGAGCGAGCTGACAGGCATGATCGGCTCGCGCAATCGCAACGCGGGCATACTCGCTGGCGGACGAGGTGTGAGCTGAGATGACTGTGTCCAGTGGTAAAGTGGGCTCTCTTCCGTACAATAAGTAGAGCGGCGAAAAGCCTGCTGTGTCGCGACGGGGTGAATTATACGCGACAGTTGCGTAGGGTAAGGCGAGGTCCCAGTCTCGGTGGTCGGGCGACACGTACATAGCGAGCATATTTGTTAAAGTGCGGTTAAATCGTTGCAGAGGCCGTTTGTTTGAGGGTGGTAAGCGGTTGTCAGTGTGTGTTGCGTGGAACAAGAACACAGAATGTCAGCGATGACTTGGGATAGAAATGTACGGCCAAGGTCTGAGGGAAGCTGTCTCGGAGCACCGTGAATCAATATAACGTCCCGTAACAAGAAGTCAACGACTTCGGTTGCACAGCTGGTCGGTAGAGCTCGCGTATTAGCGTAGCGTGTAGCGTAGTCGGTTATCGCTGCTACTCATTTGTTTCCCATTATTGGTGTTCAAAAAGG
Organism: Rhipicephalus microplus; assembly: GCF_013339725.1. Lineage (NCBI taxonomy): Eukaryota > Metazoa > Arthropoda > Arachnida > Ixodida > Ixodidae > Rhipicephalus > Rhipicephalus microplus. The sequence continues at coordinate 28,244,421 of NC_051174.1, forward strand.
ACCAAGCAGGTCTAAGCCAACCTGGTAAAATGAGTTCGCGGGTACGTTGATTGGTTTAAGATGGCCAGCGGGTAGGATCGACGGTGTTTTAAGACGACGGCATAGGTCACACGTGGCAACGTATCGGCGTACCGAACGAGCAAGGCCTGGCCAGAAAAAACGGCACCGGACGCGCTCGTACGTGCGGGATACGGCAAGGTGTCCAGCCGTGGGAGCGTCGTGAAGTTCAGTGAGAACACAGCGGCGCAAATGCTTAGGCACAAAACTGAGAAGGTCGGGCGCGTCTGGTCGTAAATTGCGACGGTATAGCACACCCTTTAGAATGACAAAGTAGCGAACGGAAGTATCATTTGTGGAAATTTCCATATGCCTGATGATGTCAAGAAGCTCTGGATCACGCTTCTGTTCTTCCCAAATTTTAAGGAAGTCGGACACTGACAGGATAGGGTTCTCCGTGGGCTCGTCAGTGTCATCAAAATCGTCGACAGGGTACCGGGAGAGGCAATTGGCATCATGGTGTAGGTGGCCAAATTTGTAGACCACCGAATAGGAAAACTCTTGCAGGCGCAAAGCCCAGCGACCAAAGTGGCCTGATAGATCTTTCAAAGAGTTGAGCCAGCAGAGTGCGGGGTAGTCGGTAACTACCGAAAATGGGCGTCCATATAGATGAGGTCGAAATTTCGCCACCGCCCATACAAGAGCCAATCACTCACGCTCTGTTAACGAATAGTTACGTTCAGCTGCAGATAGGAGGTGGCTGGCATATGCAGTAACGCAAGCATGGTAATGTTGTTTTTGAGCCAGCACTGCACCAATGCCCTGCCCACTTGCATCTGTACGGATTTCCGTAGGGGCAGCAGGGTTGAAGTGTGCCAGAATCGGAGGGGTAGTGAGAAGAGCGACGAGAGTCGAGAACGCAGAAGCCTCTTTGTGGCCCCATAAAAACGGGACTTCCTTCTTGAGGAGCTGCGTAAGCGGCCTCGCTATGTGCGCAAAGTTTTTCACGAAGCGTCGGAAGTACGTGCATAGTCCGATAAAGCTGCGTACATCCTTCGCAGATAGTGGTACAGGAAAGGTTTTGACGGCGCTGATTTTTGCCGGGTCTGGTTGTACATCGTTGGCGTCTACAAAAATGGCCAAGCACTGTGATTTGATGGCGTCCAAAGTGATATTTGGACGAGCGGAGCTGCAGGCCAGCGCAACAGAAGATTCCCAGGATGGCTGAGAGGCGCCCTATATGAGTTTTAAATGTTGGTGAAAAGATGATGACGTCGTCTAAGTAGCACAAACAGGTGGACCATTTGAATCCTCTGAGCAGGGAGTCCATCATTCTTTCGAAAGTGGCTGGAGCGTTACAAAGGCCGAAGGGCATGACCTTGAACTGAAATAGGCCATCGAGGGTGATGAATGCTGTCTTTTCACGGTCCATTTCATCTACCTCTATTTGCCAGTAGCCGGAACGAAGGTCTATGGAGGAAAAATAGAGGGACCCATAGAGGCAATCAAGCGCATCATCAATTCGTGGCAGAGGGTAGACGTCTATTTTGGTAATTTTCTTTGGGTGTCGATAATCCACGCAGAAACGCCATGCACCGTCTTTCTTGCGGACTTCCACTAAAGGAGAACCCAAGGACTGCATGATGGCTCTCTGATCTCCTTGGCGAGCATTTTGTCGACCTCACTTTGGATGGTAACGCTCGGCCACTGACACCCGATATGGAAGCCTCTGAATAGGATGCTCATTACCAGTGTTTATGCGGTGGCTCATACCGGTAGCTTTCCCAACGGACGGCCGCTGATGTCAAAAACATCAATGTAGGACAGCAGAACCCGGTGGAGCTCATCAGCCTGCTGCGTCGTTAAGTTGGAAGCGATCATCGAAGTAATAGCGCTGTCGGAGCAAGTGGCAGATTGATGTTAAGCGTGGGGGTCAGAAGAAGTGGCCATAGCGAAAACATCTACTGCATTGTCTTCTAAGGTGCAGAGCAACGCCAAAGAGATCCCTTGTGGCAGAACTGGAGGTGTCAAGCTAAAGTTGACAACTGGGAGGCACGTAGAATTTCCTGCGATGAACAAAATGGTGTGCGGTAATGTAATGCCACGACGTATGAGTACATCGGTGATAGGGGTCACCACATAGTCACCGTCGGGAACTGGTGGTATTGAGACGAGCTATATGTAGGTCAGTGTCTGTGGAGGGAAGCGCGCGTGTCCCGTTGTGCAGTGGCGACTCGGCCGTTGTGCAAGAGCTTCTGTCGCGGGCAAGTGTAGACGGAGCTAACTGGTCGAACAGTCTATGAGGCAGAATGCGCGGACAGGAAGTCGAGGTCTAAGATTACGTTGTGGGGCATTTATCAAGGACGGTGAAGAGAACAACTGTGTGTAGATCCGCAATGCTCACACGAGCGGAGCACATTCCAACGATAGATGTAATTCCACCATCCGCCACACGGACGAACTGAGTTGTCGCAGGCGTGAGAACATTCTTGAGCTTGCGGCGAAAATCACTCGTCATCACGAAAGTTGGGCGCCGGTGTCGACAAGAGCAGTGACACGTATGTCGTCTACATGTACGTCTATGAGGTTCCGTTTTGTCAGCATCGTCAAAAGAAGATTGTTGGTCAGTCCGAGCGATGCAGCGCCACCCCCGGAGGCTGAAACGCTTAGTTATTCGTCGGGGAACCTCGTGGGAAGGCGGGGGAAGATGGTCGGCGGGGCTCTGGAGAACAAGACTGGCTACGTTGGGAGAATGGAGAGCGGGAGTAGCGGTGTTCAGAAGCAGGTTTCTGGGCAAAATGATCGCGGCTGGTCTCATGGCGATAGGCAGGACGTGCATAGAAGGGACAAGAGGAAGGTTGTGCAGGAGGAACCCAGCGACTTCTGAAATGGTGAGAAATTTGCCCGATTCTATGACACGAAAAGCAGATCGGCTTGTCATCATATGTTCGCCATGCGGACGAATTACGGAACGTTGAGGGAGCGCCGGTCGGGAAGGGACGCGCAGGCGTCTATCGGGGCTTGTAGTCGGTGCGGGGAGGTGGTGAGATAGAGTGAATTCCCAAGCTGGCGATTTCCTGCCGGACAACTGCTTGAATGAGAGACAACGTAATCGGCGGAAAGGGGTCAGGGGACATTGGTCCCACCTCTTAGCTGGAGCAGCCGCTTCAAGCTCCCACAGGACGATTCGCGTCAAGTTGTCACAGGTGTCTGGTGGATGCTATGTGTCGAGACGTGAGGACGTCGCAGTGGTGTTCAGAAGGCGCTGGAACTGATGGGAGATGCGTCTGCTTTTAGCTTGTTGGAACCGGCGACATTCTTGAATGATCGCATCAACAGATGACACATTGTTGAATATCAACAAGTTGAACGCATTGTCGGCGATACCCCTTAGGATATGCGCAACTTTTTCAGTTTCAGACATATTTTCTTCAGCTTGGCGGCATAGTGAAAGGGCAGCCTGAATGTAACCGATGTATGGCTTCATGGAAGATTGTGCGCAAGTCGACAACTCATTTTTCGCAGCTTCACGACGACCATAGATGTTGCCAAAAAGCACACGGATCTTTGCCTTCAAACTGTCCCAGCTTGTTATGTTGATTGATTTGTGGGGTTTAACGTCCCAAAACTACGCTATGATTATAAGAGACGCCGTAGTGGAGGGCTCAGGCAATTTCGACCACCTGGGGTTCTTTAACGTGCACCCAAATCTGAGCGCACGGGCCTACAACGTTTCCGCCTTCATCGGAAATGCAGCCGCAGCAGCCGGGATTCGAACCCGCGACTTGGGGGCCAGCAGCCGAGTACCTTAGCCACTAGACCACCGCAACGGGGCAAGTTAGGTTATCTCATGCTCGTGATTGTCAAACCAAACACGAGGGGTCCTGTGAGATAAAAGATGACGTTTGCGAGCATAAGAGTGGGAGCCCACCTGTAAGTGGCGCTGACGCGTTCGTAGAGGCATAGCCAGTGGTCGACGTCGGAACCCTCGCTGCCCGAGAACACGCCATGGTCTTTGAGCGCGGGAAGCGTCACGAAAGTTGTTGCGGGCGCTGGGTTGACAGGTCGGGCAGAAAAGCGGGCGACCTGAGAGGATGTAGCCGAGTTTTGAGTGGTCATGTTGTAAGCCGCGAGAGAGCGTCCGCTTCGGAGTTCCGTGGCGAGCACGGGGATCACACAACTTTACCAAATATGTTACAAGAAGGACTAGACTGACTCAGAGGGGTAGTCAAGGATGAATTTGCAGCTGGTGAGGCGAGCAGCGCCAGCCACACAGATTAGCTCGCGCCAGTCTATCTACTTTATCTTCTTCAACTTCATGCACTGGCACGTAGCAATATAACCATTTATTTACAGTTACGAAACAATTGCAACAGCAAGATAGATATTAGCCACCCCAGAAATGCTAAGCTGAAACGATGCGCTGGTGGTCATGAGGACTGTAGATACTGCTACGCAAATCCACTTGAACTGACGGCATGAAACCTCAGTTGGTGTTAATCCTACATGACTGCTGTATCATAGGAGCATAAATGTAATGTTTCTAACATTAAGTAGTCAGATTTGCAGACACGACGCTTTACGAACGTTAGGGTCCACCAGAATTATAGTAATTAGACCTGGTGTGGCTCTCTGATAAAGTACCTGGTTGACACACAAATTGCTAGGATTCCACTACTGCTCAGACTCTGACAAGTATTCTTTGCATTCGTTGGGTGAAGACTGCCGATGTGAACTTGTTAACGCTCGCACGTTATTATTGTTATGGAAATAAAGAGGCACCGTATCGAAGAGGCTGTGCATTAGATGTATTTGAAACCAATGGTATTGGCGTGACCAGTTGACCAGCGATCAAGCGGAAACAACCCTTTGTCTTCCTGGTCAGGCACACATGGGCGTCGCCCCCTAGAATATCGATATCCATGCATGTAGCATAAGCCCCGGCGGCAGAAGCACCGGCTCGGCGCATCTAAATGTCAACGTCACTAGGGGAGTAGTAGGGCTTCAAACACTCAACATGTAGAATATCGGTAGTCTGTTAGGCACATGAAGGCGACGGGGCGACAGGAACAATTTCAGATGTCACAAGAGTAACCACACGAAGAACTCGATACGGACCTGTGTAGCGAGTAAACAGTTTTTCTGACAAGCAAATTTGACGGGTCGGAGACCAGAGCAGGGCCAAAGAACAAGGCGGAAAGGGTACGTCGCGGTGTTGTTGGTCATAAAAACGCGTCAGAAGGACAGTACGGGTGACTTCGCCTGCGTGAGTGACCCGAATAATAGCGTCTTTGGCATTTTCACTGGTCGGTACTGCAGGGGACGGTATGACCGTGTCTAGAGGCAATGTTGGTTCTCGGCCAAACAGCAGAAAAATCGAGAGTAACCAGCAGTGTCATGGCGGAAAGAATTTTAGGCAAATGTGACGTACGGCAACGCAAGATCCCAGCTTATGTGGTTGGTAGAAACATACTTAGCGAGCATGTCTGTAAGAGTTCAATTTGAACGCTCCGTGAGTCCATTGGTTTGCGAATGGTTACACGTAGTCAGCTTGTGTCTCGTTTGATAGGACTGCAAGGTGTAGGCTACAACCTTCGACAAAAAGGTGCAGCTGGTCTGTAAGCAGCTGCTGTAGGGCTCCGTGTTGCAAAATCACGTCCATGAGGAGAAAGTCGGCGATTTCTTTGACCCAGCTTGTTGGAAGAGCACGTGTGATGACATAACGCGTGGCGTAGTCGGTGGCCGCGGCTGTCCACTTGTTACCCGAGGAAGACAAGTTGAAAGGGCCAAGTAGGTCTAGGACAACGCGGAAGAATGATTATGGCGGAACGTCAAGTGGTGTAAGGCGTTTAGTGGGAAGTGTCGATGGTGTTTTGCGACGCTGACATTTCTCAGAAGCCGCAACGTATCTTCTGACTGAGCGTGCAAGCCCTGGCTTAAAGAAGCGTTGTTGTATTCAGTTGTGAGTGCGTGACACACCAAGGTAACTGGGAGTCAGAAGGTCATGAATTTTATGTAAACTTCCGAGCGAAGGTGTTTCGGATTGACAAGCAGCAGGGCCGGTTCATTCGGCTCAAAACTTTGGTGGTATAATGCCCCATCGTGGAGCACGAATGAGCGATGGGACTGATTTGAAGATGGTAATTCGAGGCACTCAATAATAGCACGCAAGGACGTATCAGGACGCTGCTCGTCACTGATGCATATCATTTGCGAAATGAAAAAGACGCAAAAGTCGGTGTTGGTGTCAGGTATACTGCTCGACTCGGCCACCGGGTAGCGGGACAGGTAGTCTGCGTCCTGATGTAGGCGTCCAGACTTGTACGTCCCCGTGTAGATACACTTTTGCAGTCACAGAGCCAAATGCCCAAGCCTGCCAGTAGCATCCTTCAGTGACGTAATCCAACATACCACTTGATAGTCAGTTATTGCAAAGAAATTGGTGCCATATAAATAAGGCCGGAACTTTGACACTGCCCAAACAAGAGGAAGACATTCACGCTCTGTCATGAAATAGTTGCCCTAAGCAACTGTGAGGAGGCGACAAGGTTACGACAACTCAGTCGTCTCCCCGTTGGCGTTAGGCAATGACGGATCCGATCCCGCGACCACTAGCATCGGTTCGGACTTCTGTTGGAGCGGATGGGCCAAAGTTAGACAATATTGGTGGAGTTGTCAGTAGCGTGATCAGGTGAGAAAAAACAGCAGCTTGGTGGGTACCCCACGTAAATGTGACGTCTTTCTTCGGAAACTTTGTGAGGGGCCGAGCGATGATTGCGAAATCTTTTACAACCTTCTAAATTAGGAACAAAGTCCTACAAAACTCTGGACGTCTTTGACTGACTGGGGTACAGGAAAACTGGTCAATGCACAAATTTTCTCGGGGTCCGGCTACACAACAGAGATGTCGACAAGCTCGCCACAAACAGTAATTTTCCGGCGTTTGAAGTGGCACGTTGACGAATTCAATTGAAGGCCTGGCGTGTGGAATATGTCGCAAACAGCTGACAAACGCTGAAGGTGGGTCTCAACTGTGGGGAAATATACAACTACATCGTCAAAATAACAACGACATGTTCACCATTTCAACCATTGCATCACAGAGTCCATCTTGTGCTTGAACATGGCTGGGGCGTTGTATAGCCCAAACGACATAACCTTGAACTGATATAGGCCGTCTGGAGTTACAAGCACAGTCTTCTCTTGATCTTTTTTGTCTACACCATTCTGCCACTAGCCGGAACGTAGGTCTATTGAAGAAAGGTATCGGGCGCCGTGGAGACAATCGAGAGCGTCATCAATGCGGGGTAAAGGGTAAACGTCGTTCTCATGATTCTATTCAGATGGCAGTAATCCACGCAGAAGCGCCTCGTGCCGTCTTTCTTTTTAACCAGCACAACGAGGCACGCCCAAGGGCTCGAAGAGGGTTCACTAATTACTTTGGCTAGCATCCTCGTGGCTTCCTGTTGAATTACTTTACGCTCGGTGGCAGACACCCGGTATGGTCACCGATGAATGGTACGAGAGTCACTTGTGTTGATGCGGTGCTTGACGAGTGAAGTCTGGCCGAGTGGATGGCTGTCTGTGTCGAATATGTCGCGTACGGAGACAGAAGGCGGCATAGCACACCTGACTTCTCAGGTTTGAGGTCCGGGGCGATCATGGAGCGTTAGGTAGCATTGAGGCACGTGACACACTGCGAGTGACGTGGGTCATCGGGAAATACGTCTCCCGCTAAACAGGTGATGTGGTTGTCAATCAGAGGTCTTAGTGGGGCGACCGATATTCCTTGAGGTAGAACTTGTATTAGGAAACCGAAATTGACAACATGTAAGTATGTTCGGCTAGAGGCCATGGTTACGGCGGTGTGTGGGACAGCAATGTCACGCGCCTTGAGAACATCAGGAATCGGCATCACAATACAATCACCGTTGAGCACTGGAGAGGATGTTGGCATTTCAACGAATATGAGAGCGTTAGGTAGTATCTTGAAGAAGTCAGTGGTGCACAGGCTGTTTGGAAGTTCAGGGTGAGAATCCGTGCAAAGAGGAAGTTCTAGGCAGAGAGTACCGGCGGCACAATCGATCAAGGTATAGAATGCGTCGATAGGAAGCCCCTGCCGAAAATTAGGTCGTGAGGGCGATTTTCAAGCACCGTAATTAAACGGGGACATCACAGCCGGCAATACTAACACTCTAGTGATGGCCACACTTCCACCATCAGTGACACGGACAGTTTCACTCGCTGCAGGCGTGAGGACTGTTTTGAGTAGGCGACACAGGTGAGTACTCAACATGGACACTTGAGCTCCGGTGACAACTAACGCTGTCAAAAAATACCACCCACATATACATCAATAAATTTCGTATAAGTGGAGAGCATCAACGGAGGATTTGGATCTTTCGCAATTCCTGCAGCACTACCTCGCACAGTGGCATGATCTAGTTTTCCGTCCGAGAGGATCTATATTTGACCGGCGGCGGAGAGCGGCGTGGTTTGGGCAACGGGGAATGGTGGCGTTGAGGGACGGTGAAGGAACGGTGGAGCATCTGTTAGAGATGACGGAAGAAGGGTACACACGACTGGGCGTATACCGACGGGAGTCCTCGTATGGGCGAGAAGAGGCAAACGGGATTCAGTTTCAGGGCGTCCAATAGGTGTGGAAGTAGCGGAATATATGGCCAACTCGGTGGCAGCGTAAGCATATCGGTTTGTCGTCTGCAGTTCTCCATTCCGTGTGATTTCAGGATCGCGGAAGAAAATGTGAGTCATGACATGGTGCACTTCCACTTATTGTCATTGGTCTGTAGGCGGGTCGGGAGACAGAGCAGGTCACAGGATCACCAAGCTTTTCAATTTCCTGCCTCACGACAGCTTGAATAACGTAGACCACTGCAGGCATTTGTGCGCTGTCATTGTCGAGCGGATGTGGAGGAAATTGTGCCGAGTTGACGCCTCAGGCTGCCGTCGAACTATACATGTCACGCTGTCTGTTCTTCATGAGTGTTGCGGCACCGAAATCGGTGCAGGTTGATGCAACAGCCGTGTGAATTGAGGCAGAAACCACCGGCTTTTTGCCAACTCGAAGCGGCGGCATTCCTTCATGACCATATCTACGGTCGTGGCGATGATGTACACGAGCAAGTTCAAGGCGTCATCTGCGATGCCCTTGAGTATGTGGCCCGCTTTGTCACTCTCTGTGATTTCCTCGTCGACATTCCGTTACAAGGCGAGCTCGTCCTGTATGTACGAGACATACGACTCAGTTGAGGACTGCACACGAGTGGCGAGTTCTTTTCGCGCTTCCATTTGGTGACCGGACTGATCCCCAAAGATGTCGCATTGTCGGTCCATGAAGATATCCCAGCTGGTGAGCTCGGTCTCATGGGCGTCGAACTAAACACATGGAGTGCCATCCAGGTAAAATATTACTTTGGCGAGCATCATGATGGGATCCCATCGGTGTATCTGGCTAACACGCTCGTACATACGGAGCCAGCAGTCAACGTCATACCCAGGTTGCGTGGAGAATGTGCAGGGATCACGGGGGTAGGGCATAGTCAGGTATGTAGTGGCTGGAGCTACAGATGGAGACGCTGACGGGTCGGTGTTGTTGGTAGTCATGGCCGGAGTCTGAACAGTGCGGCCCTTGCGAAGCTTAGTGGTAAGGACGGGGAACGTTCGACCTCCACCAAATATGTTACAGAAAAAGAACAGACGCCACTTCGAAGAGGCTGCGGATTAGATGTATTTGAAACCAGCGGTAATGGCGTGCCCAGTTGATGCTGATGCTGACGACCTCAGATGTACGGTGCTCACCCACAGAGAGGGATGGGCCAAGTACAGGGCGGCAGGATACTTAAATAAAACTAAAATGAAATTCAAGTCAATCTGAAAAATTAGTTTAGGGATAATACTGCCAATAAACAAAAATATTTGCTGAGCAAGCGGTCAAACCATCTCTTGTTCCTGACAGGCATCGCTACGAATTATAAACTAAAGATGTGAAAAGGTTAGAATTCACTAGCACGGTAATCGCTTAGTTGCATTGATATGGTCAAACCCAGTGGAGCATATATATATATATATTCCTGTCGCAGTAACCAAATGAAGTGCCGCCAAGGGATAAAAGTACTGGTAGGTTTACTTGTATTCTTAGCTTTTGTAATGGGGCTACTGAAAATATTTTTCTGTGATAAGCGTAATGACGACAAAATAAAAAGAAATCTTGAATTGTTTCTATTTCGTTGCAAGAAATGCACAGCGGTGACGTGTTGAGTCGAGCTTTGTTAAGGTAATGGTTTAGTTGTGGAACTGCACAGTGCAATATGGTATAAGTGACCTCTAACTGGCAAGACAGACATCACTGTTTCTTCCAGCAATACCGTAAATGCTCGAAATTTTTATATTTATTCAAATTACCTATTTGCCATTGCAAACAAGCGATTCGGAACCCTAGCACTGTCACGTAAGCCGTATCTGGCATAACAGGAGCGACGGGCCCACTCAAGGATACTGCTGCTAAAGACTCCGTCATTTGCTTGAAATATAATCCGTGGTGGCCTGGTACCCATAGCAAATGCAGTTTGTTTTACGTTCTTCGGTACTAAACACCAAAACGTATTCATCAACTCTGCATTTGCTGCCGCAAAAAGTGCATCACATACTGATAACAAATCTGCAATGGTAACTGCAAACGATTCGCTTGAGGGCAATTTGCATAGGGCAAGAGTAATAGCCAATAATTCTGCAACAAATAGAGGGGTATAATCTTGGAGTCGAATCGATAAGGACCAGATTGAAAAAGGAGACAAGATGCAAACCTTAGCCTTTTCTTTTGACACAGATGCATCAGTTGCAATGATATCGCTTATCTCTAGGTGAGCTAGATAATCTGCTAACTGGTCATTTAAGTACCTGTGTGTCAATTGTTTATCGTTATGAGGACATATATAATCAATTTGTTTGCTCAGCATTGACTTTATATTGTGTATTGGACGAATATATTAAATTTTTACACTCAGTTGGTGTAGCAGCGCTTGTGCAAATAATATTTGCAGGGTGTGTAGTCGTGACCAATGTGTTTTGAAAAAGTGAAGTTGGTTTTTATTGAAAACGTAAAACGAGAGTCTTTGGTGTGAACTGTATATCTTTAAGGAAGCTTACACAGTAAGAATTTTAAAACTCTTTAGCAGAGAAGGGCGGCGAGCTTCCATATACAACGCATTATTTGCAACAAACTTCACTACACCAAGACACCAAGCAACGCTTCTATTTCTAGCACTATTAGGGGTCTCGTTTTATAAGCTGCACTGCCAGAAAATAATACACCACCTAACCAGCGATCGAGCGGACACAACCCTTCGTTTTCTTGTCAGGCACACATGCTCGTCGCCCCCTAGAATATCAAATTGCATGCATGTAGTAACACTATCTATCTCTGTTTTCCGGTGATCACCTGCGAAACATACCCACCCGCGGATACGTTTAAGACGTTCGCTGCAAAAGATTTTATTACGTACGCGGTGGTATTGTAACATTACTCATGTCTTGTGCCCTACGAACCGCGAGTTATATTCTTTAAGCTCTATTACCACTCCACACTAATTTTGGATCACCCTAAAATTGACGGTGTAATCCTGAAAAGATCCAATCCTATACGGCTTGATAGATGGCTATGAAAGAGTAAAATAGGAGGTTGAGTGGCCGCTGACCCGCTAGGTCACTCAGCCTAGTGGGCCAGTGGGCCCAGCGAACGAGCAGAGACACCAATGGGGCATGCGCGGCACGGTGCGAGAACGAGTGTTTTTACGGAACAAGCCACACCCGGTCTTATCAACGCAGTGGATCAGGAGAGTTTAACTTTGCAGTCAACTACGCACTGCGAAATCCGGCGGGTTTACGAAACGAGCCGCTGACCCGCTCTTTTTGTCCCTTCAGCGAAGCGTGCGCTGCGGAAGAGCGCGCGAGCGCATTCAGGATGGGAGCCTTCAGAATATAGAAACAATCCACAGCCCCCATCAGAAGTGGCGTTGATACTTTGCTCGCGACACCCCCAATTGCATCACAACTTGGTCTACACGAAAAAATGTCCCGAAAATGTTTCACGACAGTGGAGGACCTAGCCATTTTAAGGAAAGTGACGGGGGTGTCACCGTTTCGTGACGACCTAAAGTAGATTGAAGAAAACGAACATTTGAAACCTGTGGTCAGCCGAGAGCTCATACTCAGAAGCCCGAAAGATCACATCTACCTCTCGAGTGGTTACTGGAGGCAAGAAGACACAAGAAATTAAAAAAAGCAAGTACCCTTCTCTGGTTCAAAATGAAGTTCAACCACCACCACCACCGCCGCCACCGCCACCACCACTATCATCATCATCGTCGTCATCATCTTAATCATCATCATTAATATCATCATCATCATCACTATATTGTAATGAACAAAAATGATGTGCGATATCATGAAATGAAAAGGTTGAGTTTGTGTTACGACTTTATTGATTAGGCTTTCTACGATACGTGATATGTGTGTGTGAACCGCCTCATTGTATTGCCTCATTTCTCTAAATTTGCAGAAATTAGAGGCCTTCAAAGCATGGACTTACAGTTGTTGACCATGCATTAAACGAATGAATTGGAGGTGTGGCAGAAGTAGCTCGAGACTGAAAAAAAAACTAGCCATTGAAGAGAGGCGGCTTGATCTTGAGGAGCAAAAGCTGGCGCTTGCTGAACGACAACAAGAATTTCACGTAACCAATGGACAAAAAAAAAAACACCTGGACTTAGCCAAGAGTGTTGAGCTGACAATCAAAAAGCTCGGCAATGAAATAGGTGACCCAACAAATAGAATTCCTAGAGGCACATGAATAAGAAAAGTGTTGGTGTGTGACAGACTTCATTGATTCAATAAGCAAGCACAAAAATCAACGGGTGGTTTAGTACGCTTCCAAGAATGGCGGTTCTAGTTCATAGTAGTGCGAGACGCGTGCACCATATAGGTAAGCGTGAGAGTTTTCCAGCAATGCACTCGCTGTATAAATCCTGTTGAAACATCTTCTGTTTTTCTATTATACAAAGGAAAAAGAGCGCAGCAGTCTTTTCGAAACCCTATTATACGGCTTGCCACACGCTTCTGTATGCCTTGTTAAAGGCGCATTGCTAAAAGGCGCATTGTTAAAGGAGCGATGCCCAGCCGTGAGGTTTCAACAGTAGTGAACGCAGTCGGTACGCAGGGTCACCATAAAAGCACAAGCCCTGCACGATCTTTTTGAGCATCGCGTAAATCTGGGTATTGCCAAAGTAGCCTGAAAAAAATTAAAATTAAATTCTGCGTTAGCACTACTGCACCTGCTGATCAAACATTTCGTACATGTGCGTTAGAAAATAGAATAGGGGCAATAAAATAAGCAAAATGCCGTCGCAAGATTCCAGTGTGCCTGCTTATTTAACGTAGTTTTAATTTCCCATCTTACAAGACGGATGTTTATCAGGAATCACCGTCAACCTTTTAAATAGAATTGAAAACAGAAAGGCCCACAAATAAAACACCAAAGCATACGTTAAATCAAAATGTGTACAGATAGGTAAACTGAAACACGTTATTTTAATACATAGTGTGAAGTCTTTAGTCTAGGAATTTAAATCTAGTAGGTTTTAATATTGTTGCACGTGATTTTCCCAAACGATCGTGGAGGAAATCGTGACTTCTAGGCATTTGGCATGCTCTTTACTTATCAGCATCAGGTTTGCTGCCCGGATTAAATTAATCTAAAATGCAAATGCCATTCAGGCACACTATTGCCTGGCATTTCAGGGCGTGGAACCTTTTGTGCCCACTAAAGTATAGCTGCTGCTGTCTTGAGAGTTGGCATATAGCAGGTGTTGTGCCATCAATGAAACCCAACCAGTTAGTAAGTGGGGTTCCTTTAGCGTAAATTGCCTGGAAAAATATTAATAGGGAGCTTTAGAGCCAGGAGCCTTTGCGGTGCAGTCGCTGCCCCTGCGCATGCGTCGTAACGCGGGTCGCTGGTCGTGTTCGCGACCCGCTTGCAGAAAGTCTGGATAAGCGGCCGCAATGTGCGGCACGCAAGCTCTTGTTTCGAAGCTACAGTGTCGCTGCGATTGTGCGTTGCGGTTTCCAAGAGCGCAAACGTTATTCTAAACCTAATATGGCGCGCTCTATGCCAGGGACACCTGCAGTACCTGCAAACATGATTTTAAAGCTCTGTAATATTAAAAACAGGCACACCAAAGCCTCTATATTGCATCCTTCATTTCACTTTTATTGATCCTTACCTTGAAAAGTTCTCCAGCGTGTAGATGCTGTGCCCAGCTATGGTTGTTTACGCCATCCAAGAGGTGGAAAAACTTCTCATCGATATGTATAAAGACTTCTCTCGTGAACTACAATATCATCGAGCTATGCCAGCCGAATAAGTCCTGTCAGTGATAAGTCGGTTCGGATACGGCAGCTGCCGATGAGTAATGCAAAGTGCTTTTTCTCCGGATATTGGCACTCCGTGAGCTGTTACAACTGTTTCGGGAATACGCAAGGCGACCCGAAGCTTCCGTATGTCCTCCATTCTGAAACGAAAATATGTTCTAAATATGCCGTTGTTCATGGCCTGAATGTTGAGTAGGCCACGAGAGAAAAGTGCATCACGTCCTCTCTAGTTTAACACCTCTAATACTAGAAAATCTTCTATCTCCGACCAATTCAATTCAGAGACACGCAATGGGTCGTGTAATACACTTCGTGACATAGCGGTAAGGGCAACAGCAGCCCATACTGCCGCTAGTAGCATGTGAAAAGCACAAGGTTCTGCAGTAATACGGACGGGCTGGTTGGCTTTGTTGCATATTGAAGCTTTAGCGTGCACACATAAGAACAAATACATTAGAGACGCACTGCCCATCACAGTGGTCTTGTGGCTGATGTACTCGGCTGCTTACTCGCAGGTCGCCGGACCAAATCCTGGCTGCAGCAGCTGCATTTCTGATCGAGGTGGAAATGCTGTAGGCCCATGTGCTGAGATTTTGATGCACGTAAAGAAGCCAAGGTGGTCGAAATTTCTGGATCCCGCAACTACGGCATCTCTCATATTATTATTCAATGATAGAGGCGCAGGAACCAGTGCAGACTAACAACTGACTATTATTCAATAAGGAAACATGATATATACTCGTTTCAGCACATCATCATCACTGCGCATGAGAAAAAAACAGCACTTTACAAAGAAAAAATGTATAGGACCAATACGTTTTTAACAAATGCTGTGTATTATGACAAGCGATGCAGGAGTTCAATTTTTTTCCCATTCAAAGATACGGAAGGATGCCTAACACATGTGTCTTTAAGTTTAGAGATATGCCACGCACCTACAATTTGTATTGTTGTCTGATTATGGCTAACGTACGAACATGTGTTCATAGGTTGAATCGGTTAAAGAATGTACTGACAATATATATATATATATATATATATATATATATATATATATATATATTGTTTGTACAGTGCCATTTAAAAATAACTTGCCACGGCTTGTTATTTATTGCCCAATTTTTTTTCTTCTTACTTACATCACATTGGTTCTAATAATTTTCCCTATAGATTCTTGGCATTACTGTCAGTATTATATCAATAATATATATATATATATATATATATATATATATATATATATATATATATATATATATATAAAGAGAAAAAAAAATGCCGCCACATCCACGAAGTGAATGATGATGAGTGGGCGGAGCTCCGGAGGTAAACCTGGTAAACCATGAATCCTCCGTACATTTTGCCCACTCGATTTTATTGCAACGCTCCCCCTAGCGTAGGTCGCCGCACTATATCGAACGATGACATGCGCCATATGTGGCATCATTCCTATTTTATAACACCTCGCATCTTTCATAATCAACTACACGTACCGCCGTCTAGTTTATAACATCTTGCATCTTTTGGACGGACGGACGGACGGACGGACAGACGGACGGACGGACGGACGGACGGACGGATGGACGGACGGATGGATGGACGGACGGACGGACGGACGGATGGATGGATGGATGGATGGATGGATGCATGGATGGATGGATGGATGGATGGATGGCTGGATGGATGGTTGGATGGATGGATGGATGGACGGATGGATGGACGGAAGGATATGGCTGTACCCTTTAGATCGGGCGGTGGCTAGCGTAATACTTAATGCCGTCAGCTACAAGTACCGCCATCTAGGGAACACTGCAAGAACTGAACGAGAGGTGGCTACATACAGGGGACGCACAGCCCACGCCTTAAGGAGCTTCGCTCGTAAAAGTGTATACCTAATTTCGTTTTGCCCTGTTTCGACGCTATATTGATGAGATCTAACTGATCTAACAGGTAATGATACCAAACAATATATAGGGGAAGTTATTAGAACGAATGTATATAAATAAGAAGAAAGAAAAGTGGGTGAATAAGTAACCTACCGTGAGCAGGAATCTAACCTACAACCTTCGAATAACACGTTCGATGCTCTGACCACTGAGCTATCAAGGCGGCCTTCCCCCATCCACTTTTTGGGGTTTTATATGTGAGTCAAAACGCAGGAGTGTCAGTCAGCACAATCTGTAGCCAAGCGGCGAATGCGAAACGCCCTACTATGAGCCTGTGAGGCGTCAGGTAGCACGTGAACTTATAAAGAGCGGGCAGCTGACCAATAGTCTCTCGTATACAACCTAACGGCACCAAGACTGCCAGTACGACACCTTCGTTAATGAATAATGTAAAGAAGTGTATACCTTAGGGCTCGTTTTTCCATGTTTCGACACAATAATAATGAGATCTAACACACAATGATGCCAAGGAATATAGAAAGAAGTTATTAGAACGAATGTAATGTAAATAGGAGAAAAGAAAAGTGGGCGAAAAAAATGAATATATATGGTACAACAGGCGTGTTGTCGACAAGGGTAAATATATTCAAAACAGTTTGGGGAAGGGGGGGGGGGTCCTCTCTTCGTCAGGGTATGAGTAATACTAACGTAGACGTTCAAACTTCCTTGCCGCTACGGCCCTGACGCCTTGAAGGATGTTTGCGAGAGTGGCAAAGAACTAAAGAAACAAACCAACAAAAAGGAACAAAACACTGTAAACGCTGAGCACAAAACAGAGTGTCCCCACCCAAATGTTGGTGAAAGTCCAAATCTGGTTCTCATCTTGTGCTGGCCAAGTCTCGAGGTGTGTTGGGTCACCCAAGATTGTCGCCGCGGTGGCGAAGGGGGCCCACGGTGGTGCGCGTAAGGGAAGAGTTTCCTCCTAATGGGTTTGCCGGCTGTTTGACTTTCATTTTCGCCCGTTTCCCCTGAATAGCCGTCAAGTGGTAGGCCAGCGTAAACACTTTGTATGTACACGTGAGGGAAAAATACTTAAGAAAAATAAAAAGACAAAAAAAAACAGCAAGAATGGACAGTGTACACATACGATTCAGTCAGAAAAACAAGCATGGTCTCCAGTTATGAATCTTTGGCGCCAATTTCCTCCTGCTTTACTTTGCAAAAGCAAGAGAGTCTTCCGGGATCCTCGTTGATGCCGACTACTAATGTTTCAAAATTGAAAAAAAAAATGTGCCTCGCGCTGTTCGCGATCGTGTCTGTGAAACCGCACTGTAAAGAGTTACGCAGATATTTTCGGAACTGTGGTTGGCAGGCGCAGATGTCGAGATAAAGTAAGCTTCAGCAGGTAAGTGGCGTGGTACCGGTGAATAATGAACCACAGCTGAAATGGCGTACTGTTTGGCCGATATATTATTGTCCGCAGAAGTTGCAATGTAGCCTGAATTTTACGTTACTGGCGTGACAATTAAGGCTCGCAGTTATGCAGGATCCGAAATGCGTGAAGTTCGGTATGGATTCACGCGTTGTGACCATCTGTGGGCGTACCTTGCAGCGAGCTTTTCCCTAGGGATGATTCGCTGCTTGAATTTCAGAGGGGTTTGTTTTTACTCTGACAAGAATGTCCGTCAGGTTTTTATCGCTGCGGTACACCACGTGAGGTGGCTCCACGAAAATAGAAGTTAGTCGTTTGCTTTGCTTGGTTATGTTGAAATGGCGGGAAAGTATGTTGTTAATTCGTGGTGCTGATGAGGGGTAAGTTAGTACAAGGTTCTTTGGGAAGTCGTTTTAGATACACTGTTTGGTTCCTTAATTCTATCATTTCTGTTCACGTTGCGAGCACGTAGTATGGCATCATCAATAATGTCTACCGGATAATTTTGTTTCAATAAGGAATGCTTTATGTGTTCAGCGTCTCTAGAGCAGATTTGCTTAAACCGGTGAGCCTGGCTGTATAGAATACTGTTTTTACAGTGGCGTGGGTGATCGCTTTGGTAATGACGGTATTGTTGTCGATCCGTTGGATTGCGATATAGGGTTGTAGAGAGCTTCTCTTCTTTTGTTGTTATGGTAACATCAAGAAAATTTACGGTAACTTGCGAGTATGTGTGTGTGAAGTGTATGTTCGGATGTACAGCATTGTAAGGGTCGATAAAGCTGAGAAGTTCGTCCTCGCTGTGGGTCCAAATAAGAAAGATGTCGTCTACGTATCTTCTGTATAACATTGGTTTCAAGGAACTTTGTGCAAGAAATTCAGATTCTAGCTTTCCCATAAATATGTTGGCATAATTAGGTGCCACTTTGGTGCCCATAGCGGTCCCGCCGATTTGACGAAAATACTCTTGGTTAAACTCAAATGAATTTAATTCGAGGATCATCCTCGTCAATGTTGCAATGGCAGAGAAATCTGGGGTGTTAGATTGCCTATGCTTTGTGTACTTGTTTGTAATGCAGCTATGCCGTCATCGTGAGGAATATTTGTATATAATGAAGAGACATCAAGAGTAACCAAGTACGAGTTTTTCGGCACACAGATACCCGCAATGTCTCGAAGAAAATGTGTGGTGTCTTTTATGTACGACGCGAGGGTGCATGTAATGTGGCTTATTAGTTTGTTCACGTACCCTGATATGGGTTCAGTTATTGTACCGATGCCTGATATGATTGGTCGACCTGGGTTACCGGGTTTATGAATTTTTGGGAGGATGTAGAAGCGACCTGGACGAGGGTATGCTGCTTGCATCAGTTTGTGGTCAGTGTTGGTTATCTTTCCTGCATCCAACAGTTTCTTAAGTTCTGTTGATACGATACGTTTGTATTCGTCTATCGGATCACCTGGGAGGCGTTCGTAAAATCTTGAGTCGTCTAGTTGGCCGTATGCTTCTTGTTAGTAGTTGGTTGTATTAAGGACTACAATCGCTCCTCCTTTGTCAACGGGTTTTATTGTTATGTCTGTCTTAGATGCCAAACTTTTCATACTTATTTTTTCAGATTTGGTCAAGTTTTCTCGGTTTCCTTTCTGTCTGTGGTATTCGTGTACTATATCTTTCTGTACTGCGGTGATATAAAGGTCCAAGCACTTGTCTCGATTACTGTTCGGTGTCCAATCATTTGATTTACGACGGTGAATTGTTTCGTGGTTAGAAGGCCTGTCCAAGAAATATTTGCGCAACCTTAAGCTTCGAGCGAAGTTGTCGAGGTCTCGGAGCAAGTGGAATTCATCGAAAGGTTTTGTGATCGGGTAGAAGCTTAGTCCCTTAGATAGCAGTTTTTCTTCGTCAGGTGACAGGCTCGTGTCCGATAAGTTTACAACCACAGTGTCACACGGTGTGTTCCTAGATGGGTGCTCGTTTGTACCATTAGTGATTTCCTGGGTGGTGGTGTTGTAATGATAAGGAACTATATCAGGGAACGCGGGTTTGGGCACATGGTCTCTTTTGAGTTTATGAATTTTTGTGGTCATGATGGCTTGGTATTTATTCTGCTCAAATTCTGTTAATCGCGTGATTTCTTCGTTCGATAAAGTGTTGTGGCGGAGAATGGTGTCTGTCATAGCGACCAGTTTCTTTACCTGCTTGTCACTGTGATTAAGAGCGATTTCTGTTAATTTAAGAGATGCCTCAAGGGGGACGTTTGTCCATGTTATTTGGTCGTGTTTATCTAGATTTGTAGCGGCTGGTGTGAGGGAGAGTGTCATACCCTTGGGGGCTATTCTAGCACGAAGGTACACTTGCATTGTTGATTTATGCATTTTATGTCTAATTCGTTTGTCAGCAAGTTTTCGTACTTTAAGGAAAGTGGCACTGCAACTGGGAAGCGATGAGCTGGACTTACATTTCAGAAGTCAGTATTCTTTTGGGTGCGGGGATGGCACTGATGAGGTGCGCAGGTTGTAGTTATGTCCGGCAGGCCTTCGTCGTTGTGGGGAGAATTTCGACGTTGGGCTCCCGGCGAATGTGTTAGTTGGCAGTTCCGGGGTCCGCAATAGGGGGACGCGGTTTCGTAGTTTGGCAGGCTTCGCTTTGAGGAGTGGTGTAGTGGTGCTGTCGTGTAGTGCTTTTGGTCTCGACATCCGCAATGGAGAGACGCGTGTTGGCTGTTCTGTAGACTTCCCCCCTAGTAGTGGTGCGCTGTTTATGATGGTGAGTGGGTGCTTGTGGCTCGCGGGAGTCACAGTTTTGCTGATCGTCGGGAACTCATCTGTGGTGTTGGGTGGGTGTGGGGCTTCTGGTGTATGCTAATATGCAGAAGTCTTCTCGTGGGTGTCTTGTTGTGTTGAACATATATTCACGGGAGCTGCTGGTTGAGTCGACCACCCCGTGGTAGCTTCAAAATCTCCATGACCGAGTGCTTTCTTGAGGGTTTCGGCAATCAAAGCGACACCCATAAAACTCGGATGAAGCCCATCCACAGCAAGAAAGCGTCTTGGTGGCAACTGCTGAATTGGTAGTCAATGTATGACACCTTGCTGGGTCTTCAGCAGTAGGCCTTGACTGTCTCGTTGAATTGACGAGCGTCCCGGTTGAAGCTATATGAATATATATATATATATATATATATATATTTATATATATATATAAATATATATATATGCATATATATATATATATATATATATATATATATATATATATATATATATACATAAACCTTTACAAAAAGCCTAAAGACCGTCAAATGTACCTACATTTCAACAGCAGCCACCCAAAGCATTGCAAAACGGGTATTCCATATTCTCAGGCCTACCGGTACCAAAGAATATGCACCGACATGCGGGATTTTGACAGACACGCGGAACACCTAAAGCATTCCTTATTGAAACAAAATTATCCGGTAGACATTATTGACGATGCCATACTACGTGCTCACAACGTGAACAGGAATGATATAATTAAGGGACCAAACAAAGTATCTAAAACGACTTCCCAAACGAACCTTGTACTAACTTACTCCTCATCAGCGCCACGAATCAACAACATACTTTCCCGCCATTTCAACATAATCAGGCGAAGCAAACGACTAACTTCTATTTTCGCGAAGCCACCTCACGTGGTGTACCGCCGGGATAAAAATCTGAAGGACATTCTTGTCAGAGCAAAAACAAACACCCCCAAATTTCAATAAGGGTGCCATCTCTGCGGAAAAGTTCGATGCAAGGTATGCCCGCAGATAGTCACAACACGTGAATCCAAAGCGAACTTCTCGGATTTCAAATTTTGCATAACTGAAAGCCTTCATTGTGACTCCAGTAACGTAATATACATGCTACACTGCATCACCGTGCGGACAAGAATATATCGGCCAAACAGACACGCCATTTCGGCTGCGATTCAGTAATCACCGGTACCACGCCACTTCACTGCCGAAGCTACCCTCATCTAGACATCTCCCATCTTCACCTGCCAAACCACAGTTTTGAAAATATCAGCGTAACTTTTTTGCAGAGCGGCTTCTTAAACAGACGCGAGCGCGAACAGCGCGAGGCATTATTTATTTTAAATTTGAACATTAGTAGCCGGCATCAACGAGGACCCCGAAAAACTCAACTGCCTCCGAGAAGTAAGCAAGGATGAAATTGGTGACAAAGACTGATAGCTGGTCACCATGCTTTTTTCTGACTGACTCGTACGTGTACACTGTCCTTTTTGATTTTTTTTCCTTTTTTTCTTTTTTACACATGCACATACAAAGTGTATACGTTCGCCTACCACTTGATGACTATTGAAGGGAAACGGACGAAGATTAAAGGTAATGAGCCGACCGACCCCTCAACGGGAAACCCTTCCTTCACGCACGCCAACCGACCCATTACGGGGAAACCCTTTCTTTACGCACGCCGTCACGGACCCTCCCGGCACCGCGGCGACAATCTTGGGTGGCCCGACACACGTCGAGAACTGAACAGCACGTGATAAGAACCATATGTGGACGTACACGGACAGGTGGTTTCGTTCTCAGTGTTGACAGTGGTTCTTTCTCTTTTTTACTTTCTTTCTTTTCTTTGTTTTTTTTTTCGTCTTTTTTCTCCCTCCTTTTTTATTTTTTTATTTTTTTCCTTTTTTCCTTTTTAGTTCTCTCTCACTCTCGCAAACATCTTTCAAGTTGAGAGGGACGCGGCAGCAACGAAGTTTGGAAGTTCATGTCAGTATAACTCATCCCCTGATGAAGGGAGGACCCCTCCCGAAACTGTTGGGAAATAAATATATTTATCCTTGTTGACAATGCTCCCATTGTGCCATATCCCATACCTTCACGAAGACTAACTGGCCCGTTGAATTATTATTCCCACTGACCTAAACCATGGCTGCCAGTACATCATCAACGGAGCGTTTGTCGCGGAGATGTCCAAATTACCCTACGAAGTGTGCCGTCATCGAGGACTCAATCATGCGGTACGTCCACACGAACTTCAGCCCGAACGACTCATCGACGCCGTGCTTCATCTCCTATGGTGGTGTTATGTTTTCGGACATTCTGGCGCTACTTGAGTACCTACCTTACCGGGTGGACATGCTGTTTCTGCATGTGGGCACCACAGACATGTTGAAGACGAGCTCTTTAAGATCACTGGATTTGTTGAGAGAGGCATTGAAGCGAATGATGCAGATGCGCCCGAACATCAAGACACTGCATCTTAGTCTGCCACTACCTCGCGCACCCAATCGCCGACGGCGGGACTCGAACTGGCGATCAATGAATCGGTTTAATATGGAGGTACAGCGATTCAGCTGAGAGGCCCGCTGTCTCTGCCACTACGGGTTGTTGGGAGCAGGCGTCTATTACGTCGAACATGCTTTCTCAACACTCCCGCTGCGCCACTTTCTGGGTGCTGACGGCTTACATGCAAGCTTCGAGGGAGTCGCGCTGCTGGCACAGCACACGAGGGTACAGCTGCGATGGACGTCGGCGGCATGGAGATTGGCGGCAATCGCTTGCACGGACAACTCCAGTGCCAAGCCCCCTCAACAACAAGGAGCCGAGCGACACACAGAGCCATCCAGGGCACCAGCAGTGACGATGTCGCCGCTACCACCAGCAAGGCCAGCGAGCCAGCGAGTCCTACCAGTGAGTCAGAAATCGGCGGCAACGGCTTGCACGGCAAACTCCAGTGCC
Source organism: Rhipicephalus microplus (assembly GCF_013339725.1). Lineage (NCBI taxonomy): Eukaryota > Metazoa > Arthropoda > Arachnida > Ixodida > Ixodidae > Rhipicephalus > Rhipicephalus microplus. Next base: position 28,267,919 of record NC_051174.1, read on the forward strand.
AAACCCACTCAACAACAGTGAGCCGAGGGATACAAAGAGCCATCCAGGGTCCCAGCACTGACGACGTCGCCCCTCCCACCAGCGAGGCCTTACAACACCAGGCGGACGAATGCGGCGAAGACCAAGGCGGCTGCTTCCAAATGACACGGGGAAACAAAAGGTACGGGCAGTCTTAAACACGCATGGTCCCACTCATTGCTATTGATAAAGAAAATCATTGAAAAGCGGGTGCAATACGAAAAACACGCGGAACAACTAACCAAATATCTATCTCACGAAATTGCATCTAAGGGCCTCCGCCTAGCCTGCAACCTCTCAATGTCTACACTAAGGGAAGCAGAAAGGGGGAAGTGGGAAAAAATATTACTTGAAGCGTCCGTGCAACTGACTCGAGTCATTGCGGACCATAGTAAGCGCAAGTCCGCCGAATACAGTGTAATGGAGGCCACGCAGAAATTGGTATCTAATCTCGGAGAGCATGAGGCAAGAGAACTGGGAAGATATGAACTAAAGAAGAGAGGCGAAATTTTATTAGTAAAAGATAGAAAATTCAAGCAGGACTGTAGTAGCTCCACTGCTCCGCAACAAGAAAATAGGAATGAGGCCGTACAAGAACGCCAGGGACCACCCGTACCACAACCTAACTTTGAGGAGAAAAATGGGTACTCGAAACTACGGTGCAATCCTAATCAAACCATCCTTACTCTCAAATATGACGCTGACGGCCCCGCCGCGGTGGTCTAGTGGCTAAGGTACTCGGCTGCTGACCCGTAGGGCGCGGGTTCGAATCCCGGCTGCGGCGGCTGCATTTCCGATGGAGGCGGAAATGTTGTAGGCCCGTGTGCTCAGATTTGGGTGCACGTTAAAGAACCCCAGGTGGTCTAAATTTCCGGAGCCCTCCACTACGGCGTCTCTCATAATCATATAGTGGTTTTGGGACGTTAAACCCCACATATCAATCAATATGACGCTGACACTCCCGAGCCACGTGATAGCCAAGAGCAGCCAAAAACTTATGAGAAAAATGTCCTCAATTTGTCAAACAGAACACTCGCACCCGCTCAGCTTCAACTTTTGTCGAGAGGCTTAACCTTTTGTCCATCATCCGGTAGATTCGACGAATTTGAACTGTATCAAGACCTCGATAACTTTGCGCGTAATCTCCGCCTCCGTGAATACTTTCATGATCGCAAGGACTGTACGGACGAGAATAGAGTGATTTGTGGTGACAAATCACGGTGTCCGGGTGAGCAGAGGGACAAACACCTCGATATGTATATATCAGCAGTTCAAAAAGATATCATCAGAGTGTATGAAAAAAATCGGCCATTTCGAAACAACATATCAAAGTCAGAACGAAGGGCACTCGATGAACTACTAAAAAACACTGGAATTACTATCAAACCGACTGATAAAGGGGGCTGCATAGTAATTCTAAACACGTCGGACTACTTTAAGAAAGGGGAACGACAGCTATCAGACACAAAATTCTACAAAAAACTTCCAACGAACGGAACTCCCGAATTTGAAAGGGAGATAAAAGTAACCCTAAACGATCTCCGCCGGGACGAGAAAATTACCGGCAAAACGTTAAAAGCAACGTTACCGGCCCATTCTGTTCCCGGTCGATTCTATTTGCTCCCCAAAATACACAAGGCAGGTAATCCGGGACGTCCGATAGTATCCAGTAACAGCACATCAACAGAAAATATATCAGAATTCATCAATTCCTTAATAAAAACATACCCCCAAAATTTCCCTATTACCTCAAAGACACAAAGTAATTCATCTGCGAAACTTCAAGTCTCGACATCCCAGGCAGCAGTTTTTTGGTGACCATGGACGTCTGCTCACTATACACCAACATACCCCACCTTGACGGAATAGCGGCTATGGTTTCTGAATATGTAAAATCTGACTCATCAACTAGTGTAAGTGCGAGGTGCTGTTTACACTTCTTGAACTTGTACTAAATTATAACCATTTTGAGTTCAATGGAAAGCCTTTCTTTCAGGTCAGTGGCACTGCAATGGGCATGAAAATCGCCCCAAACTTCACGAGCACCTTTATGGCTTCACTTGAAATACCATTCATTGAGGGACGCACCTTGAAACCTTTCTACTACAGAAGATACTTAGACGATATTTTTATGATATGGAACCATGATGAGGGAAGTCTTTTCCGCTTCATAGACGATTTTAACAATTGCCACCCGTCAAGAAAATTCACGCACGAAATTTCCAAAACTAGCATTAACTTTTTGAACGTCATTTTCACAGTCGAAATTACCGCTTGTCAACAAGCCTTTACAAAAAGCCTACAGACCGCCAAATGTACCTACATTCCAACAGCAGCCACCCAAAGCATTGCAAAACGGGTATTCCATATTCTCAGGCCTACCGGTACCAAAGAATATGCACCGATATGCGGGAATTTGACAGACACGTGGAACACCTAAAGCATTCCTTAATGAAACAAAATTATCCGGAAGACATTATTGACGATGCCAAACTATGTGCTCGCAACGTGAACAGGAATGATATAATTAAGGGACCAGACAGAGTATTTAAAACGACTTCCCAAACAAACCTTGTACTAACTTACTCCTCATCAGCGCCACGAATCAACAACATACTTTCCCGCCATTTCAACATAATCAGGCAAAGCAAACGACTAACTTCTATTTTCGCGAAGCTACCTCACGTGCTGTACCGCCGGGATAGAAATCTGAAGGACAGTCTTGTCAGAGCAAAAACAAACACCCCCAAATTTCAATCAGGGTGCCATCCCTGTGGAAAAGGTTGATGCAAGGTATGCCCACAGATGGTTACAACACGTGAATCCAAAGCGAACTTCTCGGATTTCAAATTCTGCATAACTGAAACGCTTAATTGTGACTCCAGTAACGTAATGTACATGCTACATTGAAAGATCTGCGGACAAGAATATATCGGCCAAACAGACACACCATTTCGGCTGCGGTTCAATAATCACTGGTACCACGCCAGTTCACTGCCGAAGCTACCTATATCTAAACATCTGCGCCTGCCAAACCACAGTTTTGAAAATATCAGCGTAACTCTTTTGCAGTCTGGTTTCTCAAACAGACGCCAGCGCAAACAGCTTGAGGCATATTTTATTTTAAAATTTTGAACCATTTTAACCATTTTCAACCATTATTTTCAAACATTAGTAGCCGGCATCAACGAGGACTCCGAAAAACTCAACTGCCTCCGAGAAGTAAGCCAGGATGAAATTGGTGACAAAGATTGATAGCTGGACACCATGCTTTTTTCTGACTGACTCATACGTGTACAGTGTCCTTTCTTGTTTTTTTTCTTTTTTTCTTTATTCCACATGCACATACAAAGTGTTTACGTTCGCCTACCACTTGATGAACGTTGAAGGGAAACGGACGAAAATGAACAGTAAAGAGCCGACCGACCCATTAACGGGAAACCTTTCTTTACGCACGCCGCACACCGACCGACCAATTACGGGGAAACCCTTTCTTTACGCACGCCGTCACGGACCCTCCCGGCACCGCGGCGACAATCTTGGTGTGCCCGACACACGTCGACAACTGAACAGCACGTGATAAGAACCGTATGTGGACGTACACGGACAGTTGGTTTCGTTCTCAGTGTTGACGGTGGTTCTTCCTCTTTTTTACTTTCTTTCTTTTCTTTCTTTTTCTTTTTCGTCTTTTTTCTCCCCGCTTTTTGTTTTTTCCCTTTTTTCCTTTTTCCTTTTTAGTTCCCTCTTACTCTCGCAAACTTTTTTCAAGGCGAGTGGGACGCAGCAGCAACGAAGTTTGGAAGTTCATGTCACTATAACTTATCCCCTGATGAAGGGAGGACCCCTCTCGAAACTGTTGGGAAATAAATATATTTATCCTTGTTGACAACGCTCCCGTTGTGCCATATCCCATACCTATATATATATATATATATATATATATATATATATATATATATATATATATATATATATATATATATATATATATATATATATATTATAATGAGGCGTTTTAGAGTGGCACTCTTTTATAAAACAAGAGAGTGGTCACGACACGTCAAGTGGTAATGGCGGAACTAGCCTTAGTCCCCAGCCAACGTCGTCTTCTTCACCGACTGAGTCATACCCCCTGCCTTTCTGAGTAGCACTCACCTTCTTCACTACATTTTCCTCCCCTCCGGAAAAGAGCCATCCTGGCGACTTATGGGCAGGACACAATAGAGGGGTCGTAATACGGTTTTAGGCGGTCTATGTGGACGGTCTCACGTCCATGGCGTCGTTGATCATGGGGCTTCTCAAGCGGCTCCACGATGTAATTGACGGGTGAAGTTTGTTTAACCACACGGTAAGGTCCGTCATACTTGTACATCAGTTTCGTTGAGAGACCAGGGGTGGTTGAAGGGATGCGAAGCCAGACAAGGTCATCTGATGCATAAGAAGCCGGTGGCGTCGGGCTTTCGCAGTGGTGTTTCTGGCGTTGCTGTTCAGCACTTGTGAAGGAGCGGGCAAGCTGACGACACTCTTCCGCGTATTTAGCAGCTTGTGACATTGTCATCGACTCAGCAACATCCGGGTGGTAAGGAAGGATGGTGTCTTGCGTGTAAGAGGGCTCGCGACCATAAAGAAGGAAATATGGAGAGAAACCAGTGATTGTCTGGACAGCAGTATCATGCGCGTAGGTTACAAAAGGGAGAATACTGTCCCAATTGGTGTGATCGGTTGCGACGTACATTGACAGCATATCTCCTAATGTACGGTTGAATCTTTCTGTAATGACCTTAGTTTGAGGATTAGAGGCGGTGGTGGTGCCATGAATGAATTGGCTTTCCCTGAGAAGCGATTCGACAGTGTCCGACAAAAACACACGCCCTCGGTCACTCAGGAGTTCACGTGGTGCACCGTGACGTAAAATGATCTGATACAGTATGAAATGACCGACGTCGCTGGCTGACGCAGAAGAGAGTGGTGAAGTTTCTGCTTAGCGCGTAAGGTGATTGATAGCGACGATTACCCAGCGATTTCCAGCCGGTGTAATCGGAAGAGGTCCATACAGATGAATACCAACACGGTCAAACGGTCAGGCAGGACAAGGTAAGGCTTGTAGTGGAGCTGGAGAACTTGGAGTGGGATTCTTCTGGCGTTGACAAGCGAGACAGGAACGTACGTAGCGACTAACGGAGCAATACATTCCACGCCAGTAGTAGCGGTGGGACAGGCGGGTGTAGGTTTTTAACACTCCAGCATGGGCGCATTGTGGGTCGGCGTGAAAGGAGGTGCATATGTCTGAGCGGAGACGCCTGGGAATGACTAGGACCAATTGGCGTCCATCGGAGAGATAATTCCGTCGGTATAGCAAACCATCTCTGATAACGAAGTGCTGTATTTGACGGCGCATACCTTTAGGGATATTTTGTGAGGGAATTCGACTCAACAAGTTGATAAGTGAAGCGATCCAAGGATGTTTTCGTTACTCCTGTAGCATGGCGCTGACACTAAGTGCAGATACGTCGGGGGCAGGCGAAGACGGCGACTTGTCACTACATCGTAGAGGTGATCGGGACAAAGCGTCTGCGTCGGGATGTTTTCGGCCAGATCGGTAAACGACGTGGATGCCGTACTCTTGTAGCCGAAGCGCCCAACGGGCAAGCCGGCTGGTGGGATCTTTTAACGAGGAGAGCCAACGTAATGCATGATGATCTGTCACCACGCTGAATGGGCACCCGTAAAGATATGGTCGAACTTGCCCATGTCCCATATGATGGCTAGACACTCTTTTTCAGTGACTGAACAGTTGGCTTCTGTTTTTGTGAGTGCACGGCTGGCGTAAGAGACGACGTACTCATCAAATCCAGGTTTACGCTGGGCGAGCACAACACCGAGGCCAACTCCGCTTGCAATCGAGTGTATATCCGTCGGGGCAAGATGATCAAAAAATGTCGCAGTATAGGAGGTGACGTGAGAAGGTGGCGGAGTGTGACAAATGCATCATTACAAGCTTACCACCAACAAAAAAGGTCGTTGTTGCCGGTAAGCAGGTCAGTCAAGGGCGATATGATAGAGGTGAAGTTGCGATTGAAACGACGAAAATATGAACACAAACCGAGGAAGCTGCGAAGTTCTTTTAAGATCTTCGGCTTAGGAAATTCGGCAACGGCACGGAGTTTCGTCGGATCCGGAAGAATGTCATCTCTAGATACAACATGGCCTCCAAAATTAGGAGTTTTCGAGCGCCAAAGCAGCACTTCTTCAAGTTGAACTGTAGACCGGCGGCGGTGAGGCAAGTAAGCACTGTCTCGAGCCGCTGAAGATGCATTGAAAAGTCACTTGAAAATATCACGACATCGTCTAAATAGCACAGAGATGTCTGCCATTTCAGGCCACAGAGGATGTTGTCGATCATGCACTCGAAAGTGGCAGGCGCATTACAGAGCCTGAATGGCATGACGTTAAATTCGTATAAGCCATCAGGGGTAACAAAAGCCGTCTTGGGGCGATCACCCTCAGCCATGGGAACCTGCCAATAACCTGAACGCAGATCTAGTGACGAGAAGAACTCCGCGCCTTGTAAGCAGTCAAGAGCATCGTCTATGCGAGGTAGCGGGTAAACATCTTTGCGCGTGATCTTATTCAACCGGCGGTAGTCGACGCAGAATCTTATGGAGCCATCCTTTTTCTTGACTAGAACAACTGGGGAGGACCACGGGCTGTTAGAGGGCTCAACCTTGCTTCAACATGTCGTCAACTTGTTTCGCGATTATGCGACGCTCGGATGCCGATACCCGATACGGACGCTGACGTAAAAGAGCGTGAAGTTCAGTGTCAGCTTCGTGAGAGACTGTGCAAACACGGCCTAAATTCAGTTGCTGGTGGTCGAAGCTGGCGCCGAAGCGCTCGAGGAGGGCGATTACGTTGGAGGGCGATTATGGGGATTTGCGGCCTGCAGCAGCCATGGCTAAGTCCTCGTTTTGATTGTTCTAGGTTCCTGCCTCGTGTTCCTTTTGCTGCCTGGTCGCACACCGTCACCGAGGATTGGCACTGATTCATCCTTTCCGCGCCGTCACCACTCAAGAGTGACATCATCCTCCCGCTGACGTCATAACGAATGTAGCGCCACTGGACACTACATAAAGACGCTGCCCACAGCTCTTTCTTGGGATTTGCGGCCTGCAGCAGCCATGGCTAAGTCCTCGTTTTGATTGTTCTCGGTTCCTGCCTCGTGTTCCTTTTGCTGCCTGGTCGCACACCGTCACCGAGGATTAGCACTGATTCGTCCTTTCCGCGCCGTCACCACTCAAGAATGACATCATCCTCCCGCTGACGTCATAACGAATGTAGCGCCACCGGACACTACATAAAGACGCTGCCCACAGCTCTTTCTTGGGATTTGCAGCCTGCAGCAGCCATGGCTAAGTCCTCGTTTTGATTGTTCTAGGTAGGCATTTAGCCTTGCCCTCTTTACAGAACTGTATTTTTTGTATACTGCTGGCCGCTGATCCCCACTATTCCTTGTTGTGTTCTGTATCCTGAGCACTAGTATGGGTGTTGACGTGTCTACATACCGGACACGCATCGGGTCGTTTGTGTCTTGTCGTAAGAACACAAGTTACCCTAGAGCTCGCTTCAATGGCGCGTCTAACTTGTTCCGCTTTGCTAGCCTGAGACCATGTGTTTTGTTGTTGAGCACGTGCCTTTCTTTGCTCCTACTCTGTGCTGGTGACGTGGAAGTGAATCCTGGTCCGAAGGTTGATGACGTTCTAGCTTTGATGAAAGATTTTCATGAAGAAACTACAGCTACACTGACAGAAATAAAACATAACATCGCAGGCATTAATGCTAAAATTCATGAAATTGAGACAGGTCTGCAAAAGATGTCGCAAATTGAGTCAACGTGCGAAGATGTAGGTGATTCAGTACGTGAAGTAAAATAAGCATATCAAAAGTAAATGAAGATCTCTTTGATGTAGTAGACGATATAAATAATAGGATGAGGCGGAACAACCTCATCGTTAAAGGCCTTCCCGAGACCGACAAAGAAGACTACGAGGAAACAGAAAAAATTGTTAAAAAATTTTTTTTCCGCGCACCTTGAGTTACAAGTTGGTGACATTGAACGCTTCCATCGCGTCGGTAAGCGACGCCCGCATTTTGATCGACCCATTATAATAGAATTTCTCAACTTTAAGTCCAAAACCGAGGTCTTGCGCAGTGCCCCGAAACTGAAAAACTTAGATTTTTCCAAGGTTTGGATTGACGAAGATTTCTTGCCGAAGGTGCAGATGGCCCGTAAACGGTTGAGGGATTTTGCAAAGCTTAAGCGCAAAGGAAGCGAGCGTTATTCGGTTCGCTTTAACTGTTTGTACATTTGGGACCGCGTTTTTCAATACAACTTTGTCACTGAAAGCGTTGTCGAAGTAACTCCCAGACAGGAATTCACGCACCATGCAATGAAACCCCAAGGCAGTTCTCCTAATGAAGTCTCTCCGCACCAACCTCTCGCTGATTGACAAAATACCTCTTCTAATCGAAACTCCACCTACTAATCTGAAGTAACGATGCTCCTAATAAATTTTAGGAGCATTTTAAATAAGCTAGACACCCTAAATTCCTTCTTGTACACATGTTCCGCCGACATTTTGATCGGTACAGAAACGTGGCTGTCGGCCGACATTTCAAACTCTGAACTTAACTTTCCTGCACAGTTTACAGTTTTTTGCAAAGACAGATCGGTATCTAAAGGAGGAGGAGTAATCATAGCTATTAAACAAGAATTCCAACCGTCAGATATCGCTTACGACTTGTCCATCGAAGCAATTTGGCTTACTGCGCAGTCAGCTCACACCACCGTAATTATCGGTGCCTGCTACCGACCCCCCGATAGCGGTCCAGAGTTCGTCGACTTGCTGAATGATTCGCTCGAGTATGTGCCTGCCCATTATCCAAATTCTGTTCTTATTCTCGGTGGCGACTTTAACTACCCATGTATAGATTGGGCATCTTCTTCTGTCAGCAGTAACAGCTCCCACCGTCACGAATGCTTGCGTTTTCTACATTTGACACACGTCCACCTCATGACCCAGTTAGTAACAGAACCTACACGTGGCGATAACATTTTAGATTTACTTTTCACTAATAATTCCCAGGAAGCTCTTACCCACGTGCTTGAAGATATTAGCGACCCCAGAGTTGTCCATTGTTGACTATATCTACCACACGCTGACAAATCAAAGGTAACTAAGCAGTTATTGAATTACGCACGTGTTGACGTCGATAAGATGAACCGTATGTTAGATGATTTTATACCAATATTTGAGTAAGTTTTGAACATCGCGCTACAAACAAAAATTGGATTCAATTCCGTGACACACTAAAAAAAATAGAAGAATGTTGCGTCCCGAAACTAACAATCAGCACCAAAACAAATGACGCGTGGTTCACACGCGATGTAAAAAGATGCCTAAATAGGAAGAAACGAGCTTTTAAAAGGGCTACACGAACTAATACTCCGGAAGATTGGCTTAATTATAAAAATCTTTCAAAACCAACTGAGGCCTCAATAAAAGAGGCCAAGGAAAAACATTTTAACTGCACCTTACCTAACCTTTTGAAAACTGACCCCCAGAAATTCTGGCGCGTGGTGAACCCTACAGCCTACCCTTCTGAGCCAAGTCTACTGAGTGATCAAGGCAAGCGTTGTCGCCAGAGGAAAGTGCTGAATGCTTCAACAAATTTTTTGCATCTCTGTTCACGGAAGAATTTCCACTAGACTCACTGGCACTGTTAAAACCTACCATTCACGACCCTTTTTCTTCAATTACAATAACTGAAAATGGTGTCGCACAAGCTGTACAACGCCTTCCCCGCAAGACTAGCCCGGGGCCTGACGGAATTAGTGCCAAACTCCTAAAATTAACCTGCCACAGATCAGCGTATTTATTGTCGCTGATCTTTCAGCAGTCGCTTGACACGGGCTGTGTACCGGTCGGAAGACTGGAAATATGCCTTTGTGAAACCCATATACAAATCCGGCCAAAAGTCAAGTCCGAACAACTACCGTCCAATCTCTCTAACCTGTATATCTTGCAAGCTATTAGAACATATCATTTACTCGAAAATTATATCTCACTTAAACAGAAACAACGTCCTCAACCCAAACCAACACGGCTTTCGGGAAAAACGCTCTTGCAACACCCAACTATTGGAATTGTTGGCAGACTTGCACAAATCCATGCACAGCTCTGCTCCTACAGATGCTATTTTTATAGACCTTTCAAAGGCTTTTGATCACGTCCAACATAACCGATTAATAACTAAAGTCCGTAACCTCCAGCTTGATCAGAAAACAATCCAATGGATTCAAGAGTTCCTCTGTAACCGGTCGCAATTGGTCAAACTTAACCACATAATTTCCACAAAGTGCATAGTAAAATCCGGTGTCCCCCAGAGCTCCGTGCTCGGACCATTATTATTTTTGGTCTGCATCAATGACATTGGATCTAATATTGTTTCTTCTCTACGCCTATTCGCAGATGATTGCGTTATATATAAGGAGATTACCGAACCAAAGGACAGTAGCATCCTACAGTCAGATCTGTTAAAACTCACAGAGTGGTGCAACTTGTGGCAGATGCACATCAACGCTGAAAAAACCAAACATATTAGATTTACTTCCGTAGCCAACCCCTCATCATCCGTCAGATACATAGTCAATAGCACCGTAATTGAGACCGTTTCTTCCACAATATACCTCGCCATTTTCTTTAGTTGCAACCTAACCTGGAACAGTCACATTGAATACATCACCAGCAAATCATCAAAAAAACTCGGTCTTTTGAAACGCCGCCTCAGATGCGCAAACTTGACAACTAAACTTCACGCATATCAAGCTCTGATCAGGCCTTCACTAGAGTATGCGTCAACCATCTGGCATCCACACACGGCAATGTTATCTGATATGCTAGAATCGGTACAAAATAAAGCAGCTCGGTTTATCACCTCCTGTCATTCTCGCCACCAAAGCGTAACATGTCTTAAGCGTTCTCTGAACCTTCCATTGCTTGCCACGCGCAGAAAGTTGTCCCGCCTAGGTTTTTTCCATAGCTTATATCATAGTGACTCGTCATTTTCCCGATCATTCATTCACCCGGCTCCCTACGTTTCTGATCACGTTGGTCATGCACATAAGGTCAATCCAATATATTCACGCACTAAGAAATACCAATTTTCACCTCTGCTGTTATCCATTAACGAATGGAATGCGCTGCCCTCAAACATCGTCGCTATTACACAACCCTCCCTTTTCCAGTCTGCAGTACTAACTTACTTAAAAGTTGACAATAATTTGAAACCACCATTGACATTTAATGTGTAAGGCATGCTTAGAGAATGTTTATTGCTATTTCTTGAAATATGTTTCCTGTTATGGTGAGCTGCTTACTGTGTTTTTTGCTTATTGTGTTATTAGTCATGTTGCTTGGGCTATCGGTCAGTTTGATTACTAGTATTACTCACTGACATGTTGTTTTACTGATGTTATAGTAACCTCTTGTATGTATCCCCCCTTATGCAATGCCCTTTGGGCTCTTAAGGTATTTAAATAAATAAATAAATGAATAAATGTCTTTGCTCTGCTGGGCCGTAAGGTTGGTGTCGATGCAGCGCTAAATTGCGTCGGTGAATGATGGGGAAGAAGATGACGCTCAGCCATCAGCAGCGTCAATAGGTAGCATAGTCGAGTGGTCAAGAACTACACGTGCACTCGAGGAATAAATGTGATCGGCAAAGCCCAGGCACTCTCCGCACAGTAACTTGGAAGGCGAGGAAAACGGATTTGATACATAAATTGCACTTGATCCCTCGTGAATATTCAGAACGGCGAAAGGAATCGGGAAGCACTTTCGGCGAACAGCGGTTTCAGAAGGCGTAAAAAGAACAGTTGAGCCACTAGAGACGTCAAAGGAAAGCGGAACTAGGGCGGACGAGAACGGGGGTATCGAAGTGTCGGTGGCAACGAAAACTTTTGCAGGTGAACTGGACGAGTCGAGTGAGGCAACGTCACATAACGGCGCGAATTCCACTTTGGCGCGAGCACAGTCGATGACGGCATGATGAGTGCAGAGAAAGTCCCAGCCTAATATAATGTCATGGGAACACTGCGGGAGCATTAGAAACTCGACGACATAAATATTGTCAACAATAACGACACGTGCTGTGCATGCAGCAAAAGGGCGAATTCGTTGCTCGCTCGCAGTGCTCAAAACAAAGTCGTGAAGAGGCATTGTGACTTTATTTAGTCGACGGCAAAGTTTTTCAGTCATTACAGACACTGCGGCGCCAGTATCGACCAACTCAAAAACAGGCATACCTTCAACGGAGACAGCAACGACGTTGGACGGCGAAAAACAAGGTCTTGTGGAGTTAGAAAGATCAGCAGTTCTTGTCCCCGGAACTGCGGCTCCTAGTTTTTCTCAGGGACAGGGCGACGTCGACGTAGCATAGGGGAAAGGAAACGGCGTTGAGGTGAAGGTGACCGGTGTCTGTTGAAGTTCCGGCGAGGTGAAAATGTGTCCATGGTCGCCGTCTCGCCATATACAGCAGGCTCCGGTTGTGGGGAGAACTCATAACTGTTGGGCCTGACGTCATCACGCAGGAAAAACTGACGCCGTCGACAAAAATCATGCCACGTGACCCACAATTCTACAGGCGAAGCATATGGGGTGGCTGTCTTGAGTGCGCGAAGGGTTTTGAAAGCGTGGAGGTGGTGGTCGGGAGAAAGGACGAGAAGCCTGGTACATAGGCTCAATCGGTACGAGAAAGGGACGCGTGGACTTAGGCGTTCGCGACAAAGAAACGTGGCCGTTCGCGACAGGCGGACGTCGGTTTGTGTTCAGTGCTTCAGCATAGGTCAATAGAGCAGCCACAGGTAGTGCTTGAGCTGTTGGTAGTGCCTCTGACACTTGCTTCTGGACTACTCGCTGTATTGATGGCGCTAAAGTAGATGGGGCACCTTCGGAGGTATAAGGCACAAGGGACAACTGGCGTGCGACCTCCTCTCGTACGAATTGCCGACGTTAAAGCGGAGATTGTTGCACATGGGGCGCTGGCACGACCAGTAGTGTCACGCTGTTTCCAGAGCTCATCATAGCTCTGACAAAGTTGGATCACTTCCGCTACCGTTTGCGGGCTTGTGGCGACAAGCATATCAAATGCGTCGTCAGTCACGCCTTTCAAGATGTGTTTGATCTTCTCGGCTTCTGTCATGGCCGAGTTGGCACGACGGCAAAGGTCGACTTCGATCTTCGATATAACTGGTGTATTTCTCACCATTCTGCTGAGCCCTGGTGCGCAAGTGCTATTCGGCCCGTAGTTTACGAAGCGCTGGACGGCCAAACAAGTCCGTAAACGCCGTTCCGAAGGCCGACCAGGTGGGGAGGTCTCTCTCGTGATTACGGTACCACAGACTGGTGACGTCGGTTAAATAAAATTGGACGACGGTAAGCTTGTGCGCATCGTGCCACATGTTGTGCTTGCTCACCCGGTCGTACTCGTCGAGCCAGTCTTCCACGTCTTTTTCATCGGTTCTACTGAAGGTAGGCGGATCGCGTTGCCGAAAGGAGCCGAGACAGACAGGAGCTGCAGTAGTTGGAGCCGAGGCGGCCGCCTGCGGATCATCGTCCGTGGACATCGTAGCAACTGGAGGCAACGTACGGTTTCGCAATTCCAGGATTAGGCGTTACCCAGCACTCTCCACCAATTATACTGAGGCGTTTTAGAGTGGCACTCTTTTATAACACAGGAGAGCGGTCATGACACGTCAAGTGGTAATGGCGGAACTAGCCTCAGTCCCCAGCCAACCAAACGTCGTCTTCTTCACCGACTGAGTCATACCCCCTGCCTTTCTGAGTAGCACTCATCTTCTTCACTACAATATATATATATATATACATATATATATATATATATATATATATATATATATATATATATATATAAGGGAAATAAGTGTATTCCTAAGGGCTCGTTTTTTCGTGTTTTAACACAATATTAATCAGATCTAACAGACAATAATGACAGGAAGTTATTAGAACCAATGGAATGTAAATAAGAAGAAAGAAAACTGGATGAAAAAATAACCAGCCGTGAGCAGGAATCGAACCTACGACCTTCGAATGACGCGTTCAATATATATATATATATATATATATATATATATATATATATATATATATATATATATATATATATATATATATATACTGAAGAAGTTTTTCCAAGGGCCAAACGTACTTAGGAAGGGAAGAAACACAACTAAGCGGTTGTCTTGATTTTATTACCAACGGCTTCGACCAGTGGACTGGTCTTCGTCAGGGTTTGCGAACAAGTGCGACGATTAAATGTGACCCTACTTGATTGATCGTTTGCCATCAACACTGCCGAGGCTAGTGATTCATGGCCATGGGAACTGTGGACATTGCGGGTAATGGGTGCGCACAGGCTGTAAGGAACTTGAAACAACTTGTTGAGCGCATTCACCAGGCGCTACCTAAGCTCGAACTGTGTATCAGCCTGCCACTACCCAGAGCCCCAAACCACCGACGCCGAGCTGCGAATAAGAGATTCGTGCATTGGTTTAACAGCGAAGCATCCCGCTTCGTATGTCGGGTGCGCCGCTTGTGCTATCGAAGAGAACTTGGTCACGGTGTTTTTTGTCTGGACCAAACCTTCCCCGACATGGCGCCTTGGAGAGTCCTCACCGCCGATGGCCTTCATCCAAGCTTCGAAGGCGTAGCGATGCTGGCGCTACACTTCAGAGAAGTACTTACCACCACGACAAGCTGCTGGCACCCTTGCCCCGCCGCGGTGGTCTAGTGGCTAAGGTACTCGGCTGCTGACCCGCAGGTCGATGGGTTCAAATCCCGGTTGCGGCGGCTGCATTTCCGATGGAGGCGGAAATGCTGTAGGCCTGTGTGCTCAGATTTGGGTGCACGTTAAAGAACCCCAGGTGGTCGAAATTTCCGGAGCCCTCCACTACGGCGTCTCTCATAATCATATGGTGGTTTTGGGACGTTAAACCCCACATATCAATCAAAGCCGCTGGTACCCGCAGAACTTGCAGCCGGCAAGGAACGCTGACCCAGTTGATGCCAGATCTCCAGCGCCTGCTGCAAACACCGTGTCCGCGAACTCTTTTTCGCAACAAAATTCTGTGCCACCTGCTCCAAGGCTGGTCAGTAACGAAACATCAATGATGGCCTACAACCTCCGCAGTTTTAGGGAATGTACACGACGACCCGCACGGTCCAACGCTAACTGACTGTCAAAGAATGCGGGTATGGGCCATTTCTCCAAACCGCGATCATGCTATTTTTAACAGATTAGGAAGATAATTGAGGAAAGTTTAAATTACGATCTCGACTGATCGACGCTGACGTCATACTCAACCTTTGATTCGGTACCGAAAGACTTATCTCTCGAGCTTAATTCCGCAATGACAACAATAAATCAAGAAGAACAAGCACAGGGAGACAAAACACTTAATGATGCATCGCTGCAGCTCATGCAGATTATTATTCAGCTCAGCGAACGAAAATCTCGTGAGCCTAAGGAGAAAGAACTGTCATTCAGGCGTCAGTCTCATCTCAGCCAGAAGGACATTAATGATCTCGAGAGGTATGAAACTCAAAAAACAGCAGTGAAAAAGAGCGGAAGCGTCACAAACTAGAGCGGGATGGGGTAACTGAGACAATTACTACACATGAAGCTATACCGGCGACACCGATACATATCAACCGGGATGTGGAAACGGCGCCTCCAAGTGTAATTATTCTTTCTTCAGCACAGATATCTGCGCCCGAAATCAGACTGCTTTCAAAGGGCCTCACATTTTGTCCAGCTAGTGGAAAATTTAGTGAATTCCAATTTTATCAGAATTTAGATAACTTTGCTGAAAAAATGCGACTACGGGAGTACTTTCATGACCATGAACCGAGCCGAACAGTATTCCCTGGTTCTTCAGAAAAACTTGGTCACCACCTGAACAGCGGGACAGACACCTAGACATGTATATAACAGCAGTACAAAAAGACATGATATCGGCTTGTTCAAAAACAAGGCGCTATGGAAACAATCTTTCATCGGATGAGCGTAAGTCACTGGAGCTCCTAAGCCATCGAGCGGATTCGGTAATTAGGCTTGCGGATATAGGTGGTGAATAGTAATATTAGATAGAACTGATTACCTGACAGAATGCTATCAGCCACTGGAGGACAAGAACTTCTAGGCGAAACTCAAAGATTATCCCACTAAATTATTCAAATCAAAGTAATCCGTGAACTACATTCACCGCATGAGAATGGAAAAATCACGGCTGATATGCTCAAGGCAACGCTACCGATTCAGCTTGCTCCAGGCCAGTTTTACTTGCTCCCTAAAATACTCAAAACCAACTACCCCGGTCGTCGTATTGTTTCAAGCAACGGCACAGTAACAGAAACAATGTCAAGGGCGCTAGATTTCATCATTAAGAATGTTGTTACAACTATTCCTTCATACATTAAGGACATCAACCTCTTTCTCCGTGAAATCAGCGTACTCGAGGTTGCCAAAGATAGCATCTTTGTTACAATGAATGTAGCGTAACTTTACACGAACATCCCAAAGTCAGATGGCATTGACGTCACAGTTGCAGCTTTCAAGAAGGCCAGCGTGCCGGTGTGCTGACATGAGGTCATTACTGCAGTTGGTACTCAGCCACAATAAATTTGAGTTCGATAATAACCACTTTCTTCAGATAAATGGCACAGCTATGGGTACAAAGATGGCTGATAAATACGCGAATATTTTTATGGCATCTATTGAAGGACCCCTCCTTGCAAGCAGAACACTGAATCCTCTCGTTTACAAAGATTCTTGGACGATATATTCATTGTTTGGCACCACGGAGAGGAAAGTCTCCTTTTAATCATAGATTACTTTATTTCAACTAACTGATCAATCGTGTTTACACACACCTACTCTAAGTCAACTATAAACTTTCTCGACGTCACTGTTCAAATAAATGAAAAACGAATTTGCACGGACCTATACAAGAATCGGGCGGATCGCCATCAGTACCTACATTTTAAGAGTACCCATCCGCATCACTGCAGGACAGCCATCCCATACTCGAAAGCACACTAATACCACCGATTTTGTTCACATGTGTCAGATTTTGAAGATCATGCGAATGATCCTAAAACGGCCCTTGTGGCAAAATATTACCCAGAGAAAATCATCGATGATGCTATAAGCCGGGTAGGTAGTTTAGATAAGAGTGAAATTTCGTCGGGCTCGAAACAATGCCATTCAAAAACCAAACTAACCTTGTCGTCACATGCTCGTCCACACTACCGCACCTCAACAGTACCCTTTCAAAACATTTTCTTATAAATCATAGTGCGCGTCTATCCTCAATTTTCACCAAGCCGCCGCGAGTAGCCTACCACCGCCGAAAGAACATAAAATACATCATAGTTAGAGCTAAGACGACCGAGTCAGAAAGCAGTGAATGGGGTTGTAGGCTGTGCGGGAAACAACGCTGCCAAGTCTGCAAACACATGACTACAACCTTCGTTGCCGAGACTTCGTTGCCGAGAATTGTGACAGCCAGAACAAAATATATATGCTGCATTGCGATGTCTGTGGCCAGCAGTATATCGATCAGACAGACTAGTACGTAATTCAGAGACACGGTTCAATAACCACAGAGCCCACACACGCAGTCTGCCAAATCTGCCTTTTTCCCGGCATCTAAACTTGTCTGGGTGCTCATTCGAGAAAATACGAGTCACCCTCTTCCGGTCAGGCTTCCGCGGGACTCGTGAACGGGAACAAAGGGAGTCATACTTCATCCACAATTCCAGACACTAACAGATGGTATCTATGTAGGCATCAGAATCTTATCGTTCCTTAGGTCGTGCAGCGCTGAGATGGGACAAGAATGGAGTCGGGCGCAAATTTCATTTTTTATTTTATTATTTTTCTAAATGTTTTCATTCATTTAAAATTTTTTAAAATGTATCAATTTTAACCGTAATTTATTATTATTATTATTATTATTCCTTCTTATGCTCAACAGAGGTTCCCAATAATTATCGGGAGAATAAACCAACCAAAAAAATTTTTTCCTGTACTGTTCCTATATGTACATTTCTTGTGTCATTTATATTTCTTTATTATTTTATTAATACTTTTGTCATATTTACTTTATTTTTGTGTTACTTCTTGTCTGTCTGCATTTCTCTGAGTTTCTGGATTTGTGCACATATCTCTCGCACAATATCACCCTTTCCATTAGGTTTGCTAATAATTGTTTCATTTTCACTCTTGACTTTTCTTTATATTTTCTTTGGCATTCTGTTTAACTTATGTTTTCCTTATAATCTGTAGGTGGGAGAGCCAAACCAGCACCAGCCATTTCAACCACAGGCGCTTCAGGGAGCGGTAGAAAAGGGCTGGAGACACGCATGCACTCATATTGACAACGTGAGCCTTCCCGCCCTAGATGTCCGCTTTACTTTCCAAACGGCCTTTTGTGCTTTCACCATCTTAGCCCCGAAATCACCCCCCTCTTCCCCCCGCATATGGAGTGTGTCACTATAGTTTCAGCTCCCTTCCTCTTTCTAACTGACCACAAAAGAGGGACGAATCGGGCACTCTCTCTGCCGGAGTCTCTCTTCTTGCTACATGTAATTGCCTGCCACCCAAGCTCACCACGATGTCCCTCCGTGACCTTCAAAGACGCGTCACCGAAGCCACCCCATCTCCCTCTTTCTTTCTCCTCCTACCCCGTGTTTCTTCTTTTCTTTCTTTTTTTGGTTCTTATTGGTTTGCTCCAGTAAATGAAACGAAGATAACTGTTCGGCACATCATTTGTCACCACTGTAAAACACCATTCATTTGTCACTCTCTTCCTTTTTTTTTCTTGCACCACCATGTCGAAGGGGCATGTTTGCGTAGCCTCGCACCTGTTCGCCAACCCTGACGAAGACCGGACAACCGATCTAAACCATTGGTAATAAAAGAAAACAACTGCTAAGGAGTGTTTCTTTTCTTATATATATATATATATATATATATATATAGTTTGTACAGTGCCATCGATGCTCATGCTCAGTGATAGTGAGGTGCCTAGAAGAGTATATATGCTATTTCCTTGTTGAATAAAAACCTGTTGTAAGTCTGCGCTGTCGTGTTTGTCCTCGGGTGTGCACGCTAAAGTTTCAGTATGCACATGGTTCAACATTGGTGCTAAAGTGTCAAAAATATATTTGGAGGCACTATAACGGTGCTGCTAAAAACTGAGATACTTGATCGCTTGGCTTGCTTTCACTTTCATCCTTTCAGTGGTGACCTAATTACCCCATGTTTTTATTCTTGAATGTGGTGCAGTCTGTCATGCATTCAAATCGCTGACCACACCAAGCCACCTAAGAAAAATGAAGATTTGCTTGTATAAAAGAGCTGCCAGCAATTAAAATGCATTTCGCTATATTATTTTGTCTAAAGATATCACTTTTATTCGGCAGGTATCGCAACAAAGTCTCTGCTCGATCGACAGTAACCTTAAGTGCTTCATTTGCGGTTGAAATGGATGAAATGTTGTAGGCCAATGTGCTCGGACTCGGGTGCATGTTAAAGAAGCTCGGGTGGTCAAAATTTTGGGAGCCCTCCATTCTGGTGTCTCTCATATTTATATGATGGTTTTGAGACGTTAAACCTCCTTTCAGTATATCAATCGATCTATCAATCAACCTAAACTGCTTCAAGCTTGATCAACAAGCGGCGCAGCAATGCGATCCGCTGAAGCAAGCGGGGCGTCGCTCAGCCATCACTCTTCTTATCGTGTCGTGCTCCGCTGCTCTCTCCGCTCGCCCGCTCGCTCGTAAACCCGCCCAGCTAAATCTCTCTACCGCTCTCATCTTGAGAAAGTTTGTGCAAGCAAGTAATCTGTGTTCATAATCATTTTATTATTTGCGTTAGCAATAGATGAACACTCTCGGCTGAATTTGGCCACCGAATTTGGCGTTGCCGTCACTGATCGTATATAAATACTTACCTATATATATATATATATATATATATATATATATATATATATATATATATATATATATATATATATATATATATAAATACTTACCTATATATATATATATATATATATATATATATATATATATATTATTAAGCAAAAAAGAATACAAAAAACAGAAAATCACTCCGGCACGTGCAATTTAACGTGGGACATCTGCGTTGTGAAAGCGATGCATTATTCACTTCGCCACCGCGAAGCACGTCCTTCACCAATCAAAATACAAGGTATTTATTTCTACCACTGCTCCCGAGGATCTCGGAGAAATTGTGCTTTCAGCATTACTAGCAAGTTGGCGCAATGAGCGCGCGGCGCCACATCGCGTGGTAGCAGCCGCTCTAATTTCCTACGCAAACTTTCTCCGGCTTAGAGAAGAGGAGCGATGCTCCCTCGCGCGCCCTTACCTCACAGTCACGAGGAGGGCAAGGTTGTACACCTTGGCTGCCCTCAGGCTTTGTTTGAAACAACTCTGTTGTAGTTACCGGGCACACAAAGGTCACTGCAATCGTTGCAGTCCCTGTTTGCAAAAAGCGCGTGCTTTTCAGACACAGCGAAGTAAAGAGTGAGACGCTTATTCGCGTGCATCCGCACCTGTCAATTCGTTTCGTGCGGCATTTGTGCGTGAGAAACTCGGGGCACATTTCGATCTGCTTTCCTTTGTGCACGTGACCTTTCAATTTGTTGTTATCACGTTTGCTCTTTCACCTTTGCGGCAAATTTGTGGCTGTTTTTCATTGCCTGATAGCTTTAGCGGTACAATGTGCAAGCGGTTCCGTTTGATCTCTCAGTAAATGGGGAAGATAATGCTCACAGCTGCCAAGCAAGTTTTTCTCACATTCGAGGTAACCGTTTGCTGTGTAAACGACTAATATGTCAAACTGTTTTCTTAACAATGTTTCAAATATTGAGATCAAGTCCGCTGAACTAATTGCTCAAAATGTTTGTTGCAAACACGTTGATGTGTTAAAAAGCAGCTTTTGTAGTTATTTTGATGGTATTCTATTGTAGCAGCAGCACACACACACAGATTTTACATGAACCATTTCATTTGCACATGTCGCATATCTTTTCATTAAACTTTGGCGTGTTCTCCACCCTATTCACATATTAGCTAGCTTTAACTGTTTATATCATACTTACTAGTTACTAAAATGACCAAGGAAATTTTTAGAAATGATATTACTCAGAGAATCATCTGCAGTCTACAACATGATGGAGTTTATTTTTACAACAAAACCCACAATGAAGAAGACAATGCATGTTCCAGAAGCTATATCCTTTCTCATAATAATTTCCTAGTGTATGTATACGCCTACGATCTAGCACTATTTTCAGCTTCTCTGATGCACACTTGTATAATATTCTATTCCTATTTTAATGACAATAAAGTATGATTTAAAGACGTGTGAATATCCCTTAATGTCAAGAAAAGCGCTCTTGCATTTCCGTGGAGTTCTCATGTGCGAATCGCGCTGATGCATGTGCAGGGCGTTATTCCACAGGTACGCTAATGAAGTGCTTTGAAATAATACGCACTACAATGTTTTTTGAAGTTCATATATCGAGCAGATTGTGTCTAAAGGATAACTTCCGATTGCGGTATTATTGCGAATAAACAATGGTCCATTGGTAATGCTCGAAAGGAAGTAGTTGATATATTGGATGTATGTGTGCCAAATATCAGAGTTTACATGTGTTATTTTGCGGGGGAGCTACTTATATAATACGTCCTCTTTTATTTATACAGTGTGAGACATTACATTCATGCTGAGGCATCACTAAGTTGGGGCCAATAATGTTCTTTACTATTAAACCTATCTCACCTTTCTACAAACTAGGTTTCGTATATCAGCTGTCCAAACATGTCTAAAAAACTATTCCTGCCCAAAGAGACACTCCCAGTGTCTATTCATGTGCACATCTAGCAGTCTGCTCACTTCACCCTACCACACCCCATGACATCTGGTGGAGGTGCTTCCCAGTCCATGTACCGAACGCGCCAAGCCATACTACCAGTTCACAGCGTCAAGGGGTCTTCGACGCCAACGCAAAGTAGCGACTCATCGACCGGCAGCGAGGACTACCACCAGAGTATGGGTCTCTAGATAACCCTACCCAGAAGATTAAGAGACTGAGCACAATCACAACGACGATTACATCTACCTTGTCACCTGCACTTATCCTGCTCTGAAAAACCCAACAAGCAACCGAATTTCCGTCGTTCAGCACTCGACATTCGTGAAAGCTGGATCGAAGCGTATAACCGTGTGTCCATTTTCAACGCTTGTAGCAAAGACAATCAACTACGGCATGTTTACATAGCCTAGCAGGACGCCGCCAGCACATGGTACAAGAACAAGGAGTCAACCCTGACAACGTGGGGCATTTCCTGCACCAGATTCTTGGCCACTTTCACAAGAACTGTTCAAAAATGAAGGACTGGAGCTAGACTGTTTTGCGACACCATCTCCGGAAAGCTGGGACACAAGAGAGTGCACCTCCTTGTGGGTGGAGGTAAACAGGAGCTTTTCGCGAGACTTATTCGGAACCCACTGAATGGTATACAAGAATCTATCTCGGAAGCGACTCCTATCGAGGAGATCCTGGACGCGCACAACTGCTAGTACAATTGCTATTTGGTGCCGCAGTTCACTATTATCCGAGGACTGCTCTGCCGACCTGCGTGAAATAATAAAATTGATCGAGCAGGAAGACCCAGAAAAACCCCTGCTTTTGTAGCCACCTTAAGTGCATTCTGTTGTTGACATCGTGTGCCGTAATTTCCGGCAATCCCTGAGCAATCCCAAGTAAGCAGAGCCAGAGCTGCAGGCTATCAGCTACGTCGCAGCAGCACGATGCTACCTGCGCTTTCCTTCAGGAGCACGTCAAGAGGCTGCACTGTCGCGGTATCAACGAAACGGCCGCAATATTGTCCACCAGCTGGTCAGCACAACACTCCGAGGAAAACCGACGTGCGCCATGCTCCCGACCACCAACCTCTTTGATGCCACCAGATTGTGCTGTACAGCCAAATGGGACTGCGTCGTCTCTACTACAAGCGCTGTGCTCACATCCGGGTGAACGTCCGCACGAAATCACCGACTACTTCGCAGGATCACAGTCGGCATACCTTCCTCTTCACGCCCACGTCAAGAGGCCACACCATCGCCCTTCCACCACCACCACCACCATACCGTCCACCAGCCGGCCAGCAAACGTTCTGAGGAAAACCAACGTGCCGCGTGCTCCAACCACCAACATCTCCTATACACCAGACTGGACTTTACCACCAGATGGGACTGCGTGATCTCGATGTCAAAGCAACGAGCTCACAGCAGGGTGAACAACCGCATTAAATTGCCGACTGCTTTGCAGTTTACACTCTACACACTGGCGACCTTACCGTTCACTGTCTCCAAGCCCCTTCGCAACACCGTATTGCAGGCAGTAGGCCAGCCTCGTTCGGGGCTGATCTCCCAGCCCTTACTTAGAAAAGTAAAGGCAGCAACTGATGAATGTGTGGCTGCTGTGCGACGCTATACCGTAGATCCTCCACCACCACTAGTGACGACGACGCTACAAAATTTCAAAAACCTTCCGCACGCAGAACTCAGCTCCGACGTCAGAATTTTACGATGAAAAGACCTGACGAAGTAACGTCGAAGCAGCAGAGCAAAGCTACATAGCCGTAATTTGAAGCCATGACCCAACAACAACCACAATAATAATAATAAAAGTAACATTAAAAGCAATAGTAATAATAACAATAATATTATTATATACTTTACTGAACCAGGAAGATGAGGGAGAATGGGAGAAAAACTGACAATCAGCTTGACAAGCTCCGGTCCCCCAATGTACACTTGGGAGAATTTGCAACAAGCTGTGCTGCACTCATGAAGGAACAAGAAAAAACTTACAGCGACGTGATAATAATGTCACGCTGTGTTGGTGGCAGAAGACGAGAGCGAAGAAGTGAATGGCAGCTGTGGCTGAGTAAAGAGTCTTCCACTTCGAGTTCCTGCCTATCGTTTCCTCTCGCGACAGACAGGTGGACGAGGTGGGTACTGTACTGCAAAGTTTTATGCCTGCTCGTCCTGAACCAGAAGCAACAACCGCCAGTACACCAAGGCCCGCTGACATCTATTGAAGCCGCCGCCGCCTACAAGGACTACCACCACAGTACAGCCCCTTGAGAAGTTCCGTGAGGACAATGTTTGCCACATCCGCAACCCAAACCGAGCATGACAAACTCACTAGCGTAGCCTGTGTCATCAACACGCCTCGCACACCCAACTCATTCCATGGTGATGCCAGTGAGGATGTCGAAGACTGGTTTGACCATTTCTACCGGGTCCCTGCCAACAACGACTGGGACAATCACCGTAAGTTGAAGAACGCGTATATCTCCCTCTTAGATGCGGCAAGAGTGTGGTATGAGAACCACGAAACTCCATTCACAATTTGGCAGGAATTTCATCTGCAGCTTCACGAGGCGTTCAGTAACCCCGAACGGAAAGAGAGAGTGGAGCAGGCACTTTCTTCGCGGTTTCAAATGCCGAATGAGAGCATCGCCATGTTTGTCGAAGAAATGTCGCGATTGTTTCGACGGGCTGACCCCCACATGTCAGAAGACAAGAAAGTGCACCTGCTAATGCGAGGCGTAAAGGAGCAACTTTTCGTGGGCCTTGTGCGCAACCCTCTTAAGACTGTGTCCGTTAAGACTGTGTCCGAGGTCATACGTGAGGCCACAACTATGGAGCCCATGCTTCAAAAGTGGTTGTCTCAGCATGAGCGTCAGACGGCCATGTCCGCTGCGTGCTCGCTTGTACCAGGAGGTCATAACAGGGAGATCCTCACAGAACTCATACTCCAAGTTGTACGCGACGAACATCGGAAATCTCATGCAGTGTCCCCTCCCTATAGCGCAGCTCTTACGGACGTTGTTCATAACGAAATCAGGCAATTCGTTCACTCCTCACCACCATCGCAAGTCGAACATCCCACGCTTTCCTACGCGGATGCCCTACGCGTCTGTACGCCGTTGACGGCATATTTTACTCATCCACCTCCTGGAACCCCCAGACACTTTCCCAGTCCAGCCCATCGCCAGCTTTCTCAGGCCGATTTTCGTCCTGGCCCGCGGAAATCCACGTCGGGCGTGCACCCGACAATCGTCCTTTGTGTTACCAATGTGGCGAAGTTGGACAGATGTACCGCGACTGTTACTACCAAGGAACAGGCCTATGCGGATTCCACACTGATGCACGTTGTCCGCGCTACGGTGAGCGCCCACAAGAAATTGCGGATTACTTGAAAGGTAGTCATCACGCTTCTGTCCCGCCACGACGACAGTCACGGTCACCATCACCCGGCCCGTCCGCATCAACGCACCACGCCCGACGCGCCTTTGGGTCCCCTGGTGTCAGTGGCGCAAGCCCTAGCCGGAAAACTGAAAACGGCGACAAATACCCTCCGCCGCTGCCTTACGACGTGCCGTTAAAGCCTGTTTGTGAAACCGCCAACAGAACGACCGCTGCAATTACCGTTTCCGTGGACTGTTGCACTTGTTGACATGGGAGCTGATTACTCGGTGATGAGTGCTTCATTGGCCACACCTGTACACAAGGTACTGACAACATGCGACGGCCCTCAACTAATCATTGCTGAAGGACACCTCGTAACCCCTATAGAAAGGTGCACCACCAGGCTCGAGATTTGTGCGTCGGCTTTTGTAGCAACATTCCTTGTACTGCCCAATTGTTCTAGGCCGGTCATTTTGGGCACGGATTTTCTGCAAGAGTATGGAGCAATAATTACTCTGCGTGAATTATTCGTCAGTTTTGCTAACTGTGTTTCTCCAGATTCCGACATCGACAACGAACATCGTGGCGTTGCCTTACGCGTAGTCAATGATTGCGCCACGCCGCCACCTAGCAGTAGTACCTTCGTGCTTGTCGAGTGTCCACGGGAGCAGTCGATTACGGGCATCGCCGAAAGTAACCTGACGTTTGTGCTTGATCGGAAAGAGTCCAATGCTCGAAGTCTCGTTTAACTCTGAAATAGCCAGACTACGATTTTGTTTAGCAACTTCAGTGGCGAACACAAGCATTTTGTCAAACGCACAACCATAGATTACTTGGAGGCATTGGATGATTTGAACGCCTTCCCTATGATTACGACGATCACGACGGAGAACAGCTGCGATACTGGCGTGACTAGTCACCTCGAGGTCAATCGTCAGTTAGAAGAACCTAAGAGGTCAAGGCTGCTCAGTCTCCTCTCTTCCTTTAGTCAATGTTTTGCCACTACTTCGAAAGTCTGGCAGACTCGTCTAATGAAGCACAGAATTATCATTGAACCCAACGTGCAACCCGTGTGCCAACATGCTTACCGCGTGTCGCAGAAAGAGCAAGATGCTATCCGTCATCAAGTGAAACAAATGCTCGACGACGACGTAATTCAACCATCGACAAGTCCTTGGGCATCACCAGTTGTTCTGGTTAAAAAGAAAGATGGTTCGTTACGATTCTGCGTCGACTATCGCAAACTAAAATAGATAACGAAAAAAGACGTATATCCTCTTCCTTTTATTGATGGCTCCTTGGATCGCCTGCGACAGGCCCGTTACTTCTCTTCCATGGATCTGCGTAGCGGATATTAGCAGATCGAAGTAGATGAACTGAATCAAAAAAATGGCTTTTATTTTACTAATTGGTCTCTATGAATTTAAAGTTCTCCCTTTTGGCCTGTGCTCCGCTCCAGCCATGATCCAACGAATGATGGACACAGTTTTATATGACCTGAAGTGGCACTCTTGTTTAGTGTATTTCGACGACGTAGTCGTTTTTTCTACGACTCTTGAACAGCACAATGAGCGGCTTGAAGCGGTTCTTCTGGCTATTCGCACTGCCGGCCTCTCTCTAAAACCAGAAAAGTGCTATTTTGGGTACGATGAACTGAAATTTTTTGGCGACATTGTCAGCAGCAGAGGTGTTCGCCCCGAGCCTGAGAAGGCTATGGCAGTTGTTTTCTTCCCGATACCGAGAACAAAGCTTGATGAACGCCGCTTTCGGGCCTCTGTGCTTATGACCGCCGCTTTGCACCGAATTTTTTGAAAATCGCCGCACCTCTTCAACAACTTGTCATGGACGACGTCGCCTTCGTCTGGGGTCCCAAACATTCCGACGCTTTTCGCGACCTTAAACAACGCCTACAAACGCCGCCGATACTTGGTCACTTCGACACCGAAGCAGACACAGAATGACGCTCTGACACGAGTAACCTTGGCCTTGGAGCTATTCTCGTGCAATATCAAGATAGTGTGGAACGCGTCATCGCCTACGCTAGCCGCACGTTGTCATCTACGAAGAAGAGCTACTCGACGACTGAAAAAGAAAGTCTCGCGGTTGTATGGGTCATAGTGAAATTGAGGCCCTACTTGTACAGACGGCCCTTCCGAATCGTCAGTGACCACCACTTTCTCTGCTGGCTGGCGCATCTGAGAGATCCTTTGGGCAATCTCGCAAGATCGAGCCTTCGGTTACAAAAAAATTGCCCGCAGCTTCCCTCGGGGGAACACTGAGGAGGATGTGGAGCATATAATTGGTTAACGGGGTGTTAAAGTGCGACTTACTTGGGTCGATGGCTAAATTGGTTAACGTGGTTGTAGGAGGGGGTGTTAAATAAGTGAACACGTACACACGTATGCGAAAGGGCGGCGCCGGTCGAAGGGACGTCGATCATTGGGTTTGTGGATGCGTTGGAATTCATTTCACCGCGACCTTGGACGTCGACGCGCCGTACAAACCAACCGACGAGCGGCAACTGAGCGAGCGAGCGCCAACCTTGAGTATATATACAGCTCGACGGCGCATGCACTGTCAGCTGTTGAATGTTCTCGAAGCGCGACGCCACATGCGCGTCCACTGGAGAATCAGGAGAATTGTAGATGTCGAACGCGGTGTGTAGAGGAGGAAGGGTGCACAGATGGTGGAGGAGTGAAGCACGCGCGGTGTGTAGAGGAGGAAGGGATGCACAGATGGTGGAAGAGTGGGCGACGGCGCGACGGCGCATGCACGCGCGTCAGCTGTCGAATGTTCGAGAAGCGGTGCGGACGGCGCGGACGGCGCGGACGGCGCACTACAAGGCGCGAGTATAAGATGCTTCCGCATCTAAAACTCGATATAACGATGGTTTACAAGTCATGCCAGAAACACAACGAGGCTGACTGTCTTTCCTGCGCACCCGTCACGGTCGCTGCAAAAGACAATGATGAAGACTTTAGCTGTCTTGCTATTCTCGCATCATTAAACGCGAAGACTTAGAATTACAACAACTGATCTAATACTTTTAGTGACGTCGCCCGCAACTCCCCCGTCAGTTCCCGCGTGATTTGTCATCTTTCTGTCTTCGACAAGGCATCCTCTACAAGCGCAACTTTCATCCAGCGAAAACTGTTTACCTCCTCGTCGTTCTTGCTGCTCTCCGCGATGATATCTTGCGTGCTTGTTACGATGAGCCTTCGTCAGGGCACCGTGGCTGCGCGCGTACTCTGGCGCGGATCAAGGAGAAGTACTACTGGCGGAAACTTACGAAAACCGTACGGCAGTACGTCAAGACATGCACAGCCTGCCAGCGCCGCAAAAATTCAATGACGAAGCCAGCTGGTTTGCTTCAGCCTTTGCGACCCCCTCACGCACCTTATGAAAAGATCGGGATGGAATTACTCGGCCAATTTCTGAAGTCCACGTCTAGTAACCACTGGATTGAGGTTGGCACTGACTACTTGACCAGATATTGCGAAACACAAACCGTCCAGCGAGACACTGCTTCAGAGGTGGCTGACGTTTTCATCAAGAACATCGTTTTCCGCCACGAAGCTCCCGCTGTTGTCATCAGACATCGTGGTACTGCTTTTATGGCACAAATGCTCCGACAGATGCCGTTGGTGAGCGGCACGACGCACCGAACAGCAACTACTGTGAGAATTCATTGTACGTCATCTTCCTCATCTATCAATAACCATCATCAGTCTTCGCCCCGTTCCTCTTCATGATCGGCGCCATCTTGCTGCTGCTTCAATAAAGCGTCAGCTGCATCGTTGTATTTCAAGTGGTGGAAGGTGCTTCCCGATCTCTTCGACCTCTCTCCATCCAAAGCCAGCTCCTGGAGCTCCGTTCGGGACGTCGCTTGCGCCAGCAGAGCACCATGGCCCAAGAGCAAGCCCAACCGAACCACCCGCCGGCGCAACCACCAGCCGCCAACCCTAGCCCGGTCAACAACCCCCCTCGGGAGCCTCCAATCTTCTCCGGTCTGCCTGGCGAAGATGTCGAAGACTGGCTCGACAACTATGACCGCGTAGGTGTCTACAACAACTGGAACGAGGCATCGAAATTAGCACGCGTCCAGTTTTACGTCTCTCAGGTTGCCAAGACGTGGTTCCTGAACCATGAGAGCGACTTCCGCGATTGGTCTTCCTTCAAAGACCAGCTCCGACGCATTTTCGGTACACCGACCGTCCGTTCAGAAGTTGCTCGCAAGAAACTGGCAGAACGCGTTCAACATTGCGGTGAGTCCTACACTTCCTATATTGAGGATGTGCTTGCACTTTGCCGCCGTGTCGACGACACCATGCCAGAAGGTGATCGTGTCCGGCACCTTCTGAAGGGTATCGGACCCACCGCTTTCAACGCCCTCGTCGCACACAACCCTTCGACGGTTACCGACGTCGTCTCGGTATGCCAGCGGCTTGATACCTTGCAGTCAATCCGCCTACGACCCGACTTCTCTGAGAACCCCCTGGCAAACAGTATGGAGCTCCGATCCATCATTCGAGCCATAATTCGTGAGGAATTGCAAGCCTACAATTTACCTCCTTCTAACAACGTTCCCGCTCAACCCGTGTCTAGCGATCTGCGTGGAATTATTAGGGAAGAAATGTCAGCGTTTCAAAGCACCCACCGTGCTCCACCATGCGCCCAACCCCCTTCGTATGCACAGATCGCTGCAATGCAACCCTCGCCGTCTCAAGTACCACCACCTGTACCTGATCACGAACATCTCGCACCTTTAGTTGCCCGTCCACCGAACCCTACCTACCATTCTTCCTGGCGGGCCCCACGTCCTATTTGCTACTACTGTGGTATTCGAGGACACATTTCCCGGGTCTGTCGACGTCGGCAGCAAGATGAACGTCGTGGTTATGCCGCTTTTGAACGAGACGACACATGTGCTCGTGGTTACTACCGTTATGCCGACAGTCCTTCCAACCACCGATCACCGTCTCCTGTGCGCATTTCCAACACGACCAACAATACACGTGCATCCCGACCACGCTCCCCTTCGCCACTCTGACGCTCTGTTTCACCACTTCGGCCTGTCTCTCAACTGGCTGCCCAGCGATCGGAAAACTAAACAGTGCAGTTTTTGGAGGGAAAACTGCATCACGGCGAAATGACCCAAGTCCTCCTGAACGACCGTCAAACATGTTATTGGTAACTGTGGAAGGTGTGCGGGTGTTGGCTTTGGTGGACATGGGAGCAACTATTTCAGTTATGCGTGCCGACTTGTGTTCTCGATTGCGGAAAGTGAAGACACCCTACCTTGGATCATCTTTGATTGGGGCCAATGGAGCAATAATCAGACCATCGGCCCAATGTACAGCGCGTGTCTTCATTGATGGTATTCTTCATCACATCACCTTCGCTGTCTTAGTTTCATGTGCTCATGAACTAATTTTAGGTTGGGACTTTCTCTCATCAGTATCTGCATTAATTTCTTGCCGTCAACGTGTAGTCGAAATGACCGAGACCGACCACTGCAGCGAACGCGTCGACGAAAAACCATTGCGTTTCTTCACAGCTTCCGAATCTATACTGCTCCCGGGTCAAGAGCAACTCATCACCATCACTTCTCCGAATATTGCGAATGGTGACGTCCTTATCACCCCTTCCAGCAGCTGTCTAGCTCGCGGTGTTGTAGTCCCCTCCAGCCTGGTGCGGTTCAAAGACAGTGCAGCGAAAATCATTGGCCTGAACCCTACCCCAGAGCCCGTCCTCTTACCCCAAGGTTCTGCAGTGTCATGTTATGTGGATACCCAACCGGTATCTTTGGTCTCTCTTCACGCCTTGCCAGCTCAGCCACAACAGGCCCAGTCTGTTATTTCCTCCTCCTTTGCTCCCGGGATAAATCCTGACCTTTCTGCTTCTCAGCGTGAGGCGTTGCTGAATTTGCTCAGGAAACACCAGGCCTCCTTCGACGCCAATGCTTCGGCACTAGGACAGACCACAGTTGCGCATCATCGCATCGACACTGAAGGTCAGACTGTTGTACGCCGTCGTCCCTACCGAGTCTCCTTGGCCGAGCGCAAAATCATCGAGGAGAACGTGACCGATATGCTAAACAGAAACATCATACGACCCTCTACCAGTTCTTGGTCATCACCCGTTGTGTTGGTACAAAAGAAGGATGGATCGGTACGATTTTGTGTTGATTACCGCGCGCTCAACAAGATTACCCGAAAGGATGTATATCCGATGCCCCGTATAGATGATGCACTCGACTCATTGCAAGGCGCTCAATACTTCTCCACTCTTGACCTTCGGTCCGGGTATTGGCAAATACCAATGGACGAAGCAGACAAAGAAAAGACCGCCTTTTCTACGCCGGATGGTCTGTACAAGTTTAACGTAATGCCATTCGGTCTATGTAATGCTCCCGCCACATTTGAAAGGATGATCGACACTGTTCTTCGTGGCCTCAAGTGGAAAACTTGTCTATGCTACCTCAATGATATCGTCGTGTTTTCTTCCACTTTTGATGATCATCTGCAACGCCTAGATCAAGTGCTCACATGTCTCTCCAACGCTAAACTTCAACTAAACACAAGGAAGTGCCATTTTGGCAACACAGCTATAAAAGTTCTAGGACATCTCGTTACTAAAGATGGCATCCAGCCCAATCCGGACAAAATTTCCGCAGTCCTCAACTTTCCGCGACCCTTTCGTTCCAAAGAACTACGCAGTTTCCTTGGACTCGCATCGTACTTTCGCCGCTTCATTCGCTACTTTGCCACTACTGCCGCTCCTCTCCACAAGCTCGTTGCTACTACCGGTTCCTTCAATTGGAATGATCAATGCGAAGCCTCATTTCAAGAACTCAAGCAGGCACTGACATCCCCACCGGTGCTTTGTTATTTCGATGACAAGGCACCTACGATATTACACACTGACGCGAGTGGACAAGAAATCGGCGCCGTACTGCTCCAGCGCGACCATGCCTTTCGCGAGAAAGTTGTCGCGTATGCAAGCCGCACTCTGACCACTGCAGAGAAGAGGTACTCGATAACCGAACAAGAGTGCTTGGCTGTTGTCTGGTCCATCCAAAAATTTCGTCCATACCTACATGGTCGACATTTTACTGTTGTGACAGACCACCATGCTCTTTGCTGGTTGTCCACAATCAAAAACTTGTCGGGACGACTTGGCCGCTGGATTCTCCGATTACAATCTTATGACTTTGACGTCATCTACAAGACTGGAAGACAACATCAAGATGCCGACGCTTTGTCACGATGCCCTTTGCCGCAGTTTTCTGAGCACGTCACATCCCCTTGTCAAATTGGCTATACGGAGAACGCCTCGTCGATATCATCCATTTCTTCCCTACCTTCATCCACCCGTCCGTCAGCACTTGCTATTCACCAGCGAGCCGATTCTTATTGCACTGACATCATTGGTCGGCTTACCGGTGCTTCGTCTTCCCCTAATGCCAGGCTTTGGAAACAACTCAGACTATTCAAGCTGGAGGATGATGTGCTATATCGATACATTTTGCACCCGGAAGGCCACCGATAGGTTCCCGTCGTACCACGCGCACTACGCACTGAAGTTCTGCGCGCTTCCCACGACGACCCGACGTCAGGACACTTGGGTTACTACAAAACATACGAACGCATCCGCAGTCGATTTTTCTGGCCAGGTCTCTCCACGACAGTAGCTAAATATATTGCCTCGTGCGCACTTTGCCAACACCGCAAGCGGCCCACTACTGCTCCAGTCGGGACCCTACAACCATTTCCTTGTCCATCAGAGCCGTTCTCTGTCGTCGGAATCGACCTCTTCGGGCCCCTCCCAACTACATCAGACGGCAAGAGGTGGATCGTCACCGCGGTTGATCACTTGACCCGGTACGCTGAGACGGCCTCAATCACTTCAGGAAGTGCTTCAGAAGTAGCAACTTTCTTCTTGAATGCTATTTATCTACGTCATGGAGCCCCTCGTGTCCTTTTGAGCGACCGGGGAAAGGCATTTCTTTCAAGCACGCTCAGTGAAGTTCTTCAAGCATCAAAAACAGTTCATAAAACAACATCTAGCTATCACCCGCAAACCAATGGCTTAACGGAAAGATTTCATCGCACGCTGTGTGACATGCTGTCCATGTATATCCGACCGGACCATCGCAATCGGGATGCCATGCTACCCTTTGTGACGTATGCATATGATACGTCAGTTCAACGAACCACAGGCTATTCTCCATTTTGCTAGTATACGGACGCCAACCGACATCACCACTCGACGTTTCATTCTTTTCTGGCCCCATCAACTCTTCACCATTCGTTTGCGACCAGTTTCTGTCCCGCGTTGCTCGATGCCGTCGTCTTGCCCGCGTAAACACCGAAGCTAGCCAAGAAGACCGCAAACATCGTTACGATGCCACTCACCGCGTCGTTCTCTACCGCCCTGGCGACAATGTACTTCTGTGGACTCCTGCGCGAACGCCTGGCTTATGCGAAAAGTTTGAGTCACGCTATCTTGGCCCTTACAAAGTTATCGAACAGACCTCACCGGTGAACTACCGTGTCACACCTGTTCATGTCCCCACTGACCAACGCTGCCGCGGGACAGAGATTGTGCACGTTTCGCGTCTCAAGCCCTATTGTATGCGTTCCACAGCGTAATTCGCGGTCAGGCTGGCCGCTTCCGTCGACGGGGGAAATTAGTGTGAGAATTCATTGTACGTCATCTTCCTCATCTATCAATAACCATCATCAGTCTTCGCCCCGTTCCTCTTCATGATCGGCGCCATCTTGCTGCTGCTTCAATAAAGCGTCAGCTGCACCGTTGTATTTCACTACGTACAACCCGCAGACTAACGGCTTAACCAAACGCCTTAACAAAACAACTGAAGATTTGCTTTCGATGTATGTCGCCAAGGATCAGAAGAATGGTGATGAAATCAACCCGTATATAACATTTACCTACAATACGGCTTTGCAGGAAACCACCGGCTTTGCTCCTTTTCGTCTGGCGTACGGCCGTGAAGTCACCACAATGCTTGACACCATGCTGCAACCAATTCTGCCGGACACGATTACCTCGGACGCAGACGTAATTATTCCGCGTGCCGAAGACGCCCGGCAGCTGGCGCGCTTTTACAATTTGTCGCGGCAGAATCAAGATGCTCACCGGTACAACTCCCACCACAGAGCAGTAATATACGAACCCGGTGACCTAGTCTGGGTTTCAACTCCTATATGTCAACGTGGACGCTCAGAAAATTGTTATGTCGCTAATTCGGACCCTACCGAGTTTTTTATTGCCTCGGCTAAGTGAACTACGAAGTTGTCCCAGCAAACGCGTCACACCGTTCTCGCAGACCATGCTCGTCAGATGTGGTTCACGTCTCCTGGATGAAGCCGTACTATTCGCGTTGACTGCAAGTCAAGAACTTTGTGTTGTGGCAATAGCCTTCAAGACAATTGTACATTAATTTCTTGCTTCTTTATTTTTCATCTCGTCCTTTTTCTTTTCAATGGACGCAGACATGCTGACTACCTTTTGTTGTTTTTGGAGCCGTCGCATTCATACGATGCTACTTCTTTTTTTTTCTTTGAGGAGAGGGTAATGCCACGCTGTGGTGGTGCCAGAAGACAAGAGCGAAGAAGTGAAAGGGAGCTGTGGCTGAGTAATCAGCCCTCCATTTGAGTTCCTGCCTATCGTTTTATCTCGCGACAATATAGAAGACATCACAATTATAATGTGAATAAACGGGGCAAAATAAACAGCAACGAAATAAAAGTAAACTGTGAAAGAAACAATTATCACTAACAATGTAATACATTTTCTCTGAAAATATACGAAGTCAATACATTGTAGATGAATAAACGAGACATAGATAGCACCTTTGCTACGGGCCGACTGTTGTAATTTTAGACTTCCTCCTCCTCTACTTCGCTAAAGCTACCTCTTCATAGCCGAGCCCGATACCGAGTGCCACTTTTACTCATCAAACTCGACCATGACAAAGAGTGCTGAAGTTGCCAACAATGCTTCAGGTTAGCTGGGTTGGCTGAATCCCGGTGGTCGACCCGGACGTCTTTGTATCATGGATAAGAGATTTGCAAAAAGTGTTTATGAACGGCGACATTGAATGTGTCACGGTGGTAGACCACCTTGATCACGCTGCAACTTTGGAAAGGAAGCGCTTCAATTTGCCTTTGTTGGATGGTTTAGGCTATGTTGTCGTCATTCTGGATTCACTTTAATGCTTGCCGATGATGAATATGGCAGTCGACGTTGACTCTGTCGTGTTTGTCAAGATAATCCACACTGCAACGTTGCATTAAGCACTTTCTGAGGCTCTCTCTTCTCGCGGAGAGAATTAGCAGTTTGGTGGCACTCAACGTCACCGGCAACGATCTGACTTTGCATGAACTCTTGGCGACGATTCTGACGGACGAAATTATGCTTCGTCAATGTCATCGAGCTCTACCACAGTGCGGCGTCTTCCAACTACTTAAAAACGCTGGTTTTTGTGAACGCGTTTCACTGCAACGCCATGGTCGTCGAATCCTGGAAGGCTTTGTTGCGTTAAGCGACATTCTGGGAAACAAGTTCTGAAA
The DNA here is from genome assembly GCF_013339725.1 of Rhipicephalus microplus. Lineage (NCBI taxonomy): Eukaryota > Metazoa > Arthropoda > Arachnida > Ixodida > Ixodidae > Rhipicephalus > Rhipicephalus microplus. The sequence continues at coordinate 28,303,972 of NC_051174.1, forward strand.
CGGCGGCTCCTGTAACGCAACATGCTGCAGTCATCGGGGCCATCTGCGTAATTTGCACTGAGTCATGAGACGTTTTCCTGTGTGACTAGACGTCTGCTTGTAGTCAGGTTACCGCGCTGACCTGTGACGTGGCTTGTGATTTTGCAGAGTTGTCGCTGTGGAACTACCTAGCTTTCTCAAGCCACGAATTCTCAAAGCTGCGATGAGTTCGCACGGAAAATATTTTACGGAAGCTGTTCCGCTAAGAAGGGCTTGTGCTAGCTTTGTATGGATCTCCGCGTTTTGAGGATAGGCTAGCCTCAGGTTTCTTGTCTTGTGGATAGGCGCGTCTCAGGTGTTAGCACGTTTAGTACAACGTGGGCCGGTGCCTTCAAGTGCTCAAGCAGTGGTGCGCACGGGTGAAGGTTTTACCGACGTTGTTAATGTGAAACACTCTCGGGCATGAGAATGGATGTTGTAGCGTCGGATAACAAGTGGGAAACAGAGCTGGGCTTCAGTCCAGTGTTTGCATCATGCCCTGCTGCGTGGCTGTCTGTCGGTGAGTTTGCAGCGAGCAGTGGTCGCCTCGAGGTACTGCCACTCCCGAGGTATGTACATCATAGTTTGCGGTCAGGCCGGACCTTACTGCAACCCCCGGGTAGAGTGGATGGTAGCAGTGAGGTCGTAGTCAATTGGTCAAAGGGAGCTATGAGTTTATTGCTCCAGTCTGTCCAGCAAATGGTTAACCTTCCTGCCTCCATTTTTATTATTTCTCTCTATGTCCAGCACTACTGCCGCAAGCCTTCGTAGTGATGCCATGCCGCGGCACCATTTTGGCGTTGGTCATCAGCCACGGACCATTTCTAGGACTGTGTCCTAGCATCACGCACTGTCAAAGCGTTGATGGTTGCCACTCAATTTTCTGCGTGGTTGTAAAAGCCACCGAAGCCCGGCATTGCACCGGCGGGCTCCGATGACTGGACCGCAGGCGAAAAAGCACAGAGTGCCAACGCGAAGGTGCCCAGCTGGCCCTCGAGCTGCATGGTGACACCATAGAGCTATCTGCGTAGCTCGGGTGTTCCCAATGCCGGAAAAATGTCGGAGACGACAACGGTTCTCATCTCAATCACGGCGTTGACCGTAATTCGTGCTCGTACGCCACAGAAGCGCGGCGGAATGCGGTGATTCACACGCTGAGCCCTTGGTGACGGCTGAAGGTTACGAGGAGGTCACTATGTTCAATGCGGCGAACTTCTAAGAGAGAGCATGAAAAGCAAAAAAGCACTTTTTGGCAGCTCCAGTGCCAATGAAGTTATGCTTGAGAGGGTATCACCAAAAGAAGGTTTAACACCGTTTCCGAGCAACTGGAGAACGTGCGCTGGCAGTGCGATGTGCCCACTCGTGAGCCAACCAGCAGGCCTGGGCGCGATCCATGGAGGGTGCTTGAGGCACCGAGAGGTGAACATGTGACAAGGAGGCATGCACGCCGTCCCTAGCCAAGGTGAGCGTGGGAATTGTTGGCGAAAAGTAATGCGTCCCCTGACAAGTTTCCCGAAACCAAAGTGGAAGCATGGGCGCGATCCGCTGCTGGGGGGATTGATATTCGGGCTGATGGTCGCCTTTTAGGGCGAAACATCGAGGAAGTGGCAGAATAGCTTTCCTCAGGAAGTCATGTGAGAGCTGATTACGGCGAAGAGGTTTCACGACTGCGCCAGTGTAGAGGAAAAAACGGGACACAGCACTCTTGCTGTGGGCCGGCCGTTCGTATTCTAGTTGGCTGAAAAAAAGAAGGAAAATAAGGAACTATGTATTTGGCTTATAAAGAAGCATATTCTTAATTGACAATACGTAATAATTCAAATCATAGTTCAAGCGGGATTTAATTGCAAAGCGAATAAAATAAAAACAATAGTTGTCAGACACTTGAGAAGTAGATACGCAGTCGTTTTTGGTGTGTTTTCTTGTGCTAAGTTTTCGCAACTACACAAGTTTAGCAGCTCTGGCAGCTTATGTTTAAGCATTTGTGTCTCGTAGTTCATCCGACGAAGTGATACTTTGCAGGTCTCTGGATGGCGAACTGAATAGGCCTGTATCATTCTTTCTAAGCAAGTTATGTGAGCTAGAAAATAGTCATTTCTTCTAATTTCTTATTTGTATGTTACGGATAGGTGGTAAGGAAGAACAGACTTGTAATTTGTAAGATAAGATGTTTACAGAAAAGTTAGAATGACGGATGCTCAAAAGCCACGTTATATATCTGTCTTAAAGGAGCCATGACATGGTCACCCAACGACTGACGGTTCCGGCGAAAAACAATGGTAGAGGGTCAAATATGGTTGCACACGTGTAGAACCTGCACTGTAAGAGAACATTTCAGCCTAAAATCTGTCGTAGAAATCATCGGCCCGAAATCCCGCCTACGGCCGGCGATCACCTTTGTGTCATGGCGTGCGTGACGTCACAAGCCGAAGGAGCAGTGTCGTCGTCTGCTACAAAACACCACCTACCGCACATCGTCAGTGTTACTAGTGTTGATTGCTGCGTGGTCCTCACGTGTCAGTCGGTTGCAAGTGTTATGGTGCGGTACCTTATCACCATATGCAGCGACGACGTCGTGCACGTTGCGCATTTCGACTTCGACTCCATCGCCACCAGCTCATGTGACGAAGAAAACGTCGAAAATGATTTGAACCAAGATGCCGACGACCTCGCAGTTGTGGCAGACGTTGCAGATGGCTTTTTGCAATGATAAGTAGCTTCTTTAAGCGTGTCTGGTTCAAAAGCGAGCTTGGAATACAGTGGTTCATTCAGCAGCATTCACGACCAAGTGTTACTTAGCGCCATGGACTTAGCAAAGCGAGTGAATTTTTATTGCCCAGCATACGTGAATGCACGGCTTTTAGTGCTGAACCTAATAAATAGGTTGTCATAGCAATTATGTTTGTTGGGACCGTTGTTTTTCCGTAGGTTGTTGCGTGCAACATATATTAACATAAGCCGAAGCAAACTTTTTAGTCGAGCCTCTAACTAATTTCTCTCGATTGCATTCAGTTTCAGTTAAAAAGAAATAGCAAGTGTGACGCTCAACCATGAAAACGCCTGCAAAGAGTTTCAATAAATAATTATCCATAGTCACAAACGTCATATGCATTGAACAGGACACTTCTGACCACCAACATCGCTTGCTACAAGTACCAGTGCTGCAAGGGTGGTGGAGTGGCATTGTTTCAATCCCTGGAAGTCAATTAGTTCTAGCGGCAAGCTGCAAAACGCGAAAAAAGCTCGACTGCAAGTGCATCTGATCACGGAACACAATCGTCTTCCGGACTGCAGACCATGCATCAGCTCGCCAAGCAAGCTGCTCATGGCGTCACGGCCAGCGATCGCGCAACCTTTGCCCGACTCTCAAGCCACTCACTTGTTTATAAATTATTTAATTGTAATATTTTGCCTTTTCAAACTCGCTAAAATTTTGCCAGCTTGTCTGTTGACGTACAAAAATTAACCCACGCAACACAGACTATGGTTGATAATTTTGTGCCCTCAGCTCTTGAATCTTTTGTTTCTGAAGTGAACGTATTAATTGTAAATTTGTGAAAGTAGTTGATTCCCACACAAGATGACCATATATTATCTGTCAGTAAAACAGCCTGTTTTGATTGAGAAGTTTAACGTGTATGGGGAGTTTTTGTCTTTTGCGATAAGTTATCTATACAATGCTTGATAAATAGATTGATATGTGAGGTTTAACGTCCCAAAACCACTATATGATTATGAAGGACGTGGTTGATAAATATCGCAAGGCGACAAACAAGAGATTTCAACGTTCTCATCGGTGGTCATAATTTCTAGACTCTCGTGGACACTGGTACCCACTATTCAGTTATCATTCGACCAGTGAGTGTCAAGCTCAAGAAAAGAATGACTGCTTGAAAAGAACCGAAAATTGGGACTGCTGGAGGCTACGTCATAATGTGAGTTGAAGTTCGCACATTCGGAGTCACCGTCAACAACAGGACTTATCCTTCTAGCTTCGTTTTCCTAAAACAGTGCTGCAGGAACCTAATACTTGGGATGGACTTACTAAGTCACCATGGTGCCGTCATCGACATTAGGTTTAAGTCAATAACACTAACCTCAAGAAACAACCCGCCACTTTACACGATGCCGGAAAATCGCGCAATAAATATAATGAAAGAGCAGGTCACCGGGCCGCCTCTCTCCAGCTTCATTGCTTCCGTAACACCGAAAAAGCCTACGCAGGCACTTTGATTAAACTGTCAGATTTACGCTGCAAAGGGCATAGGTGAGGTGTTCGACAGCAAAACAAAGATGGTACTACAAAACTGGAGCCAGAAATATACGCACCTCACGTTGGCATAACGGTGGCCTATGTCCACGAATTCGTGGACGCCAGCAATTCTTTCATCCTCATTGAGGCTGCCGAAGCTGCTTAAACGAATCTAGGTGCCCAACCAGATTTCGGCGTCAACCCTAGCCTTCCATAATGCAAGAAAGTTCACCTTTAGGACCTGCTCTATCGATTCAAAGGTTACTTTCCCTCGTCCTCAAGAATCCGACAAACTCCAGTAGCTATGCATCGCATCATATTAAAAGAGAGTGCACTACCAATTCAACAGAGCCCGTACCCAGTTCAGATGCACGAACATGAGGTCGTGATGAAATGAGCCAACAAAATGCTACTCGACAACATCATTCTGTCGTCCACGAAAGCGTGGGCATCAGCAGTGATACTAGTGAAGGAGAGAAGCCGTCAGTTTTGTGGCGAGTACCACTGCCTGAACAAAATCTCTAAGAACAATATGTACCCCTCTCATGTGTAAACAACGCTCACGATTGACTCCACAGCACGAAGTACTTGTTTTCGATGGATCTAAGGACTGGTCATTAGCAAATAGAGATAGGCAAATGAGACTGAGAGAGGACTATTTTTATCGCAATAGACGGGCTCTCCGAGCTCAAGGTGAAGTCATTTGGTCTTTGCTTGATGCCTGCGACGTCTCAGCGTATTATAGACACCGTGCAGGCTGGATGACATGGCAGACTTGCCTCGTGTACCTGAACGACAACATCGCGTTTTCATCGAGCTTTGACGAGTATCTCCAGCGCTTCAAAGGGTACTTCAAGTTAAGGAGGAATCTCGACTGACCCTCAAGCCAAAAAAGTACAGCTTCGCGTACGGGGAGTTCTTCTTTCTGGGACATGTCATTAGCAAATACGAAGTTGGTGCAGATCCGAGTAAAACAGACGCCTTCGCTGGAATTGCCGCCGCCCACTGACAAGAAGACATTGTTGATTATTTTTCACGTTCTGGGGTGCAACAAGAAACAAGAAAGAAGAAGAGCGCGAGCGAAAGGAGGGACGTGGGGACGCTTAAGTGACAGCAGGCCACTTCCGAGCACAGTTAAATAAGGAAGTTTTTTCCTTATGCCTTAAAGAAGAGCTGAGTCTGATTGCAGTGTCTAGAACGCCCTCGTCCTAATATTTGGTGCCAAAGAACCGGGATTGGAAAGCAGCACCCTACGGACGGCTACCAGTCAACTGCAGCGTCATGGACCGACTGAAGTCGAAGCGGGCGTCACGGCGAGCACAGAACGCGAGGTATATAAACGATGCAAGTGCTCTCCTCGCTAACGACTCTGCCTCCTGTGACCAGCTCAATTCCATATATGAGAGTTTGAAGGCTAATAACGAAGAGCTTAAAAACTTCAGCAACGAGATTGAGCAGCATATACCTGACGAGGAGTTCGAAGTAGAGTATAACGCCACCTTACAATACGAGGACAGTGCTACGCGCATTCTAGCATAGATTCTCAGCAAAAAAAGATTGCATGCTAAGGACATCGGCCGGAATTCAACAAACAGTTGCCCAGACAGGCGCAGCACCATCAGACGGAACTGGAGTTAAATAGCCTAAACTTACAATATCTCCTTTCTCTTGGGACCTGTGCAAGTGGAACAAATTTAGGAAAACATTTGGACAAATTGTTCATAGTAACACTCGCATCACTGCCACAGAGAAGTTTTATTACCTGTGACTGTATCTGAAAGGACAAGCTGCATCCGTAATTCTGGGCCTTTCGACGACAGAAAGTGCTACAGCGACGCCATAATCATGTTACAGAAGCGATTTGGGGACAAGACGTGCCTGAAGCAAAAATATTTTTCCAAGCTACGGATGTGAAGCCCTGTCCGTTCATCGACTGACACCAAAGCACTAGGCAGCTTGTACGACCAAGTTCTCGGTATTATCCGAGGCTTAGAGACATTGAGTGTGCACAAGTTCTCATTTACGTCAATGGCATGAGTCGTCCTACTGCGGGCTCTTACACGGGTATAATTGTGCAGTATCATTGATCGTGTGCCATCCAGTTGGCATATGACTCGATAGCTGAAGCTACACCCGTGGGACGGGACCGTGTGCTCAACTTCCTCTGTATCGAGCTGGAAAGGCAGGAGTAGAGTGATTTTAAGGAGGCCAGAGGACGAGAACACCGAACACTCCCCGTGGCCAGTCAGTCGACGTACTCTCGGCATGGGAAACTGACGTCATCTGTGCTTCACAGCAACTCGGTACGAGAAAAAAAAGGAAAACTGCGTATTCTGCTCGTCTAGTCATGACGGATCGGAAGCCTGTACAGCTGACGTGTCTCTGCCGCAGGAGAAAGAACTGCTTTGCAACGACAAAAGAGGTTTCCGCTGCACCACCAAAGGACATCAGACATGGGACTGCAAAAAGAACATTCCCTGCTCCAGATGCCACGCTCGACTCGCTACAAGCATGTACTATCCCGATAGGTGTTCGCGGAAGCCAGACTATGCTAACAAGAACAACGAAAAAACTACGACAGTCCGCGCATCACTTGGAAGAAGACCCGTCAAGAAAGGCTCTAGAACTTGCGTTTTTCTTCAGACTTTCAGATCATGGGCCATGAATGATGACACCTGCCGATACATACGAGGCGTTTTTGATGGTGGCAGTCAGGGGACTTTCATAACTGAAGATCTGTTCAAGCACCTCAAACTGAAAAGCGTGGGCATAACTCGAATAGCCTTCAATACTTTCGCAAGTGCATCGGACCAAGAAGCTAAGAGGTGTCGCATTGTATAGCTACGACTGCAAAGCCAGTTTTCCGACGCGGAAATAGTCTTAACTGCCATAGAGATCTGAATCATCTGCCAGGACATCGCAGAGACTGCAATGGACATAGCTTTTGTCTCGTCTTTCAAGAAGCTGGGAAAGGATGTCGCCGATGAGCTGAAACATCCATCTATCATAACTAAGAGTGGCATCAGCGTACTTAACGGAACTGATCAGATGTGGAAAGTATTGACCAGTGAAGTTTCACGGTGCGAAGGCAACGAATCATTGATCGCACTGGACTCCAACCTTAGATGGACCTTCCAGGGCAACACATCGCACTTGGTGTCCCCACCGACTACTTCACAATTGATGGTGGGCATGCTAAAAGCCCAAGCTACCGATTCCAAATAGATTTTGCGCTCCTTTTGGGAACTTGAAAACACAGGAGTCATGCACACGACAAACAAGCCACCTGAAATGAGCAACACCATGATGCATTTTGAGCAAACGATTAACTTCATAAAAAGAAGATGAGAAGTGGCCCTCTCTTGGAAGGATAATTTCGAGCTTGCAAGCAACAAGCATGTCGCCGTTGCTTATCAACCGTATCGACTCCAGAAAACGACTGCTCAAAACGTATGACCGTACCATAACAGAGTACGTGAGAGCAGGACATGCTGAAGTAGTCAGTGCTGTATCTGCAGAGGTGACGAAGTTACATTACATATCACACAAGGAAGTCATGTGTGAACGAGCACTGACGACAAAAATGAGAGCGGTTTTTGACGCTTGGTCACATGCCAAAATATTTAAGTCCCTTAATGACTGCCTTGAAGAAGGTGACAACTTATACCAAGACCTCATGCAAATTTTGCTACACTTCAGAACGCACCCGGAGGCAGTTATTGTGAACGTAGAAAAGGCATTCCTTCAGACTGCAATTCGGGAGGACGACAGAGACGCTTTCTGCTTTCTCTGGTCTGCAGAAGGAGATTTATCTAAGGGCAAGCTGCAGGAGTGGAGGATGACACGAGTGCCTTTCACAGCTACATGTAGCTCATTTTTACGCAGAGCTACTATTTTCTACCGCGTGAAAAGAGCACCGGCTGCCATAGCACAAACTTCGCAAACTCTCTCCGAATCAATTTACGTGGATGCTTTAGTCACTGGTGCCGACACGGAAGAAGAAGCCACTAAACTTTGCCAAGAAGCGCGCACAATAATGAAATTGACCGGCATGACATTGCAGAAATTGACAATAAATTCAGGAAATTTCATGCGAACGCTTGAAAATCAAGTAGAATCTACTAGTAATGGAATGGTCGTTCTTCATGAAACGTCATTCAAGGTCCTAGGTTTGGTTTGGAATTCTGCAAAGAATGAATTCAATTTTCCGGTTGAAAATCTACTCCGGTTTTCGACATCACAGACGGACACAAAACGATTCGTCTTGCAGTCAGCATCAAGAATATTTGACCCGTTGGGATTTGTAGAACCATATACTATTGCCATACGATTGTTGTTTCAGAAACTGTGGATACCAGGGATTGGCTGGGATGAAGTACTACGCAATGACCTGCAAAAAGAAGGAAATGACTGGATCATCTAGCTGCCGCAACATGAAGAAGTCGTCGTTCCTCGCTATCTGGGTGGCGGAGCAAGGAAGCCCAAAGTGTTTCAAGTACATGCTTTCTGCGATGCCAGTCCAGTGCCATATGGAACAGCAATATACGTCGTGTCAAGTCCAGAGGAGTCAAAAATGTTGATTGTGAAGTCCCATGTAGCACCCATTAAGAAGACAACGCTGCCGCGATTGAAGCTGCTGGCTGCCTTAATCGGCTCAAGAATGTTGGCATACGTGAAAAGTGCTTTGAAGAATGTTCAAGTTGACTACACGATGTGGACAGAATACGCCGTTTTGTTGTCATGGATAAAAAGTGACGTCAAAAAGTGGAAAAAGTTCATAGCCAACAGCTTCAATGAAATTAGGTGCACTACTGATCCATCAAAGTTGAGATATTGTCCTGTAACGGACAACCCGGCTGACATACTCACGCGTGGCGCGACGCTGGAAAGACAGCTGTGCAGCTCAAAATGAGGCATAGTCCCGAGTGGCTAACTAAACCAATGTCTGAATGGCCCCTACAGTTCAGTGAACTAAACACAGTGCAATCCACCCAAGTTGAAGTTACAACAGTCCACGTCGCACTAATGACATGCTTCTCAGTTCCAATAATCAACATTCAACAGTACAGCATGCTTCAGTACCTACTCAGAGTCACTTCGTGGGTTTTCAGATTTACTGACCGATGCAGAAAGAGGACGGATCATACAGAACATCTCGTGGCAACAGAAATCCTGAACACTGAACAGTATTAGATTATGTACACAAGAGCATGGCTTCTTTGAAGAACTCACTGCTTTGACCAATAGCCAACCTGTCGAGTCTATATATCGAATCGCTGAACTGCGCCTTTACATAGACGAAGGCTGAATTTTTTGGGTTGGAGGCCGTTTATACCTCATGCATTCCACACAAGATATCAAGCAGCTAACCATAATGCCGTCGAGCCACCACTTTTCGGTACTTTTGGCAAACAGAGCCGATCTTCAAGTCCTACATGATGGAGTTAGAGATACACTTACGCAGCTTCGGGAACGCTACTAGATTTTCCAAGCTCGCTCTTTGGTAAAAAGAGTGCTGCATGGCTGCAATATATGCAAGCGTTTCAGTGCGGGCCCAGCAAGTGCTGAAAGTGCTCCGTTAACACGTCATCGAGTGTCCCCAACGAACCCCTTCGAAATTGTAGGAGTCGACAGCGCATGCCCTTTATGCACGCACGAAGAAAGGGCACACGAAGTGCTACATTGCGCTTTTTACGTGCGCCGTACCTAGAGCCGTACATCTGGAGCTTGTCTCGGAATGGACATCGGAGGATTTCCTGCTGTACCTAGGACGATTCACAGTTCGGAAAGAATTACCTAGGGCTATCTATTCTGACAACGCACAAAGCTTTCACAAGACATCGGCAGAGATAAAGCGACTACACCGAATGTTCTCTGTAGAGGACGTCGCTAGTCACCTCAGCACCAACAGCATTTAAGGAGAAGTTTATTGCACAAAATGCTGCTTGGTGAGGTGGATGGTGGGAGCACCTCGTATGATAAGGGAAGCTTCCGCTGCGAAAAATTATCGGCAAAACTCGTCTGAACTACGAAGAATTATCGACAGTGCTGGCGGAAGTCGAAGCCGTCCTAAACTCTAGGCCTCTGACTTTTATTAAGACTGATACAGGAGAGCCTTGCACTTTGACACCAGCCGAACTTCTCCTTGGACGAAGGTTGACTTCCATACCGCATGCCACCGCTGACGAAGTCAACAGTTACTCTAAGCGAGAAGACGCCATACGCAGACACAACTACAGGAAGCTGCTGGTTGAAAGTTTTTGGAACCGTTGGCAAAAAGAATACCTGTTGCAATTACGATCTGCACACTTTGCCGAAACGAAATCAACTACAGCATTGAAGCAAGGGGACATCGTTCTCGTGCTTGCGGACAACACGCCGAGTCAGCTATGGAAGCTTGCAAGTGTCATGGAAGTGTACCGCAGTGCCGACGGTCTCATTCGTTCCTGCAGGATCAAGTTGCAAGGCGGTCACCTTGAGATCTGGCCGATACAAAGACTGTACCCACTTGAACTATGTGTTTCACTTTGCGCGGCTGGGAATGTTGAATATTTTTCACGTTCCGGGCTGGGACAGGAAAACCAGAAAGAAGAAAATCGTGAGCAAAAAGAGGGAAGCGGGAACGCTCAAGTGACAGCAGAGCGCTTCCGAGCGCAATTCAGTAAACAAGTTTTTTCGCCTTATACCTCAAAGAAGGGGTTGAGTCTGATCGCAGTGTCTGGAACGCCATCGTCTTATTAACAGTACGCCTAGTCCTCTGACAGTACCTGCATTTTGTCAAGCGATTATTACAGATCGCAGGCTAGCTAACTAAATTTTATGAAAAGCAACGTCATATTCAGATGAAAAACAGCAAAAGAAGAAGCATTTCAGGAACTTAAACTATGTCAGCCCAAACCACCAATATTTGCGCATTTCGGCGATTACGCCGAAACAGAAGTACACACCGAAGCTTATAGCGTAGGACGCGGAGCTGAAGGGTTGTCATTTTTGGTAGCTGGTCGATATTGAGTGCCGAGGCCTATTATTCCCCAACAGAAAAAAGTACGAACCCGTTATCTGGGCAGCAGTAGTTTCACCCTTGCCTCTAAGGAAGGTCTTTCAAAATTGTGATTGATCACCCCGCCCTTTGCTGGCTAGCTAACTTGAAAGGCCCTTCAGGTCATCTCACACGGTGAAGCCTAAGGCTTCAACAATTTGATATTACCGTTGTGTATGGGTCCTCAAGAAAACACAGTGACAATGACTGCCTGTATCGCGCACACGTCGGTCTATCATAGCAGGATGACCAGGATGATGAGTACCACTCAGAAACCATCACTATCGACGACTTCGTTGAGCGACAGCAGCCGACACGGAACTGATGGGCTTACTAGGATAATTGGAGGGCCACACCACCATCGCCTCTGATGTATTCAGGCGAGGGCTAAATACTTCTGAAATACTTCTGAAATACTTCTGAATTTCAGGCGAGGGCTGAATACTTCCGTGAAAAACAACGCTCTTGTAAAAAACTTCTCTTCAGCCTGGGCTACTTTTCCATTGTACTTTCGGCACCGCGACTAGAAATTTTCTAGGTGATGCACGGAGACCCAACGGCTGTGTGCCCCGGTTCTTCCCGCGCACACGCGGCAATACGAGAGACGTACTATTGGCGACGCACATCCGCTCACGTGTCTTGTTATGTGAGAACATGCCACGGATACCAAAGACAAAAGACATTGCTGACTCGGCCAGCAGGACTTCTCCAGCTCACCGACTCACCACACCGGCTATTTCAGCAAATCGGCAAGAATAATTCGTGGTGTTGCTGAGGTCAAATGTCGAAGACTGATGGAGAGTAGTGTGGACTAGCTACTCAACGTGGGACGCCGAGACGAGGGCCCAGTCCAAACTCAGTGCCGCTGAGGTCGCAAAGTTATTCGTCGAGAAGATCGTCCTGTGCCAATAAGCTGCAGAGTTCCTCTTTACTGACAGAAGTACTGTCTTTACCGTGGACCTAACTCAGGTGATCCTGAAGTACAGCCAGACACATCACCGCCGGTCTACCGCCCATCATTGACAGGCTGATGGCTTCACTGAGCGTCGTGATAAAACCATCGACAAGATGCTGGCCATTTACAGTGACGCCGAAAAAAAAAGATGTGAAATGCTATTTTTCTGCACGTGACCTTCGCGTACATTATTGCCATGCAAGAAACGACTAAAATTGTTTACTGAACAGACCCGGCCATGACGCTCGGCCGCTCGTTACGTAATGACTGCGAGAAAGAATATAGACAGCTATAGTTTACCTTTAGCGTGATAGCGACGGTCATTGGAACGGTGTTACCATGCAGCAAATGTTTGTTGTGAACAGTGTCTTATAGTTTAGCGGGATAGCATTTGAGTGCCCCAGCCGCCACGGTGGCGCCACCTGTTGGATGGTTATTATGGTAAAGACAGTAAAAAGGAAAAAAAACGACACTGTTTGCCTATGCACCGCGCAAAGCATTGTTACAAGTTTATTTTGCTAATAATAAAAGCAGACCAGTATGAACCACGCACCATACGCGAAAAAAAATATGGTACCGATTTGTTTACATCGATCTTGTCGATAGGCCTAGATGCGTTCTAAAAGGGAAACTATTTCGAAAATTACGCCATCTTATCCATAATACTCGGTCATCGAAGCTAACTTGAAGCAAGCGAAGCCACTTTAAATAGTCGTTTGCTGCGAGTAAGGTGAAACTTTCAACAACTACGTCGAAATCACTTCGAAGCGGGCGTCCAAGAGTGCCGCCATGTTTACGTACACTATGTACACCTACGCTACCACGGTAACGTGAAATCTGAAAAACACCGCACGTACGGTAAGCGGTACGGGTAGCGTACGTATCTGCGCATGTGTACTTCGATTCCGGTATCAGGGTACGCGCGGTATCCCGGTAAGCTCGGTATACAATAAGTGTCTAATATCAGGGTGACTGTCTACCTTGAGCGCGCTGTAGAAAATCGCAACTTACTCGCCTCTGCACAAAGAAGAAACATTGGACCAACAGCTGACAATACGTGGCCAGCATTCCGGCTCACAAGGAACTAGTTCTTAAAACGTTCACACGTGCCACTTACAGTTGAACCCTCCCCCTCGTTGCGGCTTTTCTCCTCCCGTCACGAAGATGGCGAGTTCCGTACAAAAAGAGGATAACCCCTGAACCTGTTCTCCTCTATCAAGCCTCATTGCGAAAGCCAAATAATAGTGCCCTCAACACCAGCACAGTCTTCAGATGCTGCGCCGGGCTCCTCACCAGCCTGTAGAAACTAGCCTTCTTCTCCTTCTTCTTCCTTTTTTTCTTCTTCCAGCCACTACCACCATATTTACATACGGCGATCAAGAGCCGGCCAGTGTGCAGTGCGCGGGCTGGTATTGAACCAGCCATGCAAGTTTACACAGACTGAGGACTCCTGTATTTCTTTAGCTCAGACGAATTCAGGATTCACTGAACAGTGTATTCATGAACACTTTATGAATGAAGAAGCTATGGTCAGCTGAAAACAATTTCTTAAATTTTTCGGCACCTGTAATGCGTTGTATTTATAATTTCAACTTCAATACTTAACTTCACGTTAAGCCATGTGTTTAGGAACCACACAATGCAGCTCCGAGTTTGTGGTCTCTAGCTATCCCTTCGGACGCTCTTTCACTTTCTTATTTCTACTTCGCGCTTATTTTGTGCTTCACTGTACGAAAGGAGCTAAGCATATGTCCATAAAAAAGGGAGGGGGGTGCAAGTCCTGCCCGGGACGCGCAGCGCAGCTACAGCGTACGCTGAAGTTACAGCATTTATACAGCAGTTTATAATTTACTGTTAGTGGTTATTTGCTAGCATCTCATTACGGGTATTATATTTTAGAAGGTACCCATTGTAGCTCCATGAAAAATTACGCTTCAAACAATGTCTGTCGTGAAGAAACACAATTTTATCGAATATTTCCGTTCTACGAACTGATAGCATTTCATTATTAGGTTTTGCAGATCCATCTTATCAAGCATCAGTTGTTTTTAAGTGACTATTGATGAGTGACACACAATTTTTAACACCTAGAACCATTATGTATGTTACTATACTCTTGGCCATATTTCATTGGCTTTCATATATTTAAAAAAAGTAATGGCTTAAATATAAATATAACACTAGAATAGGCGAGCTTTCACTACAACAAATAAACGTGAATTCCCTATTTGATTGTGTACATTTCGTACAAATAAAACAGAAGCGATAATTGAGAGTATGATTGAATGACCACAGTTTTCTGTTGATGAGCCTGCATTTTTTAACTGTTCCTTGGAGGTCGATATACTTCATGAAATCATTCGCGAAGCGCTTTTGAGTCTAAGCCACCAACCTCTCATTTGCCTGTCGTATTGAGAATAATAATGTAGTCTCAAAATACACAGTGCCTTTCCGAAAAGAAACGGATATGTTCAACGGCTTTCTCCGTACTGAATGCTTATGTCGGAATATTTATTATCGAAGGCAGAGTGAGGCCCTGTGTGCTGAAGAGGACGCCATGTACTGCTTGAGTAATGGCTGAGTTTTTTTTTGGTTACGGAAAACAACATAGTACTGCAAAACCTAAATGCAGCGTAATAGAGCGGTTGACTGGGCTAGTTGGTATGGCATACTTGGGTTTTAGCAGCGCGAAAAATGCACAAAAGACAAGAAAGGGACGAGACAAGCACAGTGCTTGTCTCGTCCCTTTCTTGTCTTTTGTGCATTTTTCGCGCTGCTAAAACCCAACTAAATGCAGCGCCTTTTACCCATGATATAAAAACTCATAAATTACTAATAACATTTTTTTCAGTTGGCTTTCCGCTTTGAATAGAAGTCAGTGACCAGGTCTCTCTCGCATTAGGGTGTCATTCAGCATTTCTAGTCGGTAAAGTTGACTTCTCATACTTTTGTGAAGCCCCTCGACCGGCAGCGGTTTCATTTCTGTGAAGAAAATTATTATCCAGCATTGTCAAATCAGCTGCCTTCTGTTTTCTTTGCGTCTGTGTTCACGGTTTTCTTTACTGCTGAGTATGTGTCATGCCATGCATCGAGAGGATGACCTTCGTACCGTAGAGAGAAACGTGCGAGATACACACTACGCGACAACCCTTCCTCCCTGGTTACCACCCTGACAAAAAAATGGAGTCAGCCTGGCGCATCGTCATCACTTACGTGCTTAGTAGAAGTGAAGAGCTATCCGCGATTTCTTGGCAAATTGGCGTTCACGGTGATTAACAAGCCTGCGACGCCACTCGCTTGCTACTGTGGCTGAAGAATTTACCTAAGGAACAAAAAAACGAGTGGTCTGTAAGGTATATATATATATATATATATTGTCGCGAAACTACGATACTGAGGGGAGGCGTGGAAGAAGAGGAGAACGAGGTTGGCACGAGCGGTGATCGGCCAGAACCCTGGACTCTCGCATTCATCATTTTCCTGTAAATAAAGGCATCTCACCGTAACAAGATTGGTGGGAGGTGCGGGGTACAGCGGAGCGATCCCAAGCGAACGATCATGGAAGCGCTACCTCAAGAACTACGCCGAAGCCACCGACTGGCTGGTCTACCACCGCTCTCTATGGATACGATTGCTGACGGTGACACCATGCACTGTTCGTCTGGCGCAACGTGGTCCCGACACATAGTACCACGAAGCTTCTCTGGGAGGGTCGGAGAAGACGTCGACGAATGGCTGAAACACTTCAACCATGTGAGCAAATGCAATTGTTGGGATGCGGCCTCCCGGTTGTCCAACGTTGGATTATTTCTTCAAGGAACGGCGTTAGTGTCGCTTGAAAACAACGAAGAAACAATAACGACCTGGGAAGTGTTTGAGAAAGGAATAGCGAGCTGCTTCGGGGACCTATTGTGAAGAAGAAGCACGCTGAGCAAACTTTGATGCAGCGTGTTCAAGCCCCCGGTGAAACATGCACAACGTACATTGAAGAGATTCTGAAATTGTGCAAGTCTGTAGAGCCACGCATGAAATAAGATGACAAGGCAGGGAATCTCCTCAAAGGGTTTGCTTGGGATGCCTACAATTTCCTCATCGGCAAGGACACCTTGACATCTGTAGCGGACGTAATACAACACTGCCGCACGTTTGAGACCCTGAAGGCTAGGCTCATCACTCCCAAATTTGGTAGACTTGCCAACGTCACAACCGTTGCAAGTGTCGACGTCCCTCCAACATCCTCGTGTGATCTTGCCTCAATGATCACGCAAATCATACGCGAAGAACTTGGACGACGTGATGCTGTCAACCACCGAGGGCACCTGCTATCAACACCTCCCCGCCATACGACGCAATGTGTGCTGCCGTTGATGCCACGCTATATGATGTGCCCCAATCAAGAGCACTAGAGCCCCCAACCGACAACTTACATCATCGCCGTGGTTTCCAGAACGCCTTCCGCCAACCACCTACAATGGTGTCTTCGTGGGACGATCATGGGCACATGGCACCTCGTGGAAGGTTTGGCGACGTGCGTGAGGCCCCTGTGTGCTATAACGGTGGTTTCCGTGGACATGTGGCTCGATTATCTGGTAAAAGGCGTTGCCCCCAGCAGCGCTACTACGAGGGATAATCAGCTTCTTCTCGACAAAACCGCTGGCGCGGTGGCATGCGCTCAATGCGGGACGCGTACGTTGGCGACGGCTTCCAGCAAACGACCCACAGTGATACACATGTAGGACGCAATCCCCACCAGAATTTACGCAATGACTCACCTTCCT
Organism: Rhipicephalus microplus; assembly: GCF_013339725.1. Taxonomy (NCBI): domain Eukaryota; kingdom Metazoa; phylum Arthropoda; class Arachnida; order Ixodida; family Ixodidae; genus Rhipicephalus; species Rhipicephalus microplus. The sequence continues at coordinate 28,321,014 of NC_051174.1, forward strand.
TCGTGCGAAGCTTGACGCCCCCCACAACACGCCGGTTCCGTTCCCCATCTACTGGTCGACGCGTCACCTCCCCGCCTACGGGAATCTAGGTGGTGCGGCCAATGGAGTTGAGGTCGGCGAACATTTTTCACTACATCCACCTATACCTCCACCCGTTTTTATGACGCTAAATAGGGTCCCCGTGCTTATTGATGGACTTGCTACGATGGCTTTGATAGATACTGGAACAGCTGTTTCAGTGATGAGTCTTAACTTCAAATTGCGGCTAGGACATAAAGTGATGTTTCGCTGGGACAGTTGTGCATCATTTCGAGCAGTGAGCGGGGAGACACTGTGCCTGATCGGTATGTGCGTTGTTAGTGTCACTTTGGGTGACAAGGTCTTCGAGGCTTAATTCGCTGTCCTGACCAGCTCCACCCATGACATCATCTTGGGGATCGATTTTCTACGCGAGTGCGGGGCTAATGTAGATTGCGGTGCTGGCGAGATTATGCTGTCGGCATCTACCGACGATCCTAGGCACTGTCAAGGATCTATACCCGTCATTGAGGATGTTGTCTTGCCGCCCAACTCGATGAAAACCACAGACGTTGACGCCTCTGCCTCGGACGCCGGAAAATTTGATGTTCTTGTGGAGCCCATTCCTCTCAATTGCGCCAAGAAAAAAGTGCTCGTGCACACTAAACCAAATCTGACCCTTAAGGGTGTAAATGAGCTTGTCGCCAGACGAACACACTTTGCTCCCTATTGGGTGCCCAAAAAAGGGTGCTAAGAAAGGGTGCAGAGCTCAGCACCCTTAAGAAAAGGGTGCAGGGCAAAAATTTTGAAGGGTGTAATGAGTGCACCCTTTAAAAAAAGGTGCTGTGATGTCATAACACCCTTTCAAATGGGTGCTGGAAGGGTGCTCCACATCGACGTACCAGTGGGCCAAATCTAGGATTGATGCTGGAGATGGCTAAAAATGCAGATTGCTGTATACTCTGTAGACCATGCTGAGTGACAGCCCACATACGGTTTGTTAGTACTTGAACACACATACTAAGTCGTCCATTTCACCCTGAACACGTGCACCATGCACGCGGCCGGCCCTCCGCAGAGTGCTTTCCGCAGGCGCTTATGAAACTAGCACTGAAACACAGTGACAGCTCTAGGTGGGGCTTTTGCATCATCGTCTTTTAAAACACAGTGTCTCTGCAGTGAAGCTACTGGTAAGTTGGCTCCAGTGTTTTGCTTTCTCTATGTGTAGGCAAATAGAGAATCCGGCACTGTTATCGAGAAGTGCTGCAATTGTGCCTTAACCTGTCCAGGTGCTGTTCCTCGGGTTTTCGTTTTTGGCTGCTCTGGATAGAACAAGCTGCACTTCTGAAGAACAGTGTCGAAATTTAGATAAGCTTGTACTGTTGCAAGAGCAAAGTTAGCTTCACCACAAAGGAAGCGTGATTTGGTGAAGCCGCCGTTCTCCAGCAGTCAACAAAGTGGAGGCCCACTTACAGCTGTCTGTACGTTTGTGTACTAGTTACCAAAGTGCCCTCGAGAAGCGCTCAGCAGAGTGCCGGATGCATGGTGAAATGTTCAAGGTAGAAGTAGACAATATGTAAATATATACCTTAAAGCAAGCTATATTGAATAAATGTGTGGGTTCAATAATTATGAAATTGATCCCAGAGTGCGTATATGGCCTGTGCTACCCATTTTTGGTCCAGAATGAATGTAATCTATTCAGGGCCCCTTGCTGTACACATGCATGCACAATTTATGGATACTTGGTCACCATACAGACATACATGCCTGCAAATTAAAATTCGCAAGTTTCGAATACTGGTGATTATTTCAAATGCCATATACTCACTTTAAAAGACACACAGATAATATGCACTAAATACAGAACCTTACCACATTGCGCTCTTTTAAATTATGTGTAGCAGACGTGAGCTTTTATGCATGTGAGAATGCAACATATTAGTCCCCAACAAAAAGTTATGACAAATAAATTAACATGATGCAAATAGTCACTATTTTATTGTACATAGCATACAACCGAAAAAGACTGACAATATAAACATGAGATATGACCTTCTGCATAAATTGCAATGGTGAGATCTTTGTGAGTGCGGATCAATCTTCTGTTTATCAAATCTTTTTTCTTACGAGTAGACATCTTTTTTGTGACGAGACTTCTTTTTTAACTTTTAACATTCTTACTTCCCTCCTTGCATACTAGGTAACAAATAAATTATTTAGAACATTAAAATATAGGTTAGAGGCACCAGCAGTTCAAAGGCGCTTATTGAGGGTGTTGCCAGTGCCCACAAAATTGAAAAAGAAAATAGATAGGAAAGTAGGTGTGTGGTAAGACATGTGGGCTTATATTACTTGCTTTGGTCATCATGCTAAAAGCATTGACTACAAACTAGCTCAAGGCTTATTTACAGCTCTCCCTTTATATATGTGTGTGTGTTTCTAAACTTGTGCATTACAAAATCACAAATATTGGCAAAGTAATGCAAGTGGTGTTGGATTAATATAATGTGATCATTCAAACACTTGCACAATCCATCTTCAGCTGCCCAGGCGACTTTGGTTCCTTTTACAAAAGTGTGGTCAGGGCGCTCCTTCTCTACAGCACATCCGCACCAGGAAGCCTAAAATAAAGACAGAAGTAATCACTAAGAGTTTCACAAGACAGACTGTCCAAGATACAATATGCTTTGTCATGCTGGATAGTTCTTAGTTCTATGTGAGTAGAAGTAAGCATCGAAATTCGCTTTGTTTTCAATGGAAAACATGCTTGTTGGAGGTCCCCCAGGCAAAAAACTGTGTAAACAACTTGACAGTACCAGGGGGCCTACAGATGGTAGCACGTACAACAGATTTCACATACAAAAACAAACAGTATAACAGGAAGGAAATATATACAAAAGAAACATCTGAGCAATGATTCAGCATGATGCACACGTGAAACATATGTTAGGTTTGATTAAAAAAGCTATTCATCAAGTAATTGCGCACATCCGATTTGAACAAACCGAATAAGGCACTGAAGTTAACTTGGGTTTTTAAAGAATTGTTATGTCCCAATAAGCAATCTTCTAGTCTAGCTCTACAATAGTGTGTCATGTATGTAGTACTAGTATTTGCATGTTATGTATGCTGTAGTCATGAATATATTCAGTTTTCCTAATACCTAAAACTTAGTATGTTGCAGTGCAGCTGTTCATGTTCAATAAATATATGTTTATGGTAGCATTTAGGTTACAAAATTGATGCTGAAAATTTAGCAGACCCCACATACTTTGGGAATTGATGTTATGCGAAACACGCATAACATGTATTTTATTTTTTTATTGAGCGATCTTATGAAGTGGAGCTCAATATAAGTACAAATTCTCGCACACACATACGTTAAACAGCCGCACATGTTTCATTTGTTATGGGGAGATGTCACACCTTTGACAACATTAGCAGTTATTTGCTGTTTCGTAACGATGCCAACAGAAACATGGATATTAGCCACACTAGAAGTGGTAGGCTGGTATGAAGCACTGGTGTTTGCACTGGCACTCGCGACGATGGTAGCCCTCAACACTGCTACACAAATACTTCACAGGATGGTGCCTGACTACAATTGACTTTGATTCGACCTCACGGCTGCAGCATAGGAGTGCACATGTAATAGTTATAAAATTTGATAGCCAGTACTGCAACTACAGTTGATGTTACACAAACATTTGAGACTATTTAGAAAGTATAACTGAGGCCGGGCATGGCTCTGTGGTAGAATACTTAATTACCAAGCAGAATACTAGGTTTCGATTCCTGCTGGGACACGTGACTTTATTCTTTGCATTCATTTGGTCAATGCTGCCAATGTCAGCTTTTTAACATGATAGCCTTGAAGAGCTCGTGTCGCAGAAAACCCGCCGCAGAAAACCCGCGTCTGCCCCGTTGGTTGTGAGCGAAAATCGTCTGTGCATCTGTGACCGATAAATCAAGTTACCTTGTTTCCAGAAACTCAAAATTCCTACTTATGACCTAATGGAGGCATGCTAATTGCTGCAAAACAAAATCCCCAAGTCGTACTACTAGACACTCAACACAGGGCTTAACACACGGAAGTCTATTGACATCGGCCAAAAATTAACGTTAAATGTATAGCGCTATTCCTTTTCCCTATTTCATGAACTACACAATGCCATGATAATTGTACCCTGGTATTTTTGGTGGGCTATATCGCACAAAAAATACAAGGATTATGTCAAAAGAATGGCATCAAATTTTACTGACATGTCGTCGAAATAGAGACACAGGCTACTAGTCTTATTTATAATGCTAAGAGCGTTTAAGGTAAAGGCATTGAAGATAGCTGGTGGCCTTTTTTACTATCTAGGTATCAATTTTTCACTATCTAGGTATCAAAATTCTGCCATGTCCGTCATAGTTTACTGACATTGCAAGCTCAAAAAAAGGGTGGCTCTGAAGGCATCAACACAGTGTTTCGCCAAATCTTCTAAGAAGGCAGTCTTTAAAATTGCTAATGTTTCCAATTTTTTTGCTATAAATTTCGTGCCTTGCATCCAAATGAACCTCCATCCTACTTGTTTTTTCGCATTCGTGCTCTCACTAACTGCTTACCTTGTCTTGTCAAGTGTTCGTTGACATAAATAGGACTACTTGATCTAAAAGGAAAGGCCACTGTAGACAGACGTAAGTTTTTTGTATTATCCAGAACATTTCATTTGTAACATCGTTCATAATGCACTACTATTTTTTTTCAAACTAGGCTTGTTTGTTTCTACTCTGTCTGCAGTGTCAATATCATCACGAGTAATGGTTTTCCCATCATCGCCCAAAAATTTCGGACAGCGTCAAAAGAAAACCCTCATCTGAGACGCCTTTGATGTCGAATAGTTCAACCTTGAATACAGTGTAAATTCTTCGATTTTCATCTGAAGTTGCTTATTTTAACCTGGAAGTTTTTTGTGCCTGTTTCAAGGTGCGACAGGCTCTTCATGCAAAGCCTTTATTTCTAAAGAGAGCGCGTTGACACTGTCACCACCTTTGTTCCACACTTCTTGAAGGACCAAAGTTCAGTATGAATTTTGTGCTTGAAATCCTCTGTTTACCATGACAAAGAATTCACAGGAAACATAAGTACTCTTGCTTGGCGGAAGTGCATGCAGTAATACTAATACAAAAAAGCAAGAAATAGGTGTCTCACCTGTGCGAAAATGATTTTGGCAAGCACTGCGAAAACCACACACTGCTGCCAAACTGAGGAGAATATGGAGAGCACTTCATATAAGTAGGCAGCATTCAGTAGCTTCGTGAGGCACAGCGCATAAGCAGGGAGAGCTGATGCTTGAAACAATGGTTCAGAGTTCGCTGGTGCTCGGGCTCCTTGACCTTGTCAGGAAATTTCCTTGAGCAGCCTCACTCAAATGAAATGACAGACCGTGCCGAAGAATTCCTGCACCAGTGCAAAAAATTATTTTAGTGAGATTTGTCTAGACTGCATGCGCTGCTTGCCAAATTGCAGTGAATGGCTAGAAACGCATGGCCAACATATATTTAGTGGCACGCAACTGAGAAATACAAAAAGGGCATGCTGCAGTATAAATACAACGAAAAACATGCTGCTGCAGAGCTTTTCATGTCGATGTCATACATGTGAATTTTCATTCACCTTTATAGCTCGCTCATGCACGAAGATGAGGTTAGAACTTTTAGATGAAGACACCCCCTTTTAGCTGTATCGACTGCGCGTAATTAAGAAATAAGCATGCGTGAGTAATGCTGTTGCCTGCAATCAATAAATTCTGTTCTTCAAGCTGACCAAATATATGCACGAGTGCATCCATAGAGGCACATTTGCATTTCTGTAGTTATGATACCCATGTGATGTGTTTCCTAAGTAAATGCCATGCAATATGCACCATATGAATATTTTATTCCGTAAAATTGCAGTACCACTGCATATACATGTCAATATGCGCATATGCATCCACAGCAGATAAACCATAAAATTAGAGCAATACTGACACATGAATTTTTTACCAAGGTAGTGGAGGGCTCCAGAAATTTCGACCACCTGGGGTTCTTTAACGTGCACACAAATCTGAGAACACAGGCCTACAGCATTTTCACCTTTATCAAAAAAGCAGCCAGCAAGGCCGGATTATCATCCTGCGACCTTCGGGTTAGAAACCGAGTACCTTAGCAACTAGACCACTGCGACAGAACTTCGATCTCCCTGTTTCCCCGTGTAGGGTGATAGACCGTCTTTGCTGGTCTGGCTAACCTCCCTGCCTTTCCTTCTCTACCATTTATTCTCATGAGTTATACGAATGAAGCTTCCTTTAAACGGCTAACATTCGGACGTTTATAATTTGCCTGAAATTGAGTTCACTAAATGAATATTGTGTGCTGCTTCATAGTGATCATTGATCTAAATTGTTCTGGTTGGCTAAAAGGCACTACTCCTCACTCCTAATCAAACAGCACAAGCTGTCTGACCATAGCGGAGGAAAAGTGGAAACGCTAAGACAAAACATCAATCTTGAACCCCATGCCATCACAATGAAGCAGGCAAGCTTCTGCAATATGGACTGGCAACCAAGATCTCAGACACTGCAAATAGCTACATTACAATGGTTTCCCAACATGACGTAAAGGCAGCAGAATCACATAATGCCTAACCTGCTTCATTATGATAACGATGAGGCCATAACGTTATTGGCCTCTGTATGCTAATAACAATTTAACTTGCTTATCATGTGACATTAACATTCAATATGACGTCATGAATCTTGCATCCTACCATGTGGTCTAAGTACCAACAAGGCGGTTTTAGTGACGTCGGTGCAAGGCAATAAACAACAATCACTTGGTGAACAATATTTTTTATATTATTCAATTAGTCTGATGCGTACATCTTCAAAAAACGGCAGTTTAGATTTGTTCATTCTTAGATAAATACAATGTCTAAGTTTGCATGTCAGCAGCAACAGATGCACGCCTTTGGCACGCATACTGTGATGTACACCCTTATTGTGTTTTGAGCAATAAACTAGGCATTCATACACTGCACATATCACTGGTCACTTGTAAATCTGCAGCGAGGTCATAAAGAATTTATGATATCAGATAAAGCGTTGCACTTATATTCGAAAGTGTCATTGGAAGTTTTGGTAGAACTTAGTTTTAGAATGTTAGTAGACGTATAGGTACTCGGCAAAGTTTTAACTCCAAATCGGGCTGCAGCGCCCACAATTCTTTTACAAACCAGAAGAATGCAATGATATGTGAACAGGGGGCAACAAGCAGTACCACCGAAATTGCACTCGAACGAGTGAACTACTGCTCAACCTAGCGCTTGCACAGCTAAAGTACGGCTATTCGGCCACTGATAGAGAAAATATATTGACCCCAGCGTAATTGCACGCTTTGAGAACCGCGCCTACAGCTCGCTGTGTCAAGTTTACGCACACTTAATTAAGCTGAATATCATGGTGATTTCGTATTATACGTGCCCGGTGGATGCAAACACATTTGGTCACACAGGAAAACACATCTACCTTATAGTAGTCACACACATTTAATGATCATGTAGCTGTTGAAAAGAGGACGCGTAACATATAAAACTTTCTTCATATACTTCTTTGCACAGAAAACGAACAAGGCCGCGTAAATACCAACGCGGACGCCACGTTATTATTCTCCATTCTTCTAAATTGAATACGCAAAGATCTAATTCAACGCGAATCGCCGGAATACTCCGGCGCACGCAACACACAGACGACGCTTACGGCTTCCATGCGCAGTCCCCGAACGGCGTCTGACAGCATTGCAAAAATATAGTGATTCATAGCGTGAAGAGCATCGCCCGCCGACTCACAGCCACACAGCGCACATTGCTTTAACCTCCTCCCCCACAGAAAAAATTCATCTGCGCGTAACGTCCCTGAGCTTAGACTTGAGCCTAATGAAATCAGACACGCCAGCAGGCTCGCTACGTTAATAAAAACTCACTTATCGTCTACCAGCTAGAAAAACCTTAGTTCACAACGTTATTATACTATAGCGCTTTCGGTGTTAACCGTGGGAGGAGCCGAGGACGCGAGCGGAAGCCTGGATCGGGCACGCCGCGGCCTGGCCGGAGAAGCAAAAAACAAAGCGTCGACAGCATAAACATCCACCTACCTTTTTAGTTTGGCGAGCGCTCGACGGTACAAAGCAGCTGGTCCTCTCTTGAGTATAGTGCATCTTGGTAACAAGCAGCACCGACAGAACACGAAAGACAGCGCAAGCACACTTTGAACAACATAAAAAATCGACTTTAAACACTCGGCACACGGCCGTTGCGGCCTTCAGGAAGATACTGCCATTTCTGTCCTGCTGACGCCACCGATCCGCATTTGCGCATATAAGTTTATATAATAAGTAAATAGATTATTTCCGCTTAAATTTTAAGTAAAAAATGGTAAAAATGGAAGATACGCTAGTGTGTATTGCATAGAATATTTTTTACCTTTGAAAATGACAAAATCACATAACGCGTATTTGCGCGAAATTGGAAATGTGAAAGAGCGCGCGAAATTTGAAACGTTTGCTTGCTTGTGTATTTCTTATACCGATACCTTGTTAACATCTGTACATTGGTTGAGTGGTTAAGCTGGCTGTTAAAAACAGTGTTAAAGCGGTTGTATATTAGTACAAAGTAAAGGCAGCAAGCAAAATTTGTCACAACAAAACAAGCGTATTAGTTGGCAAACAATATTTTAGCTGTCTTTAGTAAATTTTTAGGAAAATGTTTTAGTCAAGGCTCATTTTAACTTGCTTTGAAGAATATTTCTGTGAACAAAATCAAGAAAATGTTTCTTTAATGTTATAATATTACAACGTCAAAGTCCATAGCCCGCCATAAAAAATAGTAACACGTGTCAACTGATACATTGTAAGGTTAACAAATATTTGTACAACACAAAAACTATTTTATCTACCACGGTCTTGTTGGTTTGTATTTCTTTGCATTAACAAATGTACGATTTATATATACTGTCATGGACGAAGCTTTGTTTTCAATGTTAGCCGCAAAGGAGGCCGAGAGCTCTATATGTGTAAGTCACAGTTCTGTTGTAGCTCTACAAGCTGCGTACTCCGCCATTGGCTAGTGAGCTTGTAGCGCATGGCTTGGTCAGCGCCGGCCTTGAGGCGACAAGAAAAAGGCAGCAAGAATGCAAGAACCAGTGCAGAACTTACGTTCAGCCGGGTGCTATCGCTATTCAGATATCCGTTACTGCGGTGGGGCTATTAATGAGACCATGGTGTCTAACCAGTAGACATCTAAAAGCTGTTGGTTATGCTCTATGACCACGTTACTCAAAAAGCTTTGTCGGTGACCGTGCACCCTAATGGGTGCTCATCAGCACCCATTAGTTGTTGCACCCTAGTTTCCACCCTTTTGATGTGTTCACCCTTTAGGTTCCGCTTGTAGGGTGCTGAGACACGAATAGGGTGCTCAAAGGGTGTGCTTAGGGTGTCGGCACCCTTTTGACACCCTTAAGGGTCAGAATCGGTTTACTGTGTGCCACAATGTGTTCTGTCGATCAGTGATAGGCGATCGGCCTTATGGGTGTCGAACTATTCAAATGAACCAGTCGTGCTACCCTGTGGAATGCGACTCGCCCTCTTCGAACAAAATGCGACCAGTTTTATTGCATCTTTAAGCGATGAGAGCGTGCATCTTATTCGTGCAAGGTACCGTACAGAAGCCAACTTTCTGAGTATGGTAAACAAGTCACTATCATCGGAAAAACGTCAAGCTTTGGTCGAAGTCCTTGCGAAGCACGCTACTATATTTGACTTTGCGCAGAATGAAGAGCAAATAAGTGTACACGAGTCGCGTACTCACCATGAGATTGACAAAGGATCCGCTCACCCTATCCGGCAGAAACCATACCGTGTCTCATCTGCGGAACGCAAGGTCATTGCTCAACAAGTAGAAGAGATGTGTAAGAAAAGGGTCATCCAAGAATCGTGTAGCCCTTGGGCTGCCCCTGTGACTCTTGTCCGAAAGAAGGATGGTACATGGCAATTCTGCGTGGATTACAGACGGCTCAACTTTGTTACTAAAAGGAATGTCTACCCGCTTCCCAGGATTGATGATGTCATCGATTGTTTGCATTCGGCATCGTACTTCTCCTCCATAGATTTGAGATCTGTTTATTGTCAAATTCCCATGCACCCGAATGTTAAAAAGAAAACGGCCTTCATAACCCCAGATGGTCTATTTGAATTCAATTTAATGTCATTTGGCCAATGTAACGCTCCAGCCACGTTTGAGCGCTTCATGGACTCTGTGTCACGTGGACTAAAGTGGGAAGTTTGTCTTTGCTACGTGGATGACTTTATAATTTTTGGCTGGACATTCCAAGAACACAATCATCGCCTAGACATTGTTCTCACCTGCCTTGAGAAAGCTAAGCTCACCCTGAACTCTAAGAAGTGCCACTTTGGCAGCCGTCAGACTCTCGTTCTCGGTCACCTGGTGGACAAGCGTGGCGTTCGACCCGACCGCCAGAAAGTCGCTGCAGTCAGCAGCTTCAAACAACCTCCGTCGGTACGAGAGTTGCGAAGCTTTTCGGGCCTATGCTCGTACTTCCGTCGCTTCGTGCCCAGGTTCGCCAACCTCGCTTACCCTTTGACGTCCCTATTCAACAAGAACGCACCTTTTCGGTGGTCAGCAGAATGCGAGTCGTCTTTTTCGCAACTGAAGTTTGTTCTTACGTCAGGGCCCGTACTTCGCCACTATGACCCATCTGCTGCCACACAATTCAAACCGACACTAGTGGTGTAGGTGTCGGCGCCGTCTTGGTCCAAAGCCATGGAGCTGCTGAACTCGTCGTTGCCTATGCTAGTCGCTGTTTAAGTAAACCGGAGTGAAACTATACTGTCACAGAGCAGGAATGTCTCGCGGTCATATTAGCCGTGCACAAGTTTCGCCCTTGTATCTTTGAACGACGATTCTCGATTATCACGGACCACCATTTTTTATCTTGGCTCATTGGACTACGGGACCCATCTGGTCGTCTTGCTCGTTGGGCGTTACGATTGCAAGAACACGACTTTGAAGTCTGTTACAAGAGCGGTCGTCATCATGCCGACGCCGATTGCCTTTCACGACTTCCCCTTCCGACAACCGAGTGTGACGCTGACAACTTTGATGAATATTTGGCTGTAGTGGATACTCCGCTTTCTGACTTAACGACTTTTTGACCATAGCAACGCAATGACAACAGTCTCGCTTCTTTTTTTAATTTCCGGAACGATCCGTCAACGTGGTTTCATCGTAAAGGATGGCGTTCTTTACAAGAATTATTCCGGCGTAGGCCCTTGCCTACTAATAGTTGTGCCTACAAGTCTACGACAACACGTACTTCGAGCAATGCACGACGACCCAACATCTACGACATTTTATCGCACGCAAGAACGCTTCTTCTGGCCGAAGATGCGTAAAAGTGTGACTGCATACGTTGCGAGCTGTGAGCAATGTCCAAGCCACAAGCGTCCTACGACTCTGCCAGCCGGGCTACTTCATCCCATAACACCCCCGAGTTCACCATTTGAGGTCGTAGGTGTTGACTTGCTCGGCCCTTTTCCGCGATCAACGAACGGCAACCGATGGATTATCGTGGGCGTTGATCACCTCACACGTTACGCCGAAACTGCGGAGATTCCTGCGGCAACGGCCACTCAAGTTTCAGAGTTCATGCTGTCACACGTTATATTACCCCATGAATCCCCCCGTGTCATCATCAGTGATCGCGGGCGGCAATTTGTGGCCGATGTAGTTGAAGACCTCCTTCGTCTTGCTTCGTGCCATTTTCGTTACACTACCCCGTATAACCCGTAGGCTAATGGTTTGACGGAATGAACTAATAGGACTCTCGTGAACATGATTTATATGTATGTTGATTCTGGACACAAAACATGGGACGCAATTTAGCCGTTTATAACTTTCGCCTACAACACTCTACAGCACGAAACAACGAGATACAGTCCATTTTATCTGCTCTACGCACGCCAACCCCGCACAGCTCTTGACACTATCCTTCCTTTTTCGTCCTCGAACTTTCGTCTCCCAGAAACGCTTCAAGAACCGTTACGACAGAAGTAATCGGCACGTATTGTTTGAGAAAGGGGATTTAGTGTGGCTTTGGACGCCGCTTCGCAAGCGCGGCCTCTGCCAAAAGTTTCTGGCCAACTACACCGGTCCATTTGTTGTCCTGGAACGTCTCAGCGATGTCACGTACGTGATATATCAGCTGGTATCAACTGGCCGCCGCTCAAGCAAGACTAACCTCGTTCATGTTGCCCGTTTCAAACGCTATCATCAACGCAACGAAGCCTAACTCGCCCGGTGGGCATCGTCTGCGAAGGGGGAATCGCTAAGATACTGAGTACACACGTGGAAGAAGAGGAGAACGAGGCTGGCAGGAGCGGTGATCGGCCAGATCTCTGGACTCTCGCATTCGTAATTTTCCTGTGAATGAGGGCATCTCACCGTACCAATATATATATATATATATATATATATATATATATATATATTGTTACGGTGTGATGCCCTCATTCACATATATATAAATATAAATATATATATATATATTCAACATTGCAAGTGTACCTTTGTGCTAGAATAGCCCCAAAGGGTATGACACTCTCCCTCTCACCAGCTGCTACAAATCGAGATGAACACGACCAAATAACATAGAAAAACGTCCTCCTTGAGGCATCTCTTAAATTAACAGAAATCGCTCTTAATCAGAGTGATAAGCAGGAAAAGAAACTGGTCGCCATGACAAACACCATTCTCCGCCACAACACTTTATCGAACGAAGAAATCACGCGATTAACAGAATTTGAACAGAATAAATACCAAGCCATCATGACCACAAAAATTCATAAACTCAAAAGAGACCATGTGCCTAAACCCGCGTTCCCTGATATATTTCCTTATCACTACAACACCACCACCCAGGAAATCACTAATGGTACAAACGAGCACCCATCTAGGAACACACCCTGTGACATTGTGGTTGTAAACTTATCGGACACGAGCTTGTCACCTGACAAAGAAAAACTGCTATCTAAGGGACTAAACTTCTGCCCAACCACAAAATTTTTCGATGAATTCCACTTGCTCAGAGACCTCGACAACTTCGCTCGAAGATTAAGGTTGCGCGAATATTTCTTGGACAAGCCTTCTAACCACGAAACAATTCACCGTCGTAAATCAAATAATTGGACACCGAACAGTAATCAAGACAAGTGCTTGGACCTTTATATCACTGCAGTACAGAAAGATATAGTACACGAATACCACAGACAGAAAGGAAACCGAGAAAACTTGACAAAATCTAAAAAATTAGGTATGAAGAATTTGGCATCTAGGAGAGACATAACAATACAACCCGCTGACAAAGGAGGAGCAATTGTATTCCTTAATACCACCAACTACACACAAGAAGCATTCCGCAAACTAGACGACTCAAGATTTTACGAACGCCTCCCAGGTGATCCGACAGACGAATACAAACGTATCGTATTAACAGAACTAAAGAAACTGTTGGATGCAGAAAAGATAACCAACACTGACCACAAACTGATGCAAGCAGCATACCCTCGTCCAGGTCGCTTCTACATCCTCCCAAAAATTCATAAACCCGGTAACCCAGGTCGACCAATCATATCAGGCATTGGTACAATAACTGAACCCATATCAGGGTACGTGGACAAACTAATAAGCCACATTACATGCACCCTCGCGTCGTACATAAAAGACACCACACATTTTCTTCGAGACATTGCGGGTATCTGTGTGCCGAAAAACTCGTACTTGGTTACTCCTGATGTCTCTTCATTATATACAAATATTCCTCACGATGACGGCATAGCTGCATTACAAAACATGTACACAAACCATAGACAATCTAACACCCCAGATTTCTCTGCCATTGCAACTTTGACGAGGATGGTCCTCGAATTAAATTCATTTGAGCTTAACCAAGAGTATTTTCGACAAATCAGCGGGACTGCTATGGGCACCAAAATGGCAGCTAATTATGCCAACATATTTATGGGAAAGCTAGAATCTGAATTTCTTCCACAAAGTTCCTTGAAACCAATGGTATACAGAAGATACATAGATGACGTCTTTCTTATTTGGATCCACAGCGAGGACGAACTTCTCAGCTTTATCGACACTTACAATGCTGTACATCTGAACATACATTTCACACACACATACTCGCAAGTTACCGTAAATTTTCTTGATGTTACCATAACGATAGAAGAAGAGAAGCTCTTCTGCAAACCAACGGATATTGCAAACCAACGGATTGACAACAATACCTCCATTACCAAAGCAATCACTAACGCCACTGTAAAAACAGTATTCCATACAGCCAGGCTCACCGGTTTAAGCGAATCTGTTCTAGAGACGCTGACTTTGACACGAGCTCACAGAGGCTAAAACTTATGCTCGAGAAACAAAAATACCCCCACATGTAATTAATGACGCTGTTCAAAAAGCGAGAAAACTAAAGCGTGAAGACTTACTTATGAAGCGACCATCACGAGAAGACCCACAACGAACACACCTTTGCTTGACTTACAGCACAAACTTCCCCAATCTAAACAAAATCCTTGAACAACATTACAACATTCTGGAACAAAGTGAACGTCTGAAACGCGCATTCCCATCCGCTCCAGGCGTCGTTTACCGACGACCATGTAACCTCAAAGACACCCTTGTCCACTCCCAAATTACCACATCAACCCCCAATAATTCATGCCGCCCTACTTTAAAGCCACGATGTCTTGTATGTAAGGCGATGCGAGAAACAGACAAAGCAACCAGCACGCAATCCAAGTTTTCGATTAACATACGAGGAAACCTAACATGCGATTCCTCTATTGTGGTATACCTACTCGAATGCAACGTGTGTGGTATGCAGTACATCGGACAAACAGAAACACCATTTAGGATTCGCTTCAATAATCACAGAGCCCATGCGAAATCAGCCCCGAATCTACCTCTATCAAAACATCTCAATCTTCCTGACCATGCATTCGACAAACTATCAGTAACGCTCTTAGAGACGGCATTTAAATCAAATCGAGAACGTGAACAACGAGAGTCATACCTGATCCACCGATTTAATACCCTCGATACAGGAAGAAATGAGAATCCTGGTACACTTGCAGCAATTAAAGCATTAGAAAACAATAACGGCAACAATGAAAATAGTAACAGAGTTCACGGCACTGCAGCTGCGAAGGGCACTGGACAACCCAAAACAATTCCAAGTGTAACTACTCTTCCTAAGTGCAGCTGTCGTCTGTTTTCTGTTTTATTTTACTACCCTATCGATTGTGCCATGCATGACATGCCCAACAGCAACCCTGTGCACAGCCGGGAGGCCCCCACTACAGGCGTAATCCAGAAGCGGGCAAGGAATTCGCATTGCACCTGCTTGCACAGCCTACCGCAATACGGGGCACCCCTCTTTTTACGACGAAATGTTGACAGGGCGGAGTAGTTAAAGACTGAGAACTTCCTAAAATGC
Source organism: Rhipicephalus microplus (assembly GCF_013339725.1). Taxonomy (NCBI): domain Eukaryota; kingdom Metazoa; phylum Arthropoda; class Arachnida; order Ixodida; family Ixodidae; genus Rhipicephalus; species Rhipicephalus microplus. The sequence goes on from NC_051174.1 coordinate 28,336,643, forward strand.
CCGCTTACCAGCCTCTGCCACAATACGCGGCACCCCTCTTTCTACGAAGAATTGTTTACGGGACCCCGAGTAGGTAAAGGCTTAGGACATCCTAAAAAGCTCTTTTTTTGCCCCACACCGAACCGCCAGTGCCAGGAGGGGCCGTCTGATTGGGAGGAATGCGTTAGTGAACGGAAACATACAAAGACCACTGACATCAGAACGGTGAAGGGGAGAAGGGGGAGAGAGATGAAGGGGGAAGTGGAGGGAAGAGTGGAAGCGGGGCACCCGAGGGGCGTCCACCGTATATTATTTTTTTTTCTCTTCTTCTTTTTTTCTTCTTTTTCTTTCCTTTTTCTTTTTTTCTTTTTTCCTCTTTCCTTGCCCTCCGATTTGAGATTGTATAAAGCTGAGCACCAACAAACTGTATCTTTAATCCTGATGAAAGGCCAGACTCTAGGCCAAAACGTCGAAATAAACCACGTTGTGACCGCTTGCGGTCACAAAGTTTGAGTACGGGCGAAGCCAAGCTGCCTTGACGATGGCTCGTCGTGACAAGCACGCAAAATATTGTTACGTTTAGTATATGTACTCATTACACTGTGGCGTACTAGTAGACTTGAAGGGGAGTGCACCGGAGGCCTATCTCGCTAGCCGAACGTCCTCTTCTCTAATCTGCCTGTTCCCCGCTACCCACAGGCTCATACCCAAATCACATATGCGGTAACATTTCCCTCCGCGCAGACGGAGCCCAACGGGCGAGTTAAAGAGTCCCTCTGGGAATATAGCGCTTCAAACGTGCTATGTGGACTAGTTCAGTCTTTGCAGATCGGCGGCCATTTGAATGAATACGTGGTACGCAGTAAGTTACATCACTTAAGTGGTCTAGAACAACATAAGGTGCCGCATAGTGTACCAGGAACTTTTCACACAACCCACGTTTTCTATTTGGCATCCACAGTAACACGTGGTCTCCACGATTATACATCACGTGTCGACGTTCACGGTGAAAAAGTGTCTTCGAGCGATCTTGCGAAGCGGGGGTGCCCAGGTAAGCATGACGTCGGGCTTCTTCTGCACGGTAGACGATCTTGGATATACCGAAATCATGGTGGTCCATAAATGGGAAGACGGTAACTAGGGTATGACGAGGTGGCCGAGCATACAGAAGAAAAAACGGACTGTAGCTGGTAGAATCATGCTGTGCGGTGCTAAATGCGTAAGTGATGAAAGGTAGCACGCCATCCCAGTTCTTGTGATTGCTGCGACATACACAGAAAGCATGTTCGTGAGAGTCCTGTTATTTCGTTTTATCAGGCCGTTTGATTGAAATGATAAGGCGTAGAGTGCCGAATGCTTGAAGCGCATAGACGAAGCAGCTCTTCCACGATGTCCACAGTGCATTGTCGCCCACGATAACTGATAAAAAATTTAGGATGCTCATGTCGTAGAACCACAAAACGCAGCATGAATAAACCCACGACCGCTGCAGTTGCCGATGGTATAGCAGCTGTCTCGTAGTACCGTGTTAAGTGATCGGTGCATACGACTATCCAGCGATTGCCATGTCAAGACCTCGGAAAGAGACCTCGAAGGTCAATTCCAACTTGCTCGAATGGAGTTCTAGGGGGTGAAATAGGATGTAGTCGCCCTGGAGGAGCACTGGTAGGGCGCTTGCGGCGTTGGCACTCGTTGCAACTAGAGACGTATTGTTCCGTCGTCTGGCGCATTTTCGGCCAGTAAAATCTTACTTGAAGCCGGCAAAGAGTTTTCGATGTGCCTAGATGGCCGGACGATGGATCATCATGCAAAGCCTGCAAGACGGACACGCGAAGGCTCTTCGCGTCCACGAGAAGATATCGTAAGCCGGTCGTAGCACGGTTCTTTTTTCACACAAGTCTGTCGCGCATAAAGAAGCGAGTCGCCGATGGTATGGACTCTGTAGGAAAGAGCTCCTGTATGATGTGGTCTATTTTCTGCTCAATTCTAAAGCCGTTGGAATCAGGAAATAGCAGGTCCAATGGCGCAATGTAGGTGATGAAGTTGCCCGCGTCGCAGTTCGTCGATGGAAGCGGTAGTCACGAAAGACAATCTGCATCAGCGTGACGACGGCCGCTTCCATAGGAAACTGTAAAGTCATATTCCTGCAGACGAAGTGCCCAGCGTGCTAGTCGACCAGATTGTTCATGCATATTGATCAGCCAGCAGGGCGAGTGATCATCTGTCATGATGGTAAAGGAGCGTCCGTACAGGTAGGACCAGAAGCGCTGCACTGCGAAGACTACGGCGAGGCATTCTTGCTCTGTGACTGTATAGTTACGCTCGGGCTTGCTTAAAGAGCGACTTGCATAAGCAACGACATGTTCTCTGATATCCAAGCGTTGAACCAACACGGCGCCTACACCGACACCGCTAGCGTCTGTGTGAAGTTCTGTGAGAGCCAGAAGAATCGGATGGGATGTTAAAAGAAACTTCAACTCAGAAAGAGCGGACGTACATTCCGGAGTCCAGTCAAATGGCACGCCTTTCTGAAGCAGGCACGTGAGTGGGTGCGCGATATTGGCAAATCCAGGGATAAATCAATGGAAGTACGAGCAGAGGCCTGAAAAGCTGCGTAGTTCATTCGCTGAGTGAGGTTGCTTGAATGCCTCCACTGCAGCCTTTTTCACGGGATCCGGCCGTATGCCTTTTTTGTTCACCAAGTGTGCAAGGACGAGTGTTTGGCACTGTCCGAAACGACATTTCTTTGAGTTGAGCACCAAGCATGCTTTGCTTAGGCAGTTTAGCACGAGGTCGAGGCGTATGTTGTGCTCACAGAAAGTGCGCCCAAAAATCACAACATCGTCTAGATAACACATGCATACTTCCAACTTTAAACCACGTAGAATGAAGCGTTCGAAAGTTGCAGGCACTTTACATAGTCAGAATGGCATCACATTGAATTCGAAAAGTCCATCTGGTGTAACAAATGCTGTTTTCTCTTTATCTTCATCGTGCATTGAAATCTTCCAATACCCTGACCTCAAATCAACAGACGAAAAGAAAGACGCTGATGAAAGACAGTCTACAGCATCGTCAATACGTGGTAGTGCGTACACGTACTTCTTTGTAAAGAAGTTGAGACGGCGGTAGTCAACGCAAAATCGCCATGTTCCATCTTTCTTCTTCACCAATATTATGGGAGCGGCCCACGGTCTGCATCACTCCCGAATCACATTATTCTTTAGCATCTCGCCAACCTGTTCATTTATCACTGCGCGTTCCGAAGGTGATACCCAGTATGGCTTTTGTCGAAGAAGTCCATGGTATGCGGTATCTAGGTGGTGCTTTACACGAGAAGCAGGAAATGACAGTGGAGCCTGTAGCTGTGCGAAATCGAAAAGACCGGCATGTTTGCGCAAAATACTCGCCAGGTAATTACGCTCGTTGATGCTAAGAGACTTGTCAATCATTGCCATTATGGGGGTGTCCCTGGCGTGCAAATGATTAAACCTGGTCTTATCCGGAAAATCACTGCTCTCTGCAAGGATTGCAAGGAAGAACACCTGATGTTGACGGATCTTAGCAAGTTGTAGACTCTCTGGCAGTACCGAAGGTTCATTGGAACCGTTGATCACCCACAAACCAGTATGCCTTTGCACAACCGACAACGTACAATAGGGTATTAGAACATTTTTTCTTCATGCAGCTGATGTGAATGGGCTTTACGGAGGCATCAAATGTCGTCTTGGTTGCAGGGGAACTGACGACAGGAACACACTAGGCATACAAGGGTGGTGCAGTTATGCCCATGGACACGCAAAAGATGCTTTCCATACAGGGCGGGTTTCCATAAACGCTACTGGAACATTTGAATCTACTGTAATCTCTCCTGTGCGGCAATCATCAGTGTCACCACAAATTTCAGAAAATCGAGTCCCTGAATTACATAATGCGTTGAATAAAAGAGAACAGCAAAATCAGCGAAAAAATTCTGGCCACCCAAACTAACAGTCACTGAGCAGACACCAACAGGTTGTAAGACATCTGCACTCACTCCACGAAATGTATCAGAACAGTCCCAACGGAACATAACCTTTCGTCGAAAAAAGGCATTTGAATACTAGACTCATCACTGATATGGTTGCACCTGTGTTCACCATTGTTGAGACACCGTCGATTAGCACACGAACCTTATTTTGAAACATGCAAATTAAAGCAGGCATTCCTGTGGAAATTGAAGACTGTCCAGCAACCTCACCTCCAACGGTCGCGCCGACTAGTTTTCCGGCAGCGGTGAGGATAGCGGCGCCTAGGAGACGGCGACTGATTGGAGCGTGGGGCTGGCGGGGCTGTCAGACTGCGGTCAGAGGCAAGAGAACGGTGTCGCAGCGGCCTTGGTATCTGGTAGAACGCGCTTCCAGGGGACATTGGTGTTCGTGCAAATCAAGATAGCTGGGATCTCGGGGAGTGGTCGTACCATGGTGGCTGCCGGTAGTTGCAGTACCTGGCAATGTGGCCTTCGAGGCCACTGTTGTAGCAGACGGGCAGGGGTCGTTGGCTGAACCACTGCTGAGAGCGCTCCGCTGGGTAAGGTCGCCTACCCGAACGGAGTGGAGCAGCTTGCTGAATGGGAACTGCCCGCCTTTGTGGAGCGGGGCCAGTATGAAGGCGTCGGTCATACCATTGGTCAGGCACGAATGAGTCTCGGCGTGGCCAGGAATTTCCAGCTTCGCTAAAGGCTGTCGCACATACCGATGGTGGCAGAGGAGTGAACGGCGCCGGGTAGTAGGATGAACAGGTAGGCGGATGATGAATGGTGCCATCGGCCAGTGTCTCTTGTCGCTGTAGCTCTTCGCACACTATTGCCCTGATAGTAGCGGCAAGGTCGGCAGGCGGGCTTACATCGACGCTGGCGACCATTGTGACAATTGCCAGGCTATCAAATTTCGGGGCAATACGACGGGTCTTCAGCTTCTCGAAAGTACGACAGTGACGTTGGATGGCTGATACGGAAGTGAGGTCTTCCACGCCTATCAAAAAAATGTAGACGCCCTCTGCTATACCCTTCAGAACGTGTCCGACCATGTCCCCTTCAGACATATACGGGTCTATGATCATGCAGAGCATCAGAACCTCCTCTATGTAGGTGGTACACGTTTCTCCAGCAGTCTGGGCTCTTTGAGCCAACGTGCGTTCCGCGCTTTTCTTCTTCAAATCAGAGTCGCCGAAGCATTTCTTGAGTACTTCGGCGAAACAATCCCACGATGTTAAGGAATTTTTGCGGTTTTCGTACCACATCAAGGCGGTTTCCGTGAAAAACAGCGCGACATTTCCCAGTTGGTCAGTGGGATTCCAGCCGTTGTACCGGCTCACCATCTTGTAATGTGTCAGCCACACTTCCACATCTTCCCCGGCTCTTCCCGCGAACGGGCAGGGTTCCTTATAGCGATACCGAGGTGCAGCCGGCACTGACCTTTGCGTGGTTGAGGAGCCATGACCTTCGCTCTCAGTAACGATGGTTGTTGTCGGTGGCAGAGCAGCAAGACGACGGCTCCAGCGAAGTTCAAACAGCTGTGGCTCCGTGGTTTGTCGACGTGCTGTACCCCGCACGTCCACCACTCTGGTATACTTAGTAATGTATTTATTACGCTGTGGCGTACTGGTAGACTTCAAGGGGTGGTACACCGGAAGCCTATCTCACTAGCCTAACGTCCTCTTCTCTAATCTGCCTGTTCCACACTACCCACAGGCTCATACCGAAATCACATATGCAGTAAAAATATCATTTTGAAGAGCAGCAGGAACGACGAGCAGGTAAACAGTTTTCGTTGGACGAAAGTGGCGCTTGTAGAGGATGTCTTGGCGTAGACAGAAAGATGACAAATCACACGCAAACTGACTTGGTGGTTAAGGGCGACGTCCTTCAAGGTATTCGATCAGTGGTTCCAGTTCTGAGTCTTCGAGTTGCTGTCAGCTACATTTAATGATGCGAGAAAAGCAAGGCAGCTGAAGTCTTCATCCTTGTCTTCTGTAGCGATCTCGACGAGTGCGCGGGAAAGACAGTCTGCGTCGGTGTGTTTCTGGCCAGACTTGTGAACCATCGTTATATCTAACTCCTGTAACCAAAGGCTGCAACTTGCGAGACGGCCCGAAGGATCTTTAAGATTCGCTAGCCAGTAGAGAGAGTGTTGGTCACTGACAATTAGGAAGAAGCGTCCGTACAAGTAGGGCCTGAATTTCGTTACGGCTCATACAACCGGAAGACATTCTTTTACAGTCGTCGAGTAGTTCTTCTCCGCAGATGACAACATGCGGCTAGCGTAGGGGATGACGCGTTACACACCATGTTGATATTGCACGAGAATAGGCCCGAGGCCAAGGTTAGTCGCGTCAGTGCGGACTTCTGTGTCTGCTTCGGTGTCGTAGTGACGAAGGATCGGCGGCGTTTGTACGCGTTGTTTAAGGTCGCAGAAAGTGTCGGATTGTTTAGGACCCCAGAGAAAGGCGACGTCGTCCTTGACGAGTTGTTGTAGAGGGTAGGCAACTTTCGAAAAATTCGGTAAGAAGCGGTGGTATTAGGTACAAAGGCCCAGAAAGCGGCCTACATCATTCTTTGTTCTCGGTATCAGGAAACAAGCAACTGCCATAGCCTTCACAGGGTCGGGGCGAACACCACTGCTGCTGACAATGAGACCAAGAAGTTTTAGTTCATCGTATCCAAAAAAAACACTTTCCCGGTTTCACAGAGAGACCAGCAGTGCGAATAGCTAGAAGAACCGCTTCAAGCCACTCAATGTGCTGTTCAAAAGTCGTAGAAAAAACGACTACATTGTCTAAATACACTAAACAAGGGTGCCACATCAGTTCACATAAAACTGTATTCTTCTTCGTTGTAATCTGGCTGGAGTGGAGCATAGGTTAAAATGGACAACTTTAAATTGATAGAGACCGTCAGGTGTAAGAAACGCTGTTTTTTTGGTCCCGTTCATCTATTTCAATCTGCCAATATCGGCTACGGAGATCCATGAAAGAGAAGTTACGGGCGTGTCGCAGGCGATCCCAGGAGGCATCAATGCGAGGAAGAGAATATACATCTTTGTTCGTTATGTTGTTGAGTTTGCGGTAGTCGACGCAGAATTGTAGTGAACTATCTTTCTTTGTAACCAGAACAACTGGTGACATCCAAGTACTAGTCGACGGTTGAATTACGTCGTTGTAAAGCATTTGTTTCACTTGATGACAGATGGCATCCTGCTCCTTCTGCGACACGCGGTAAGCATGTTGGCGCACGGGTTAGCCGTTCGGCTCAGTTATAATACTGTGCTTCATTAGAGGGGTCTGCCGCACTTTCGACGTAGTGGCAAAACAGTCACTAAAGAATGAGATGAGACAGAGGAGCCTTGCCCTCTTGGCTTCTTCTAACTAGCGATTGACGTTGAGGCGACTAGTCACGTCAATATTGCAGCTGTTCTCAGTCGAGATTGTCGTAATCAAAGGAAAGGCGTCCAAATCATCCAACGCATCCAAGTAAACTATGGTTGTGCGTTTCGCAAAATGCCTGTATTTGCCACTGAAGTTCGTAACGAAAAGCGTAGTCTGGTCATTTCGAAGTTGAACGAGACTTCGAGCAATGGTGGCTTCCCGACTAAGCAATAATGTCAGGTTACTTTCGTCGTGCCTGTAATTGACTGCTCCCGTGGACACTCAACAAGCACGAAGATAATACTGCTAGGTGGCAACGTGACGCAATCATCAACTGCGCGTAAGGCGACGCCAAGATGTTCGTTCTCGACGTCGGAATTCGGAGAAACACAGTTAACAAAACTGACGATCAAATTACGCAAATTATTATTACTCCATACTCTTGCACAAACTCCATGCCCAAAATGACAGGCCGAGAACAATCGGGCAGTACAAGGAATGACGCTACAAAAGCCGACGAACAAATTTCAAGCCTGGCGGTGCACCTTACTACAGGGGATATGAGGTGTCCTTCAGCGGTGATAATTTGAGGGCAATCCCATGTGGTAAGCACCTTGTGTAGACGGGTGGCCAATCAAGCACTCATCACAGAGTAATCGGATCCCGTGCCGACAAGTGCTTTCACCGAGTAACAGTCGACGGAAGCGGTAATGGCAGCGGACGTTCTGTTGGCGATTTCCGAAACAGGCTTTAACGGTACGTCGTAAGGCAGCGGCGGAGGGTGCTTGTCGGTTCGCGTGACAGCTGCGTCACCTCCAGAGGTCACCGTTTTCAGTTTTCCCGGCGTGGGCGTGTGCCACTGACACCAGGGGACCCAAAGGCAGGTCGGGTGCGGTGCGTTGATGCGGATGGAAAGTGTGATAGTGACCGTGACTGTCGTCGTGGCGGGACAAGAGCGTCATGGCTACCTTCCAAGTAGTCCACAATTTCTTGCGCGCGCTCACCATAGCGTAGACAACGGGCATCTGGGTGGAATCCGCGTAGACCTATTTGTCGGTAGTAACAGTCGCGGTACATGTGTCCAACTTTGCCACAATGGTAGCACAAAGGACGATTGTTGGGTGCACGCCAGACGGTGGACTTCCGTGGGCCACGAAGAAAATCAGCCAGAGAAGGTGGGCGATAAGCTGGACTTGGAAAGCGTCTGGTGGCCTGAGAAGGTTTATTAAAGAAATGTGCCGTCGACAGCGTAGAAATGCGAAGTTCATCCACGTAGGAAAGCGTGGTATGTTCGACTTGCGATGGTGGTGAGGAATGTACGAACTGCCTGATTTCTTCACGAACGACGTCCGTAAGAGAGGCGCTACTTGGAAGAGACGCTGCATGAGATTTCCGATGTTCTTCGCGTACAACCTGCCGTATGAGTTCGGTGAAGATCTGCCTGTTATCACTTCCTGGTAAACGCGAGCACGCAGCGGACATGGCCGTCTGACTCTCATACTGCGACAATCGCTGCCGAAGCATGCGCTCCATAATTGTGGCCTCACGTATGAACTACGACGCAGTCGTAGGAGGGTTACCCACAAGGCCCGTGAAAAGTTGCTTTTTACGCCTCGCAATAGCAGGCGCACCTTCTTGTTTTCTGGAGTGTTGGGGTGAGCACGTCAAAACAATTGTGGCATTTCTTCGACAAACCTGGTGACGCTCTCGTTCGGCATTTGAAAGCACCACTAAGGTGCCTGCTCCGCTCTCTCTTTCCGGTCGGGGTTACTGAACGCCTCGCAAAGCTGCCGATGGAATTCCTGTCAACTTGTGAAGGAAGTTCCGTGGTTCTCTTACCACACTCTTGCCGCGTCTAAGAGGGAGATGCGAACGTTCTTCAACTTACGGTGATTGTCCCAGTCGTTGATAGCAGCAACTCGGTCGAATTGGTCAAGCCTGTCTTCGACATCCTCACCTGCATCGCCGTGAAATGGGTTGGGTGTGGGAGGCATGTTGACGACACAGGGCAGGCTAGCGAATGGGTCTTGCTTGGTTTGGGTTGCGGATGTGGCAAACATTGTTCTCCGAGAACTTGCGAAGTGGCCGTACTGTGGTGGTAGTCCTTGAAGGCGGCGGCTGCTGCGATGGGTATCAGCAGACCCTGGTGCACTGGCAGTGGTTGCTTCTGGTTCAGGACCAGCAGTCATAAGACGTTGCAGTACAGTATCCGGCATCTCCACCAGTCTGTCGCGAGAGGAAACGATAGACAGGGACTCTAAGTGGACGAATGTTTACTAAGCCACAGCAGCCTTCACTCCTTCGCTTTCCTCTTCTACCCCTAACCCAGCGTGGCAATACACACACACACACACACACACACATATATATATATATATATATATATTTATATATATATGTATATCTATAAATATATATATATATATATATATATATATATATATATATATATATATATATATATATATATTTATATTTATATATATATATACAGTAAAAATAAGTATACGCCTCTAAAAAACTGTTTATTGGCGACGTTTCGATCGCAGACCGATCTTACAGGTCTGATGAAGATCGGTCTCCGGTCGAAACGTCACCAATAAACACTTTTTAGAGGCGTAGACTTATTTTTCCTTAATTCTACGGCAACCGAAGCCAGACTCTTTATATTCTACGTATATATATATATATATATATGTTTGTATGAGTGACTTTGTGTGTGTGTGTGTTCAAGCTGTTAACATTCCCTATGTCATGCACAGTGAATATGAGCACTGCTATTTCAACAAAGTAGTATTTTTTATACACTCCACTCAGCAAACAATGATAGGGTCCACATTACAAGTCACCAGGCCTGTCAAACTATTTAAGAATTCAAATGTGGATTTCCCAAAATGGTGACTATGAGTTTCGTAAAACTTCCTGGATTCGTAAAGTCTTCCTGGATTTGGTCGAGAATTTTAAGTCACCAGGTAAAGCGTACGAGCAAACGAAAAACGACGCGTTATTGCCAACGTTACGGCAGGGGACCTGCCTTCGTCAGGACATATATATATAAATATAATATATATATATATATATATATATATATATATATATATATATAGTGAGGAGGTTTATTAGCCGGTAAAGACAGCGACGAGCCAGCGTGAAGAACCGTCCCGCGATCGGCACAGCAACTAACCGTAGCACGAGCCGAGAGAGCCGGGCGTTGGCGGTGCTGCTAGCTGCAGGCACATCTTCTTCTTCACAATCACCCCCGCTGAAACAGGAACCATTCTGGCGCCCTAAGCAGTTTCGGGGAGAGGCTCATGATACGGTTTTAGGCGGGAAACATGGATAATGTCACGTGCACGCGGGCGCATCTCATCCGATCGGGAAACTGGCTCAATTAGGTAATTAACCGGAGAGGTTTTCTCTAAAACGGTGTAAGGCCCCTCGTACCGGGGGACAAATTTTGATGAGAGTCCCGGAGTTTGGTATGTGATGGCAAGCCACACGAGAGACCCTTGTGGGGTCTTTCGTGTGGCTTGCCATCACATAGTTGGGATCCGGAAGAGAGGTGCAACGGTTTTCTTTCTGGAGTTGCTGCTCGTCCGAGGTGAACGCACGGGCGAGCTGGCGGCACTCTTCGGCTTGTCGAGCAGCATCGGAGATAGGTGGATATTCGGAAGCATCAGGACGGTAGGGAAGTAGAGTATCAATTGTATGGGAATGGTCACGTCCATAAATAAGAAAGAAAGGTGAAAATTCCGTGGTTGTTTGTATTGCAGTATTGTATGCAAATGTCACGTATGGGAGAACCTGGTCCCAGTTGCTATGATTAGATGCCACGTACATTGAGAGCATATCACCCAGGGTGCGGTTAAACCGTTCCGTTAGCCCAGTAGTCTGTGGGTGGTATGCTGTCGTTTTCCGATGAATGACGTGGCATTCCGAAAGCAGAGCTTCGACGACCTCGGAGAGAAAAGCGCGGCCTCTGTCACTAAGGAGCTCTTGATGTGCGCCATGTCGAAAAATAAAGCGTTGTAAAATAAAAGAGGCGACATCCTGAGCTGTAGCGCTCGGCAAAGCGGCTGTTTCGGCGTAGCGTGGTATATGGTCGACCGCCACTATAATCCACCGATTTCCATCTGCTGTCAATGGAAGGGGGCCGTAGAGGTCAACGCCAACGGGATCAAATTGCTTGGCAGGGCACGAAAGTGGCTCCAATTCGCCAGTCGCACGTAGCGGTGTTGATTTGCGTCACTGGCAGTCAGGACAACACTGCACAAATTTGCGTACGAAATTGTACATGCCGCGTCAGTAATCGCGATGGCGAAGGCGTTCATATGTTTTGAACACCCTGGCGTGGCCACATTGTGGATCGTCGTGAAGAGAAGCGCATACCTGCGATCGTAAAGTGCGTGGAATGACCAGTAGCCACCGGTGGCCATCAGGAGAGTAGTTGCGTCGATGGAGAAGTTGATCGCGGATGGCAAAATGGAAAGCTTGACGTCGGAGGGATCGAGATACCGGAAGGTTGGGCGTACCGGATAGATATTCGATAAGAGATGCGATCCACGGGTCACGACGTTGTTCGGTGGCAATTGAGTCACAATTTAACGATAACAAGTACTGGAGGCACGCGTTTCCGCACATCGGATCTGGTGGAAAAGGTGAGCGGGACAGGGCGTCAGCGTCCGAGTGTTTGCGTCTACAGCAGTATACGACGCGAATGTCGTACTCCTGGATGCGGAGTGCCCATCGCGCAAGGCGGCCAGACGGGTCTTTCAGCGTGGAGAGCCAGCAAAGCGCGTGGTGATCAGTTACTAGATCGAACGGGCGGCCGTATAGGTACGGCGGGAACTTTCCAAGTACCCACACCAGAGCCAAACACTCTTTTTCTGTCACGCTGTAATTAGTTTCGGCTTTCGTCAGAGTGTGGCTAGCGTAGGCTACAACGTATTCTGAATAGCCGGGTTTTCGTTGGGCGAGAACAGCACCTAGCCCGACGCCGCTGGCGTCGGTGTGCACTTCGGTAGGAGCCGTCGGGTCAAAGTGGCGAAGAATAGGTGGCGAGGTGAGCAGACGACGCACAGTAGTGAAGGCAACGTCACATGCAGGGGACTAAGGGGAAAGGTTCACGTCACCGCAAAGAAGCTGGGTTAATGGTGACATGATGGATGCAAAATTGCGAACAAAGCGCCGGAAATATGAGCATAGGCCTACAAAACTGCGAAGTTCCTTCATGGTCGTCGGCATGGCAAATTCTGCGACTGCTCGAAGTTTTGCTAGGTCAGGTATTACGCCATGCTTCGACAAGATGTGGCCTAAGATGACGAGCTCGCGTGCAGCGAAGCGGCATTTTTTTAGGTTAAGCTGCAAACCAGCGTTGGTCAGACAAGTCAAAACCTGCCTGAGGCGAAGGAGGTGCGTAGGAAAGTCGTGCGAGAAAACCTCGACTTCGTCGAGGTAGCAAAGGCACACAATCCACTTGAGGCCACGTAGCGTATTATCCATAAGTCGTTCAAACGGGGCGGGCGCGTTACAAAGCCCAAAGGGCATGACGTTAAACTCGTATAGTCCCTCAGGTGTAATAAATGCAGTTTTTTGTAGATCGGCTTCAGCCATTGGAACTTGCCAGTAGCCAGACTGCATATCCAGTGACGAGAAGAATTCCGCTCGGTGAAGGGTGTCAATGGCGTCATCAATGTGCGGGAAAGGATATACGTCCTTGCGGGTTATCTTATTCAAACGACGATAGTCTACGCAAAATCGGATAGATCCGTCTTTCTTACGCACCAGGATGACAGGAGACGCCCAGGGACTGTGAGATGGTCGAATGACGTCTCTAGGAAGCATATCATTTACTTGATTTTTGATTACGCGGTGCTCTTCAGTGGAGACACGGTATGGTCTTTGACGCAGTGGCTGGTGTAGGCCGGTGTCAACATGATGCTTGACTTGCGAAGTGCGGCCCAGTTGAGGTTGGGACACATGGAAGGAATTCCGGAACTCGTGCAGAAGATCAAGCAGGTCGGCAAGTTTGGTGGGAGTGAGGGTGTCGGCGATGGCGCTGGAAAACGTATCCTTGGACGACTCCTCGAGGACCGACAGTGATTTTGGGTGGTCGCAGTAATCATCCGGGACATCAACCAAAGACAAAGGGTCGAGATCCTGCACGCGGCCTAGACATTCCCCCGCAAGCAAAGGGACAGGTGTGGAAAGCGGGTTGAGTGTGAACATATTGCTTCTTCCGGCGGCAAGGTCAATCGTTGCGAAAGGCAGCGGCCGAGCTCGACGACTGGTGAAAATATCGGAAGGCATAAAAAAGACTGTAGCGTCAGTGTAGGCGTTGCATGAAACTGGAACAAGTGCGAAATTTTCAGGTAGAATATCGGTGTCGTCATGCACAACCAACTTCGGCGGCTGATGAAGAGCGTCAAGTAATGGGACATCACAAAAGGGTGAAAACTCAACTTCAGCGCGTGCGCAGTCAATGACGGCATTATGGCAGGATAGGAAGTCCCATCCGAGGATGACTTCATGCGAACAGACAGCGAGGACAATAAACTCCACAGTGTAAACAATGCCTTCGATGGACACTCTTGCAGTGCAGGCTGCGAGAGGCCTTACTTGCTGTGCACTTGCGGTGTGGAGTAACAGTCCCGAAAGCGGCGTCGTGACTTTACGTAATACACGGCAGACATTAGCGGCAATAACAGAAACAGCGGCGCCGGTGTTTACAAGGGCGAAAGTAGAATAACCTTCAACAGTTACTGCAACCACGTCAGCAGGAGAGGGGCGAGGGCTTAGACAGCTCGAAAATGGCGCAGTTCTTGCCTCTTGAACTGCGGTGCTTAGTTTTCCTGGTCAGAAGGTCTGGGCCGGCGACGCATTGGGAAGGGCGATCGCCGACGAGGAGAGGGTGCGCGCGGCGTCACGAAGTCGGGGTCGTTAGGAGGGGCATAGCAAGGTGACGAGACCGGGCCGTATTGCGCGAAGGGTTGGCTGCCGGGTTGCGACGATCGCACATAGTCGCCGAACGTCTGAGGTCGACGGCGGCAGTAGTGGGCAACGTGTCCGGGAGTAAAGCAGGCGTAGCATATCGGTCGGTTATCGGGCGTCCTCCAAGAATTGGCGACTGGTGGTGCCGCCCAAGGTGCAGTATAAGCAGCCGGGTGTGCGGGCTGTGAGCGGGAGGTGTAGGGTGGTTTCGGAAGCCTACGCACAGCGTCTGCATATGTGAACGGTGCTGCTACAGGCTGCATCACTTGCGAGCAGGCGAGAGGAGGAGCCACAGGCTGCGCTGCATACATTAGGGGTGCGGCCACAGGCTGCACGGCGGGCGGATAGGCGACAAGAGGGCCTACCGGCTGCGCGGCACGCTGGCAGTGGGCACGGCTGGATAGAGGTGGCTCGTGGTTCGCAACAGGAACAGCTTGGGAAACCTCTTCCGAAATAGCAGTGTGAAGCGGGGCAGGTAGACGGGTGGTGCTCTCGTGTGTGAAGGGCACTAGGGAAAGTTGGCGGGCGACTTCCTCACGGACGAAGGCTCGAACTTGCTGAAGCAGCGGTGAATTGTCAGGCAGGGCGGCGAAACTAGACAGTGACTCACCACCATGCTGAGACTGCCGAGTCAGAGTGCGTTGCTTCTTCAACTCGTCGTTGCTCTGACACAAGCTGACGACTTCGGAAACTGTGCTCAGATTTCTTGCTAAGAGCATTTGAGATGCGCCGTCATCGATGCCCTTCAGGATGTTTTTGACCTTGTCCGATTCGGGCATGGTGTCATTCGCACGTCGACAAAGGTCGACGACGTCCTCAATATAGCTGGTAAAGGTCTCGCCAGTCTGCTGAGAGTGGACGCGCAAGCGTTGTTCTGCCCTCTGCTAGCGGACAGCCGGCCGACCGAACACTTCAGCACACGACGTCTTGAAGACGCTCCATGTGGGGATGTTGTGTTTGTGGTTAATAAACCACAATTCGGCGACGCCAGTGAGATAAAATATCACGTGGCCCAGCTTGTCGGCTTCATCCCACTTATGGTTGGCGCTCACCAGTTCGTAGTGCTCGAGCCAGTCTTCGACCTCGGTCCCATCCGCACCGCTGAGGACCTTCGGGTGCCGTAGCCTAGGATGGCCAGGGCAGTTGAACTGGAGCGAAGGCGTCGATGTAGTGGCGTTGGCAGTTATGACAGGTGGTAGCGTGCGGCTTCGGAGCTCCAGGGTGTAGCAACGGGAATTAACAGCACCTCCACCAAATGTGAGGAGGTTTATTAGCCGTTAAATACAGTGACGAGACAGCGTGAAGAACCGTCCAGCGAGCGGCACAGCAACGAACCGAAGCACGAGCCGAAAGAGCCGGGCGTTGGCGATGCTGCTTGCTGCAGGCAGATCTTTTTCTTCACAATATATATATATATATATATATATATATATATATATATATATATATATATATATATATATTGTCACGTACCAAGAGCCGTAGAGAAGGGACAGGAACAGCGGGGCAG
The DNA here is from genome assembly GCF_013339725.1 of Rhipicephalus microplus. Lineage (NCBI taxonomy): Eukaryota > Metazoa > Arthropoda > Arachnida > Ixodida > Ixodidae > Rhipicephalus > Rhipicephalus microplus. The sequence continues at coordinate 28,352,526 of NC_051174.1, forward strand.
AAAGACACGAGCGTGTATTTTCGAAACGAGGTGCTAACCACACTTCTTCTTCGTTCTCCTTGCCCTTTTCGGCTCGCTAGGGCTTGCCGACTCACAACTCTAGGTGGCATTATTCCACCTCTCATTAGAGCATTGACCCGATGCTCATACACAAGGGGACAGCAGGGTCGGTAAGGGGAAAAAAAGAGAAACGGTAGCTATAGTGCACAGGGCATATGCAGGTGCAAAAAAATTGTATGAGGTTGGTCATAAGTAAAAAAACCATTAACAGAGTTCACAGTTCGTTCGAGACCCAACGGGCAATGTAAAAAAACGAAAATGTTTGCTGCCCGAGCATAATAAGATGAGTATCACCGCTTAATATAAGGTTTTAGGCGGATGACATGCACAATCTCTGTTCGTGGTGAGTGGCGCTGTGTCGTTGCCGAACCTCCGTCTGGAATAACTTCATAGTTGACCTCGTTCAACCGCCGTAATACTTTGTAGGGTCCGAAGTACTTGCTCAGGAGTTTTTCGCTCAGATCTCGCCGTCTAACAGGAGTCCAAACCCACACCTGGTCGCCAGGTTGGTAGGAGACTTGTCGGTGGTGGATATTGTACCTTCAGGCGTCTTCACATTGCTGCGATCTTATGTGCACGCGAGCTAATTGACTTGCTTCCTCTGCACGCTGAATGTAATCATCGATATCGGGAGTTAGTAGCTCGTGCTGGTCGATGTCAAAAGGAATCATAGCGTCTAGCATGGTTTGCACGTCTCTACCGTAAACGAGGCGGAAGGGTGCGAACCTTGTCGTTTCCTGGGTTGCGGTGTTGTACGCAAACGTTACGTATGGCAGGATTTCGTCCCACGTTTTATGCTGCACATCCACGTACATAGAAATCATGTCCGCCAGCGCTTTGTTCAGCCTTTCTGTTAAGCCGTTACTCTGGGGGTGGTATGCGGTTGTCTTGCGGTGGTTCCTGTAACTGAGCTTGAAGATGTCGTCCAACAGTTTTGCCGTAAACGCTGTCCCTCAGTTAGTGATGATGAATGACGGGGCACCGTGACTAAGCACAATATGGTGCATGAAAAACTGGGCGACTTCAGATGCTGTACCGCGTGGCAATGGCTTCGTTTCAGCATAACGCGTCAAGTAATCAGTTGCGAGCTGCGGCGATGGCGTAGTGGTTAGAGCATCCGCCTCGCATGCAAGAGGTCCGTGGTTCAAATCCCGGTACCGCGCAGTTCCCAACCGGATTAAAAAAAATCCGCGTGTTGATGGAACTGCATTAAGAAGGCCTGGGGTGCGGCCTCACCGGCAAACACCGCCGAGAACGCACTCCCTCACCAGAGAAGGATTGGCCACCCTGGTGCAGTATCTGGCCACTACCTCCCACATGCTTACGTCAAATAACTCACGGCCCTCAGTCCCCAGCAGCTGCGAAGCAACTGACCATGGCGGCGGTCAGATCTGCAACGCAGCAGAGGGTGCTAAGAATCTCTGGATCTGGACAGGCCGCCATTGGAACCTGAACTTGGCAACGTTTAATGCTAGAATCTTATCTAGTGAGGGAAGTCTAGCTGTACTATTCGAGGAGCTAGAGGGTGTTAAATGGGATATAATAGGGCTCAGTGAGGTTAGGAGGACAGATGAGGCCTATACGGTGCTACAGAATGGGCACGTCCTTTGCTACAGGGGCTTGGCAGACAGAAGAGAACTGGGAGTGGGGTTCCTAATTCACAGAAACATAGCTGGCAACATAGAGGAATACTATAGCATTAATGAAAGGGTGGTAGGTATCATAATTAAACTGAATAAAAGATACAAGATGAAGGTAGTACAGGCTTACGCGCCTACATCCAGCCATGGTGACGCTTCAGTTGAAAGCTTCTATGAAGACGTGGAATCGGCAATGAGTAAGGTAAAAACACAGTATACTATGGTGATGGGCGACTTTAATGCAAAGGTAGGGAAGAAGCAGGCTGGAGACCAGGCAGTAGGAGATTATGGCATCGGTACTAGAAACGCCAGAGGAGAGCTACTAGTAAAATTCGAAGAACGCAATAATTTACGGATTTTGAATACCTTCTACCGAAAACGAGAAAACCGCAAGTGGACATGGAGGAGCCCTAATGGCGAAAATAAGAACGAAATAGACTTTATAATGAGTGCACAACCTGGAATCGTGCAGGATGTGGAAGTGATTGGCAAGGTACGATGCAGTGACCATAGAATAGTACGGTCTCGAATTCGCCTAGACTTGAAGAAGGAACGACACAAACTGATACGCAAGAAGCCAATCAATCAGCTAGCACTGAGAGGGAAAGTACAGGAATTCAGAGTGTCGCTGCAGAACAGGTACTCGGCTCTTAGTGAGGAAACGAACCTTAGCGTAGATACAATGAATGATAATCTAACGAGTATCATTACATAGTGTGCAGTGGAAGTTGGAGGCAGGGTAGTTAGACAGGACACTGGCAAGCTTTCCCAGGAAATGAAGAACCTAATTAAGAAGCGTCAAATCATGAAAGTGTCAAGTACAACAGACAAAATAGAACTGGCAGAGCTTTCGAAGTTGATTAATAGACGTAAGGTATGCGATGTAAGAAGGTATAACATGGAGAGAATTGAACACGCTCTGAAAAATGGAGGAAGTGTCAAAGCATTGAAGAGGAAACTTGGGATAGGCAAAAGTCGGATGTATGCACTAAGGGACAAAGAAGGCAAAATAACTACCAATATGGATAGGATAGTTAAAATAGCAGAGGAGTTTTACAGAGATCTGTACAGTAGCCGTGACAACCACGGCCTTAATACCATAAGAACTAGCAGTAACCCAGATTACACCCCACCAGTAATGATACAAGAAGTCAGAAAAGCTTTGGAGTGCATGCAAAGAGGCAAAGCTGCTGGTGAATATTAGGTAACATTAAATCAGCTGAAAGATGGAGGACAGATTGTGTTAGAAAAACTAGTCACCCTGTTTGCGAGGTGTCTCCTGACGGGAAGGGTACCAGAGTCTTGGAAGAATGCTAACATCACATTAATACATAAGAAAGGAGACGACAAGGACTAAAAGAATTACAGGCCGATCAGCATGGTCTCTGTAGTATACAAGCTATTTACAAAGGTAATTGCTAACAGAGTAAAGAAAACATTAGAATTCAATCAACCAAAGGAACAAGCAGGATTTCGAACAGGCTACTCAACAATTGACCACATTCATACTATCAATCAGGTAATAGAGAAATGCTCAGAGTATAACCAACCCCTATACATAGCCTTCATAGATTACGAGAAAGCGTTTGATTCAGTAGAAATATCAGCCGTCATGCAAACACTGCGGAATCAGGGCGTAGATGAAGTATATATAAACATTCTGGAAGAAATCTACAGGGGATCAACTGCTACCATAGTGCTTCATAAAGAAAGCAACAGAATACCAATCAAGAAGGGTGTAAGGTAGGGGGACACCATTTCCCCAATGCTATTTACCGCGTGCTTACAGGAGGTTTTCAGAAGCCTAGAATGGGAACAGTTAGGGATAAGAGTCAATGGAGAATACCTTAGTAACCTTCGCTTCGCCGATGACATTGCATTGCTGAGTAACTCGGGGGACGAATTGCAACTCATGATTACGGAGCTAGACAAGGAGAGCAGAAAGGTGGGTCTTAAAATTAATCTGCAGAAAACGAAAGTAATGTACAACAACCTCGGCAAGGAGCAGCGCTTCGAGATAGGTAATAGTGCACTTGAAGTTGTAAAAGACTATGTCTACTTAGGGCAGGTAATAACCGCAGAGCCGAACCACGAGATTGAAGTAACTAGAAGAATAAGAATGGGGTGGAGCACATTTGGCAAGCACTCTCAAATTATGACAGGTAGTTTGCCACTATCCCTCAAAAGGAAGGTATATAACAGCTGTATCTTGCCGGTACTTAGCTACGGAGCAGAAACCTGGAGACTTACAAAGAGGGTTCAGCTTAAATTGAGGACGACGCAGCGAGCAATGGAAAGAAAAATGGTAGGTGTAACCTTAAGAGACAAGAAGAGAGCAGAGTGGATTAGGGAACAAACGGGGGTTAAGGATATCATAGCTGAAATCAAGTAGAAGAATTGGACATGGGCAGGGCATGTAGCGCGTAGACAGGATAACCGCTGGTCATTAAGGGTAACTGACTGGATTCCCAGAGAAGGGAAGCGGGTTAGGGGGAGACAGAAGGTTAGGTGGGCAGATGAGATTAAGAAGTTTGCGGGTATAAATTGGCAGCAGCAAGCACAGGACCGGGTTAACTGGCGGAACATGGGAGAGGCCTTTGTCCTGCAGTGGACGTAGTCAGGCTGATGATGATGATGAATCAGTTGCGACGATGATCCACTTGTTTCCGGAGTGAGACATAGGTCCAAGAAGGTCCATCCCAACTTGGTCAAACGGCGTACGCGGTGGATCAATGGGTTGTAAGAGGCCTGCAGGCTTCACAGGTGGTGACTTGCGACGCTGGCATTCGCGGCATCCTTTCACGTAGCGTTTCACACAAGCTGCGAGTTTTGGCCAGAAATATAGCTTTCGAACCCGGTCGAGTGTCCGTGAGCATCCCAGGTGGCCGGATGCCGGCTCATCGTGGCAGGCTAATAGGATGTCATCACGAAGGTCATGAGGAACGACTAGAAGATAAGATCTGCTGCCAACACCAGTGTTTTTCTTGTATAATATGTCGTGTCGTAAGCAAAATGACGGCAACGTACGGGAAAGGGGACGAGGAACAGACGCGGTGCTGCCTGCTAAATGATCGATGATGCGTCTTAACTCGGGGTCCGCTCGTTGCTTACTGAGGAGGTCCGCCCCACTGAGAGTCCCCAAGAAGGTGCTGTCGTGTTCTACAGCTGTATGGTCGGACTCTAGAGGTGGTCGTGATAGCTTGTCGGCGTCTTCAAGCTTTCTACCCGACTTGTATACAATGGTGATATCGAACTCCTGAAGTCGCAGACTCCATCGTGCTAATCGCCCAGAGGGGTCTCGGAGGTTAGCCAACCAACATAAAGCGTGGTGATCACTCACAACTTTGAATGGGCGCCCATATAGATAAGGCCTGAACTTTGTAATCGCCCATATTACCGCGAGGCAATCCTTCTCTGACGTTGAATAGTTGGTTTCGGCACGTGATAGAGTGCGGCTCGCGTAGGCAATCACACGTTCAATCCCATCTTGTGTTTGCAGCAGGATAGCTCCGAGACCAATGTTGCTTGCTTCAGTGCGCACCTCTGTGTCAGCGTCCTCATTGAAATGACCGAGTAAAGGAGGGGAACACAATCGATGTTGCAGTTTCGCAAAGGCAGTCGCTTGTTCGTCAGTCCACTGAAATGGGGTGTCGTCACGCGTAAGTCTGATGAGAGGCTCCGCAACCTTAGAGAAGTTTTCAATAAAACGGCGATAGTAGGCGCAGAGCCCCAGAAATCGCCGAAGACTTTTTTTGTCTGTCGGAGCTGGAAAAGAGGCCACAGCGGCAGTCTTCTCGGGATCGGGCCGAACGCCTGCAGCGCTCACAAGGTGACCGAGGAACTTCAGTTCATTGTAGCCGAAATGGCACTTCTCTGGCTTGAGGGTAAGGTCAGCAGATTGTATGGCTTCAAAAACACTCCGAAGGCGATGAAGGTGCTCGTCAATTGTTTTTGAAAAGACAACGACATCATCTAGATAGACGAGGCAACTTTTCCACTTGAGGTCAGCGAGAACGGTATCCATCATTCGTTCGAATGTGGCCGGAGCGGAACAGAGGCCCAATGGGAGCACTCGGAACTCCTACAGGCCGTCAGGAGTTACAAAAGCCGTTTTTTCGCGGTCACGTTCATCGACTTCAATTTGCCAATAACCACTTTTGAGGTCGATTGAGGAAAAGTACTTTGCTCGCCTCAGCCTGTCAATAGAATCGTCCACTCGAGGCAACGGGTACACGTCTTTCTTTGTGACGTTATTCAGCTTCCTATAATCGACACAAAAGCGAAGTGTACCATCCTTCTTCTTTACAAGGACCACTGGCGATGACCAAGGGCTACTTGATGGCTGTATTACACCGTCTTGAAGCATTTCCTTCACTTGCTTTTGAATCGCGCGTCGTTCGGTTGGTGAAACGTGGTAAGGCTGTTGCCGTTTAGGGTGCGCGTCGCCGTATGTGATAATACGGTGTTTGGTAATCGATGTTTGGCGGATTCTCGATGAACGTGCAAAACAGGCGTGGAATTCTATCAACAGGTCGTTAAGCCTTCGTTTTTTTTCGTCAGAAAGCGCTGGATTTATGTCGACGCCCCGGAGAGGTGCTTTGGTATTATCGGTTGCCTCGGAAGCAAAACTCTCAGTCACATTAGTTACTGGGTAGGCTTAGGCGATGACAGTACCAGGGAAAAGGTGTCGGCGCTCGTAGCTGAAGTTCGTAACAAGTACCTCGCAATGGCCATCCTGAAGGTCTACTAGGCTTCGTGCTACGCAGACACTTTGGGAAAAGAGCAGGGATCGATTGCTCTCCGCCACCATTTCACCGTGTGCTGATTTGTTACCAGCCACTTGAACCACAACACTTGAGCGCGGTGGTATCATCACAGCATCGTCAATTACCCGCAGACATACTCGATCGTGGTCAGGATTATGCTCTGGTGTGGCGCTTTTTGTTGAGAACGTGACGAGGCGTTGTCGAATGTCGATGATAGCACCGTGCTCCCTCAGGAAGTCCATGCCAATGATCAGGTCTCGAGAACACTGACGGAGAACGCTCAAGCTGATAACAAAGGTTGAACCACGAATCTGTATTCGTGCTGTGCAAACGCCGAGTGGCATGACGATATGCCCACCAGCAGTACGAATTGGCTTGAGGTTCCAGGGCATCGTCACTTTCTTTAGAAGAGCAGCCTGTTTTTCACTTATTATAGAAAAATCCGCACCCGTGTCCACTAAAGCAGTGACTTTGCGACCGTCGAGCAGCACTGGAATATCTAATGAAACCTTTTCGGAACCAGCTGGTGTCGCCGTCGTCGGGTAATCGTCAGTTTGCGGAAGCGTCGGTAGGAGGCCTTGAGCTTGTCCAGTATGAGCGGCCTCGCCCCCGAAGATCGCTGTGGTTAGTTTTTCCGGCGTGGACTGGGGGACCGACCCTGCGCCACGCTCGAATAGGTGCGGTGATTAGGAGAAAATCGCCGCGGCGACGGGGAGCGTGACTGGTGCAAGGATGACGAAGTCCCGCGCTGTTGAGCCACATACTCTTCAATATCAAGGGGCCGCTGACCGAACCTGGGTGGTGGTGAGTTCGTCGAAAATCCGCGTAGTCCAAGTTGCCAGTAAGAACACTGTCGGTAAAGATGCCCAGCTTCGCCACAGTGGAAGCAGAGAGGACGTCGATCGGGCGCACGCCAGACGTCTGATTTTCGCGGGATCGGGTGAGGTGCGCTGTAATATGGCGTCGCTTGGACCGTCTGCAGCATGGCTGGGGCCACGGTGGGATGCGGGATTGCGGGTGTTACAGGTTGCTGCAAAGCTTGAGCATACGACCTGCGGGGGAAGTCACCGGGTGGTTGATAATCCCGCATGCAAGATGGTTCTCTTAAAGCATGCTGGACTTCATCTCGGACAACGCTGGAGAACGAAGAGGTAGGGGGCTGCGAGGGCACTGACAGCTTCTGGAGTTCTTCGCGGATGACTGAACGTATGAGCTCTCGGAAAAAATCCATTTGGCCACCGAAAGCTCCAAAGTAGTCTGTAGTTGAAGCATTGACGTGCCACTCGTATGACGGGGCCCGGTGCCTAAGGGTGCTTTCGATGGTGACAGCTTCCGTGAGAAATTCAGACACAGTCTTGGGTGGACTGCGTACAAGCCCACCGAAAAGTTGCTCTTTCACCCCGCGCATGAGGTACCGTACCTTCTTTTCTTCTGGCATGCCGGGGTCAGCTCGGTGGAAGAGGCGCGTCATTTCCTCGACATACATCGCAACCCCTTCATTTGGTAGTTGTATGCGGGACTGCAGATCGCGCTCAGCTCTCTCCCGACGGTCAGAGCTTGCATATGTCGCAAGAAGTCGGAATTTGAAGTCTTCCCATGATGTAAGAATACCTGCCCGGTTCTCGTACCAGACACGTGCGCCGTCCAAAAGACTGAAATAGACGTGCCGTAGTTTGTCTGCCTCGTCCCACTGGTTGTGCACGGCAACTAACTCGTAATGAACAAGCCAAGCTTCCACATCCTCAAGTGCAGTGCCATGAAAAAGATTTGGCGTTCGCGGTGTGAGTAAGGTGCAATGGAGGGGCGTTGCGCCGTTCGTACCGGTTGGGTTGGTGTCGGCATGGCTGGTCGGAGCTGCCATCTTGTTTGCGAGCAGTCCAAACTCAGGGGATTGCCCTTGGATCCTTCTGCTGGCGGGGTGCACAGGAGTGACCACTGGTACGACGCTTGTGTTCCTGGTATGTGGAGGGGTACGGTGCATAGATCACCCAGCACTTCCACCAGTTTGTCACGTACCAAGAGCCGTAGAGAAGGGACAGGAACAGCGGGGCAGAAAGACACGAGCGTGTATCTTCGAAACGAGGCGCTAACTACACTTCTTCGTTCTCCTTGCCCTTTTCGGCTCGCTAGGGCTTGCCGGCTCACAACTCTAGGTGGCAATATACATACATATACATGGTAAAAAATGTATACTTCTGGCTCGTTTTTCTGTGTTTCACAGAACTATACTGAGATCCAACAGGCAACATTGCGAAGGAAAGTATAGGGGAAGGTAATAGACCAAACTTTAATGAAATAGGGAAGAGAGAAAAGTGCCTGAAGAAATAACTTGCCGTGGACAGGAACTAAACTCGCGACCTTCGAATAACGCGTTCGATGCTCTACGACTGAGCTACCACGGCGGCCTTCGCTCCATCCACTTTTTTGGGTTTATATGTGAAATTAGAAAAAGGAGTGACAGTCAGCGCCATCTATAAGCCAGGCGACGAGTATGAACCACTCTTTTATGCGCATGATGGCGTCACGTAGCACGTGAACTCATTACGAGCGGGCAGCTCATTAATGGCTCCTCGTATACAACCTAATGACACCAAGTCTATCAATATGAGACCCTCGTTAAATGATATAAAAGAAACAAGTGTATACCTAAGGGCTCGTTTTTCCGTGTTTTGACACAATATTATTGAGATCTAACAGAGAGTAATGCCAAGGAATGTACAGGGAAGTTAATAAAATCAATGGATTGTAAATAAGGAGAAAGAAAAGTGGATAAAAAATAGCCTATAAATATATATATATATATATTTATATATATATATATTGTTATGGCGTTTATTAGCCGGCACACAGCGAGTCTACACAATGGCGACAGTAACGGCCAAAACACGGGGTCTCCGCGCGAGCGGCGTTCTCTTTGGGCAGACCCACTAGAAAGCACATAAGAGTCCGACCCACTTCAGTGTTCGGCGGCTTCTGTACAATTACCCCGGGGTCGAAGAGGGAGCCGCCTGGCGACCTAGCAGCTTGTCACTACGAGTGGGTCATAGTAAGCCTTCAGGCGCTCCACGTTGACTATGTCGCGCCCGCGGCGGCGCATGTCCGAAGATTGTTGAATTGGCTCGATAAGATAGTTGACCGGAGATGTGCGCTCGATCACACGGTAGGGACCTTCATATTTCGGGAGTAGTTTGGAAGAAAGGCCAGCTACAGAGGTCGGGATTGAGAGCCATACAAGGGAACCAGGAAGGAAGGTGGGCTCAGAAGTGGCGGAGCCATCACGAATACTCTTCTGCCGCTCTTGCTCATGCGTCGTAAAAGTCTTGGCAAGCTCGCGACACTCTTCAGCAAGCCTGGCGGTCTCGGAAATAGGTGTACACTCAGATGGATCCGGCGTGTACGGGAGTATCGTGTCGATGGTGTGTGACGGGTGCCTTCCGTACAGCAAAAAGAAAGGTGAAAAACCAGTCGTGCTCTGAGGGGCGGTGTTGTAGGCGTAAGTGACGAAGGGCAGTATGGTATCCCAATTCGTGTGGTTGGCGGCGACGTACATCGACAGCATGTCGCCGAGGGTGCGGTTAAAGCGTTCGGTCAGACCATTCGTCTGCGGGTGGTAAGCAGTAGTTTTGCGATGGACAGAATGGCACTCACGGAGAATGGCATCGACGACTTCTGACAAGAAGACACGGCCTCGATCGCTGAGAAGCTCCTGGGGTGGACCGTGGCGCAATATAAATCGATGTAGTAGGAAGGACGCAACATCACGCGCAGTAGCCGCAGGGAGAGCGGTGGTTTCGGCGTATCGCGTTAAATGATCTACGGCGACGATGGCCCAGCGGTTGCCAGTGGACGTCAGAGGAAGTGGTCCGTACAAATCGATACCTATGCGCCCAAACGGACGGTCAGGGCAAGGTAGCGGTTGCAGACCGGCTGGTGACATGTGTGCGGACGGTTTGCGGCGTTGGCAAGCGAGACAGGAGCGAACGAACTGCTGGACGTAGCGGTACATCCCGCGCCAGAAGTAGCGTTGTCTAATGCGATGGTAGGTTTTGAATACCCCAGAGTGCGCGCACTGTGGATCAGAATGGAAGGATTCACATATCTCCGACCGCAGACTGCGGGGTATCACGAGTAGCCACTGCCGGCCATCGGCGTCGTAATTGCGTCGGTGTAGGAGGCCGTCACGAATGGCGAAATGGTGAGCTCGACGACGCAAGGCACGCGTGGATGGCGTTGCGGACGGATCAGAGAGCAAGTCGATCAGTTGGGCGATCCAATTATCCTTTCGCTGTTCGGTAGCGATGATGTCAACATCAATGGCAGAAAGAACAACCGAGGATACTGAGCGCGAGAGGGCGTCGGCGTCAGCATGCTGGCGTCCGTTGCGGTAGAGGACGCGGATGTCGTAGTCTTGTAAGCGAAGAGCCCAACGGGCGAGGCGGCCTGAGGGATCCTTCAATGATGACAGCCAGCATAGTGCATGATGGTCAGTGACGACATCGAATGGGCGACCATACAAATAAGGTCGAAACTTTGTAAGAGCCCAGACGATTGCCAGGCACTCTTTTTCCGTGACGGTGTAGTTTGTCTCGGCTCTTGTGAGCGTACGGCTTGCATATGCCACAACATAATCAGGGAACCCGGGTTTGCGCTGCGCCAGGACAGCGCCGAGGCCTACACCACTGGCGTCCGTGTGCACTTCTGTTGGGGCCGTAGGGTCATAGTGGCGGAGAATGGGAGGAGACGTCAACAAGTGGCGGAGCTTCAAGAACGCGTTGTCGCACTCTGACGACCACGAATTGAGGGGCCCGTTACCTCCGAGGAGCTTCGTCAGCGGTGATATAATCGTGGCGAAGTTTCGTATAAAGCGTCGGAAGTATGAGCACAGGCCCACGAAACTACGCAGTTCTTTGACGGACGCAGGTTTTGGGAATTCGGCCACGGCCCGAAGCTTGGCTGGGTCAGGAAGAATGCCATCCTTGGACACGACGTACCCTAGGATGGTGAGTTGGCGTGCTGCAAAGCGGCACTTCTTCAGATTTAGTTGCAAGCCGGCATTGCTCACACGTGCGAAAACTTCTTTTAGACGTTGGAGATGGGTGGAGAAATCTGGAGCGAAGACAACAACGTCATCGAGGTAACACAAGCACGTGTGCCATTTCAAGTTGCGCAGTACGGTGTCCATCATGCGCTCAAATGTCGCAGGTGCATTACACAGACCAAACGGCATGACGTTGAATTCGTACAAGCCGTCGGGTGTGATGAAGGCAGTCTTCGGTCGAGCGTCATTAGCCAGGGGTACTTGCCAGTACCCCGAGCGCAGATCGAGAGAAGAAAAAAATTGGGCTCCGTGAAGGCTGTAAATTGCGTCGTCGATGCGCGGCAGTGGGTAGACATCCTTGCGAGTGATCTTATTGAGCCGTCTGTAGTCCACACAGAACCGCACAGAACCATCTTTCTTCGCAACAAGAACAACAGGAGACGCCCATGGACTGTCCGAGGGCCGAATGACGTCGCGTCGGAGCATATCGTCAACCTGCTCGTTAATTTGCCGGCGTTCAGCAGGCGACACGCGGTATGGACGTTGCCGTAATGGTGGATGGGCACCAGTGTCAATACGATGCGTAACAGTGGACGCGCGACCGAGAGAACTTCGCCCGACATCGAAAGAAGAACGGTATTCTTGCAACAGGTCTAGAAGCTGGGAACGCTGCACTGACTTAAGGTTGTCATCAATGAATGGGCCAAATACATCAGGAGATGATGGGTCAGAAGTAGAAACAGCACTGATGGTACGTGAATCGGGACAACGCGAGTCTTCGGGTACGTCCAGGACTTGTGCGTCGTCGACTGCTTCCACTCTGCCGAGACATTCCCCATGAACCAAGGTAACAGTGTACGGGGATGGGTTGGTCACAAAAATAGCGGCGTTGCCTTGGGTGATTTGCACGGTCGCGAAAGGTACTAGCAACCCTTTCCTCCTGGAAGGACGGTAGGATGGCGAAACAAGTGCAATTGTGTCGGAGAGACCGGTGCAGTAGACCGATACGCCCATCGTCGAGCTTGGAGGCACTATAGTATCGTCTTTCACAAGAATCTTGTTCAGTGTCGAGGGACCGTCTTCTGGCGTCAAATGCGAGAAGGGCGAGAGTTCAATTTCGGCGGCGGCACAATGAATGACGGCGTCGTTGCGGGAGAGAAAACCCCATCTCAAGATGACGTCATGAGAGCATGCAGGAATGATGATGAATTGGGCGACATACAGAACGTCCTGAACGACAACGCGAGCTGTGCAGCCTGCTGTAGGATTAATACGATGTGAGCTAGCGGTACGAAGGGACAGTCCAGAAATCAGCGTCGTCACTTTTCGAAGCAAGCAGCAAAGGTTTTCGCTCATAACTGATACCGCAGCGCCAGTGTCAATAAGAGCAGATGCATGAACACCGTCCACAAGCACGTCAATGACATTAGATTGGCGGCTCTGAGGGCTTTCACAATGCGATAGCGTCGCAGTCCTTGCCTCTGGGACTGCGACGACTAGTTTTCCCGCTCATGAGCAGAAGAACTTGGCCGCATGGGGGACAGAGACCGACGTCGTGGAGACGGCGACCTTCGAGCAGACGGACCTGGGCGAGACGACAGTGGCACAGACGGCAGTTCCTCGTTATACGAACGGCTAAGGTGGCCAGCAACAGGAGAAGTGGGGGCCGGCTATAGTCGAGAGCAATAACGGGCTACGTGACCGGCGTAACCGCAAACAAAGCAGATGGGCCGGTTGTCGGGTGTGCGCCATCGGTTTGCCGGGGTGGGTCTGGCCCGGAACGGTGTCTGGAAAGGCTGCATGGTGGGCTGAAAATGAGGCTGAGGGGTTGTGCCAACATATGCAGCCGGCATACCCGCTGCAAAGGACGGAGGTCGTGCGGCAGCTTCGGCGTAAGTCACTGGTGCAGGCGCTTGAACGACTGGAGGCGGCCTTGCGACCACTTGGGTGTAACTTGGGGGTGCAGGGGCCGCAAGTTGTTGTGGGTGGTACGCAGGCATGACCTCCGCTATTTCCTGCTCAATCGCTCGGCGGATGGGTGGAAGAATGGTAGGGGCCGATTGTTGAGCAGCCGGTGGGTGGGCAAAGGGCAGGAGAGAGAACTGCCGTGCGATTTCCTCACGTATGAAGGACTTGAGATCTGCCAGCAGTGCCACCTGATCACAGCTCGCTTCCAAGCCTGCAAGCCCTGCATCTCGTGATGTGGAGCGACGGGTCATCGAACGCTGCCGGCGGAGCTCCTCGTAGCTCTGGCACAGCGTGATGACCTCAGCTACTGTGCCTGGGTTTTTGGCAAGCAGCATCGTGAAGGCATCATCGTCAATGCCCTTCATGACGTTCCGGATCTTGTCTGATTCGGACATGCTGTCGTTCGACTTCTTGCACAAGTCCAGGACATCTTCAATGTAACTGGTGAATGACTCACAGGCCTGCTGAGCTCGTTCGCGTAAGCGCTGCTCGGCTTGCAGCTTGCGAACGGCAGGGCGGCCAAAGACGTCGGTGATAGCAGTCTTGAAACCGGACCAGGTTGCAAACTCGGACGCGTGGTTGGTGTACCACAAACTTGCAACGCCCGCAAGGTAGAACACCAAGTTTGTCAACTTGCCGTCCTCGTCCCATTTGTTGGGGACGCTCGCGCGCTCGTAAATGGCGAGCCAGTCCTCCACGTCAGTGCCATCGGCGCCCGTGAAGATGGGTGGATCGCGGATCCTTGGGACACCGGGACATGGGGGTGGCATGGGAGGAGGCGTTTGCTGAGAGGCGTCGTGGGACATGGTAGATTGCAGCGTACGTGAGCGTAGTTCCAAGGGCATCGAAGGGGATCGTAGCACTCTCCACCAATTTGTTATGGCGTTTATTAGCCGGCACACAGCGAGTCTACACAATGGCGACAGTAACGGCCAAAACACGGGGTCTCCGCGCGAGCGGCGTTCTCTTTGGGCAGACCCACTAGAAAGCACATAAGAGTCCGACCCACTTCAGTGTTCGGCGGCTTCTGTACAATATATATATATATATATATATATATATATATATATATATATAAGTTATGTATGCTTAACTTCATATCTGCTGTGGTCTGCGTTTATGTATAGTCATTCATACAGAATGCCTATCTTGGAAATGGACGCTTTGAAGAAACTGTTGAGCTTTTCAAGTATTGTCGCCACTGCTGTACCGAAAAGTTTGATTCCTCTGTGGGTGTTTTTGCGAAAAAGGACTAACGCTGGGAACTGGTGATCGACGTGATGGTGCATATTAATTTAGAATCACTAGAAAATTCGGGCATTACAAACTTCTGGGGTAGGGGGGTCCGAACCCTTTAATTGCTTGTCAATAAGTTCCTGAACGTCACCAACCCCGCAGGGGCGTCTGCACAAGTTGGCGTTTGGTGCGTAGCGACACCACGGACCCGAGCTAACGGAAGAGTTTCGACTCGCTCCCACGCCTACCCGTGCATAGCTTTGCCGTGTTCGGGAAATGGGGATCCTGGGGGTTCAGCTGACGCTGGGTGCTTGAACCTCTAAGGCCCCTTGTGGAGGCAACACACGCTTTTGGCGCCAGCTTCACGTAGACGGCACCCCTGGGCTGACCCACCCAGGAGAAATCGGCAGTCGCCTTTATGATGATGATGATGATGATCCCTGATACTCTGGCGCACACCCACAATTGTGAATTGGCCAAGAATCGGGCGGCAGAATCTTGAGTAAAAGGCTCTTGGTTTTTCAAACACAACGTAGTTTCGGGCTGAAAAATTACATAGAAAGAAAAGCCAAAACTCGAAAAAGGAGTATATCTGAGCAGGGAGCAATTCATGCTATCAGATACGATTTGAGACAGAGGTAATGGTGGGTCTAAAACGAATGATATATATATATATATATATATATATATATCATTTGTTTTAGACCCACCAATACCTCTGTCATATATATATATATATATATATATATATATATATATAGGCAGTTGAACGTGGCAATCGCTTTGTTTCAATTATGTATTCAAATACCGCTGAGCAGACGTCCCTATGGGTATAACCAAATTTAATGTTGCCAAATCACAAAATTACTGTCACATTTAATTCTAAACCTAATTTTTCAAGTGGAGCTACCAGGTATCTTTTCCTCTGATGAGAATATCGGCGACAGAATAAAAATAATTATTCTATCATTTCTATTTCTTCGCAAGTCTGATACAAAGTGACGCACTTAGACCAACTTTACTTATCTCTTTCTACCTACATCTTCGTCTTTATCTCTCGCATTTTATCTGTCGTGTCATCTTCTCTTTACCGTTTACTTCCAAATTTCCTGGCTGGGAGGGTTAATCCTGTGTAGTTGCCCAACCTTGGGTAGTTATATTCGGTTATTGCGGCGAGCATGGCTGGCGTTTTCAAGTGTTCACTATTCAACCTTGTAGCGTCCCCTTGTTGGGCTCGGTGGTGAGTGGCCACCATCGCCGCCGATTTTAAAATGATTCTTATGGAAAACTCTTTACCCACACTCCCTAATGGCCACCTGAAAAGGTGGCGCACGGATAACAGCTTCTTTTCTACACAGTTAAAGCAGACCTTCCCCAGGTACCATGTAATTCACAGCCAAAATGAAAAGCAAACAGTTTGATCTATTTCAACATTTATTGTCCTAGAACGCTCACAGATGCAATTTGCCCTGGCTAAAAAGTAACTAAGATGTGGAATGGTGATCTCCTTCTAGAAGTTCACCACAAGACACAGTACGACAAGCTCACAAAAGTCGTACCATTTGATAACATCCCGGTATAAGTGGACCCACATTGGTCGATGAACACAGTGCGTGCTGTCAAAACTGATGATGACCTCCTCGAGCTGTCTGAAAGTGAATCGCTCGAAGGCTTGCCCCAACAAACCACTCTAACAAACCAACAGACCCCAACAAACCACGGACCGCAACAAACCACAAACACACACCAACAAACCACATTATAGTTACCTTTTGTACAAGCAATCTTCCTGACACTATTGAAACTGGTTACTGCAAGCTTCGTGTCACACCTTGTATACCGAATCCTCGCCGATGTTTCAAGTGTCAGTGCTTCGGACACGGATCCCGAACGTGCAGAGGTCACGCTAGGTTCGCGAAGTGCGCATCTTGTGAACACGTATCCGAAAAGTGCACTTCAGAAGCCTGTTGCGCTAAGTGTGAAGGAGATCATGCTGCCTACTCTCGATCATGCCCTGCATAGAAAAAAGAGAAACAAATATTAGAACTTAAGGCCAAGTTCTACCTGTCATTTGTAGAGACACGTCAACGTTTTTCTACACACAATCATTATGAACCTTCCTTCGCTGACGTGGGGCATCGAGGCGCCGTGCCACGTTTTTCGGCACCCGCTACATTCACATAAAGTGTGACTGCGGTTGTGCCAGAAGCGCCTCCAGCTGGAGCAGCTTGTACTAGTCCGCCTTCTGTTCAAAAGAACTAGCAAACTTCAGAGTCCGCTGGATCCCGGGCCACTGCAAGTGCAGTCAGGTCCGAAACTGCCATGAACGTGCCTGCCAATCAGGCACCATCCACCACCTCAGAAGAGGTGATGGACACAAGTCATACTCCTCCGGCACCCCAGACGCCGGAGAAAGTTGGAGTTCTTTGGTGTGACACAAGAAAGAAAAACCCCGTATGACACGGCCCCCAACAGGCGCTTTAACGTAAGGCAACGTTTCTGTGCATGCAGCACTTAAACTACTATAAAACTGGAGACATAATTTTACAGTGAAACGTCAGAAGACTCCTGAGAAACCTCGACGATGTTCAAGAACTTTTACATGAACAGTCACCAAAAGTGCTGTGGGTACAAGAAACACACCTGAAACCCAAGATCACTAATTTTTCTACGCCAGTATATCATTTTTCAAAAGGGCAGGAATGAAGCCTTCACGTGATCTGGTGGTGTGGCCATTATAGTCAATCAAGGAATCGCATTTACTCGTCTACCACTCTAAACATCTCTTGAAGCAGTGGCTATTGGTGTAGGTTTTATGAACAAACTCGTGACCATCTGCTCTGTCTACATACCTCCACAATACCAACTTGAAAATCGTGAATTCCAGTCCCTAATAGATCAACTTCCAGAACCTTATATTCTCCTTGGAGATTTTATTGCACATACCAATCTATGGGGTGACTCTCGCTGCGATGTTCGAGGTCGCCTAATTGAACAGTTCCTTTTTACTTCTGGCGCGTGCCTTCTAAATCGGAAAGAGCCCACATACTACTGCCTCGCCAGCAATACCTACTCGTTAATAGACCTCAGTATTGTTTCACCATCCCTCCTTCCTTTACTGACATGAAACTTTATCAATAATGCTTACGGAAGTGACAACTTTCCCGTAACACTAAGTACACTCAAATCAAATGAATATCGCCCACAGAACCCCAGATGAGTCACTCACAAAGCTGACTGGGAACAGTTCTCAGAGAGTACTCACTTAGGTTGAACTGACCAATCTGGTGTAAAGATGAATGCAGCTGTACAATAGTTTTCAGTTTTCTGACCGACGCTGCGATGAAAGCATCCCACAAACTTCTGGACTGCTTGGCAAGCGACGTATCTGATGGTTGAACACTGAATATCGCAATGCACGAAAACAACAAAACAAAGCGTGGAGGTTGCTACGGCACTCGTTCGCAGCAGAGAATCTTGAAAGCTTTAAGAAAAGCAAGTCCCAAGGCAGGAGAATGCGTCGGCAGGCTAGGAGAGAAAGGTGGCATTACTTTACTCAGACAGCACTTCATACATATACACAAGAAACTAAAGTCTGGAACATAGTTCGCAAGGTAGCAGGACGACACGCATCTTCACTACCTCTCGAAGACACACAAGGGGACACCTTGGAAGATTAGGCGAACTTCCTCGGTGCCCACTTCGAAGAGGTGTCCATTTTGTCACATTACACTGCAGCTTTTTCAACGACAGAAAAGAAAAATGGAAAAAGAGAACCTAAAGCGAAAATCCTCTAAACATGAGTCGTAAAACAACCCTTTCAGTTTGGCTGAGTTACAAGCATCGCTATATGTTTGCAATAAATCAGCTCCAGGTTCGGGCCGTAGAGTATACGAAATATTAAAACAGCTGCCTTCTGAGACACGAAGAACCCTGCTTTCGCTGCCTGGAAAGAAGTCATTATTATTCCGATTTTAAAGCAAAGAAACGATCCATCTTCTGTTAGTAGTTACAGGCCAATCGCACTTACAAGTTGCCTGTGTAAACTGTTTGGAAAAATGATAAATCACCGACTTGTACATTACCTTGAAATGAACAATCTGCTCGACCCATTACAATGCGGGTTTTGAGAGAGTAGATCCACCACCGACTACCTGGTACGTATTCAGGCACAGATCCGAGACACCTTCGTCCGCAAACAATATTTTCTTTCTGTGTTCCTCAGCATCGAAAAAGCCTATGATACGACATGAAGATTCGGAATATTAAATGACCTGTCCGATTTCGGTGTGGGTGGCAGGATGTTTGCTATTATCGAAAGCTACTTGTCAAATCGTTCATTCCGAGTCAGAGTCGGCAGCGTTCTTTCCCGGACATTTGTCCAAGAAACAGGAGTGTCGCAAGGTGGTGTACTTCGTTGTACTCTTTTTACTGTCAAAATGAATTCTTTGCGTCATTCCATCCCACAATTTATGCTTTACTGTACATATGTGGATGACGTCTAGCTTGGATATAAGTCTTGTAACCTAGCAGTTTGTGAGCGGCAGGTTCAGCTTCACTTGAATATGGTCTCCCAATAGACAGCGGAAAACGGATTCCGATTAAACTCCCAAAAAGCACGCGTGTCTTGTTCTCTAGAAAGAGAGGCACTCACCCCAGCCGTGACCCTCAATTGCATGGTCAACACCTGTCTGTTAATGCCGAATACAAATTCTTAGGCTTGATTTTGGACACCAAGCTAATCTTCGTACCACACATTAGGTATCTAAAAAACAAGTGCATCAAACCATGAATGTTCTGAAAGTGCTGTCAAGCACTACGAGGGGGAATGACAAGAAGTGTCTCATGAATTTGTACAGGAGCCTCGTACGCACTCACTTGGATTATGGAGCAATAACATATCCGTGTGCGACACCTACCGCTTTAAAAATGCTTGACCCTATTCTTGTCCTATGCATTGGCCTCTCTACGGGTGCCTTTCGCGCCAGCCCGGTTCAAAGCCTGTACGTGAAATCAAATGAATGGTCACTCCACTTACAGAGATGTTACATGTCTTTTCCATATTATCTCAAAGCAAAGGCAGACAAAGGACCACTCTTCAAACTTCACAATTGTTGACATGTCAACTTCTGTTCTGTTTGAAAACCGGCCATCTTTGAGACAGCTCTATTCCCGCAGTGTTAGACGCCTTTCTGAGGAAACCGGTGTGTCACTCGAATATCATTTGATGGCTTCCGCAGCATGTCTGCCACAATGGCGGTGGCAATTAATAGATTGTGATGTGTCCTTTTTGAGGATTACAGAACACGCACCCATTTTACATATCCGCACATACTTTTTATAACTACCACAAAAGTACACATGCCCTGAGTCCTTTACAGATGCCTCAAACTCCTACATTTCTGTTTCATACGCAGCCATTGGGCCATCCTTTTCAGATACTGGCGTCCTGCATCCTGATGCAAGCTTTTAAACACATTGCACATATAAAACTACAAAAAGTGGGAATTTACACGGATTCTATGAGTGTGGTGAAATCGTTGAAAACGCTTAAAAATGCTAAAATTCAATCCTTGAGTCCCTCTATTCACCCCTATGCACAGTCTACTAATCCAAAGAGCGTGTTTTAGTCTGCTGGGTGCCGGCGCACCATAAGATACAGGGAAACGTTTTGGCAGATCAGGTGGCTGCGTCCGCCTGCAACGCAACTATGCTGCTAATCTATCAATACCAAACCCTTAACATGAAATGAAACCTTTCCTGAAACGAAAGCTCAGAGGTTATTGACAAAAGATGTGGTATAGACACACAAGTAATAAAATACATGTTATTCAGCCACAACTTGTTCATTGGCCACCAC
Source organism: Rhipicephalus microplus (assembly GCF_013339725.1). Classification (NCBI taxonomy): domain Eukaryota; kingdom Metazoa; phylum Arthropoda; class Arachnida; order Ixodida; family Ixodidae; genus Rhipicephalus; species Rhipicephalus microplus. The sequence continues at coordinate 28,373,094 of NC_051174.1, forward strand.
TATCAAAATCACGTCACACAGAAGTAACGCTTACAAGGCTAAGAACAGGGCATACATACTCTACACATTAATATATTCTGTCTGCCAGTGATCCACCATTTCGCGCGAGATGTGGAGAATCACTTACGGTTTTCCACATCCTCGTTCAGAGCAATGAGTTGGACGCTCTAAGAAAAAAAGCACTTTTATTGCCCTACCGACAGCAGTTCCCACTAAAGCCAAAACATGTCAGTTATCCCCCACTACAACCTGGGATGCTTATCTGTAGGGATCCGATTTTTAATATTCACTCATTGTTTACATTTTCAAATGATGTACATAGTTTTACCTGCATATTTCAAGGTGATGTGTAGCAGGACCTGTGGTGACTACATCTCCGCCATAGTCTTATTATCATGACCTTTCGACATTCACTCTCAGTGCACATATTTCACGCCACTGTCATAATTTTAGTACTTACGTTTTCACCCGCGTAAGCGCAAGAAATGTTGAGGCCCCTTTACAGCCATGCATCAAAACATTGGTCACATCTTTAGTTTATCGAAATAGAGCTCTTTGGCCATCAATTGGCACTTGCGCTACTAAAAACCACTCATATTCATGATGAACGTCATCAAATTGTGCGTCTAAGGCTCTTATCCAGATATGCACTTAACAATATTCATAGCTCACACAGACTGCTACACCTGTCAGCACTCAGCATGGGCACACAGTTAATTGAAACTAAGAATGCTGCCTCGCCGCGGTGGTCTAGTCGCTAAGGTACTTGGCTGCTGACCCGCCGGTCACGGAATCAAATCCCGGCGGCGCCGGCGGCGGCTGCGTTTGCGATGGAGGCTAAAATTCTGTGGGCCCGTGTGCTCAGATTTCGGTGCACGTTAAAAAAAATTGCCCGCAGCTTCCCTCGGGGGAACACTGAGGAGGATGCGGAGCATATAATTGGTTAACGGGGTGTTAAAGTGCGACTTACTTGGGTCGATGGCTAAATTGGTTAACGTGGTTGTGAAATGGGGTGTTAAATTGCGACTTACTTGGGTCGATGGCTAAATTGGTTAACGTGGTTGTAGGAGGGGGTGTTAAATGAGTGAACACGTACACACCTATGCGAAAGGGCGGCGCTGGTCGAAGGGATGTCGATCATTGTGTTTGTGGATTCGTTGGAATTCATTTCACCGCGACCTTGGACGTCGACGCACCGTACAAACCAACCGACGAGCGGCAACTGAGCGAGCGAGCGCCGACCTTGAGTATATATACAGCTCGACGGCGCATGCACTGTCAGCTGTTGAATGTTCTCGAAGCGCGACGCCACATGCGCGTCCACTGGAGAATCAGGAGAATTGTAGATGTCGAACGCGGTGTGTAGAGGAGGAAGGGTGCACAGATGGTGGAGGAGTGAAGCACGCGCGGTGTGTAGAGGAGGAAGGGATGCACAGATGGTGGAAGAGTGGGCGACGGCGCGACGGCGCATGCGCGCGCGTCAGCTGTCGAATGTTCGAGAAGCGGTGCGGACGGCGCACTACAAGGCACGAATATAAGATGCTTCCGCATCTAAAAAACTCCAGGTGGTTGAAATATCCAGAGCCCTCCACTACGGCGTTTCTTATTATCATAGGATGGTTTTGGGTCACTAATCCCCTCGTATCATTGAATCAAATGAAACTAAGAATGCTTGTCTTAACGACAATGTCCATGTTCCGTTCCTCTAACGCTGTATGCCACGTAGTATACGGTATAAAACGGCGCATACAATACAACCCAAAAGAAGACATGAATAAGAAATGCAGTGCTGTTGTCATTCGTATATTTTCTATAGGTCTTGTGTTGGCTTCGTTTTGTACCTGCCACCATAAACTAAATGCAACCGGCCCAATGTATTGTACTACGTGTGTCGTGTTTCCATTGTAAAATATTCATTTCCGTTTAGTCGAAATACCAGTTACTACTTGGGCATCAGTGTGCCATTGAGACCAAGGATTCTGTGGAATTCCCGTGTGCTCAGATTTTGGTGCATGATCAAGAACCACAGGTAGTATAAATATCAAGATCCCTCCACTATGACATCCCTAATTATAATATGGTGGTTTTGGGAAATTGAACACCACATATAAAACTAATCAATCAATCTGTTTTGTGGAACCGTGCAAGGAAGAGAGGTAAATGTCAATATTGTGGGCATTTATTATACCCATCCTCTTGACCTTTACATTATCATTATTATCAAGTGTTGATCATGCATCTTCATCGTTGTCGCGTAGGATCAACATCTTGGTTGGTTCATCCTAGCTGTCGACTGCCGGTTCCTCGGACCTAATAAAGATATAAAACAAATCAATCAATCTGTTTTGTGCAACCGTGCAAGAAACAGAAGTAAAGTCAATATTGTGGGCACTTACTATACCCATCCTCTTGACCTTTACATTATTATTATTATCAAGTGTTCATCATGCATCTTCATCGTTGTCGCATAGGATCATCATCTTGGTTGATTCATCGTAGCTATCGACTGCCGGTTCCTCGGGCCTAACAAAGGTCTTCTAAGTCAAAACTACATATGTGGTGGAGGATGCTGTTTGATTTCCCATCGTCATCTCGACCACTTTACTTCCTGGAGCTATGCTTAGGTCTCCACTTGGGCCAGGTGTCCAGAGATATATCCCAGCGAGATAAGGTCGGTGCTGCAGCCGTGCCCACTCCTCCACCATATGCCACGCCTTCTCACGTCATTAACAGCCTCCGGCGTGAGCCCCATCCCTTCGCTGGTATGCGCGGAAAAGACGTGGAGGATTGGCTGGAACACCTCAAACGAGTCAGTCCTGCTAATAGGTGAAATAACACCTACAAACTCGCTCACATCTCATTCTATCAAACGGGTGTCGCGAAGACGAGCTGCTTTAACCACCTTATCGACATCCCCGTCTGGCAAGCCTTCAAAAATCAGCTTCGTCATGTCTTTGGAACACCAGCTGTTCGTCCGGCTCTCGCAAAAAAACCTCTGCCGGCTCGAAAACAGCACATCGAGGAGTCGTATACATCCTAAACTGAGGATGTTTTTTTACGTTGCCGCCGGGTTGATACATCGATCACAAAGTCAGACAAAGTACGCCAGCTTCTTAAGGGGATTGCGCCCATTCCATTTTATGCCCTTGTAATCCGGAATCCGGCCGCCGTTGCTGACGTTGCGACAACCTGTCAGCGCCTCGACGAACTCTAGTCTATGTGCCTACAACTGGAAAGTGACGCAGTCCGTTTTACTGCTGATACAAACCTACAAGATACGATAAGGGCGATTATACGAGAATTACAATCAATGGGTTTCACACTACCTTAAGTGTGTTTTATTCAGTCTTCTTTAACATCATTATGGGATGTCATCAGAGAGGAGGTTACGTAGAAGACCGGCATGGCCCACCTGCAGCCACCTGCCGCTTGCACTCCCCCATCAATCTCACATGGCGCCGCCGCGCCATCAAGCACTGTGAGTTCAACATCGCCGCCATGAACGTACAGGTCGGTTGCTGCCGCACCTCCCACGAGCTTTCTATCACCACCGCCTGAAATCTCACCTGTCAATCTCAGTGCTCTCTCTCCAAAGCAGCTAACGCAAGCTCCCAAGTAACGCAGAATGTTATTATAACGTTGAATGAAAACGCCCAGATGTCAGTCAGCAACGTTGCCTAAAAGCGCTTATTTTTCTCTTTTTGATGGCATGATAAAGTTGCTTGTAACATTCAGGACGATAAGGCAACGTCCAGGATCAGGTTTTCAACATCATGGCAATATTTTTGCAACGTACCAGAAACGTGGTGCTAACATTGCTGTGTGACGTGTTGACTTTCATGCGACGTACGCAGGGAATATGTACCACTGTGTATACGTTATAATAAAAGGCATCTTGACTTGTTACGGGAACTGCCCTAAAGCTTTCGGCCAGAAAAGAAGCTGTGGTATTCTGTGAAAAATTGCATAGTTGTTGTCCATGCACAACAACTGTTTCTTAACTGCTCTTTATCAGCACATTAGTGCATGTGTAAACAAGTGGTGTTACGAAAGCCAAGCTATAAAAATGTCACAACACATTTGTGCATGTCTGTAAGACCCAGAACAGACTCATCAAGTCCCAAAGCTTCCAACGCAAGTGATATACATACTGAATGTTCGTTACATCATCGGAGAATGTGGTTTTGCTCTTTGTAAGCAATGACCACAGTGAGTGAAGATGTGTGGAGGGTGCAGTAATTTGATGTGCAGAATGACAGCAACCATGAGGATATGTAGTGCATCAGCCTAGGGAAGAAAGAACATGTAAATGTACCTGAATGTCATATGAAAGAAAAAAAGAGAGAAAGAAAGAAGACATTCATTTATGAAGATTACTTACTTCTTATTTATTGGTCATATTCACAGAGCAAACCTTCAGTGCGAGCGTTACAAAACACATTTTAGGCATTCAGTGATAACTATGAACAAGGCACATTGCAAGTTTCTTTCATACTATCTCAGCTGTTGGGTCGTAAAAAAACACAGGTGCAAAATAAAAACACATCTTGTTTAAACGATCTTAGCAAACGTTTGACGAAAAAATCTTTTATCTATAAAAATGAAAATATCAGTACAAACGTGCATAGGCAAAAAGGAAGAGGCTGGCGAAATTGATTTGTGCCAAATACATAGAAGGACACGAATACCATAGACAGCAATTGCCTTGCCGATAATTTTCCTACAGTGATGCACGCGATGACAATTTCAATCACAGTTGTCACTGTCGTTGACTTTCTATGTCATGATTTCATGAAAAGAGACAATATAACAGTGTTGAAACACTGGCACATGGTGCGCAGGTACAGCTTGTTTTGACGAAGGTTAAATTGTTCAGAACAACTTGTTTTCACCAAAACAGAAAAAAACTTGTGGATATATTTGTATCAAAACATGCTCACTATAAAAAAACTTCTGATTAGTTTTAAAGCAACTCAACTTACTGGCTGACATGCATTCAGCGAATAGTGGCTAATTAAATGTGGCCCCTTGATTGCATGAAAAAGAGTCTTGAAATTCAAGTAGCTGACAGCCGATCAGAACAAGCGAAATTCAATCAGTGGAGCAACTGCTCAGGGTAAGTCGCGCAGCACAGTTACCTCCCAGTCCCAACCAAGCGTGAAATATTTATCACTAAACCAATACACAAGACATGCAACCATTTTCTGTCCAGTTCATTACCGAGTTGTCCTTTCGTCCAGTGAAACACAAATGATTAAACTGCCTTGACAGAATTATTCTTGTTCATTCAGTCTAGATTTTACTCGTTTGTATATAACGGTGAGCTCATGTTATCCTTAGATTGTTATGAACTGCTCTGCATAAGTCTAGTAGTTTATGTTTAGGCATTTTAGTATTTTGTGTGCCACCTATTTTCAATTTTTTTGGATCTGCATCAAATGCAGCTTCCAACTTGATACTTGTAACGAGTGGTTACGCTCATGTTTGAAAAGTGGCAAAGTACTTCCACTTGTTCGCGGAAGTCGTTAGGAAGGAAGTTGATTTTTGGAGGTACCTAAAACAAATATCATGACCAGGTAGTGTCTTTATCACAAGAATATAACACCATCAATGTCAAAGAAGGATACATATACAATCATACTTGTGGGCACAGAAACAGCAGCAGGCACAGGAAATGCAATCTTTTAGAGTAGAATGACAAATGGACACCAACCTGTACCACCATCAAAGGAGCATCTAACTGCCATACCGCCACAACTGTTCACATGCTCAGTGGAGCTCACATATGCAAACTGAGCAGCATATTGAAGTTGCCCGTCTTTACTCGTACCCAGCCTCGAAAAGCGAGAGGGAACTGATTAAATCATATAAATTAGAAAAAAAGAACGTGGTAACGCTGGTGTACCTTTCAAATTGTTATCACGAAAAGAGTTTGCGCCTTTTTAGATAAATGTAATTAGAATATAACACATACACTGCATTTTACGAAATATTTATAGAGCTGGTCTCGTGAAAATTCCGGCGTTGGTGTCGGTGTCGTTAGATGTGAGCACAAAATGAGCTTGTGTGTGACCTAAAAGATAAAAAATATGTAACTAAAATAATATAATAAAAATGTCTGTGTACGAGTGCGAATTGAACTCAAGCCGCTTGTGCAGCAAGCAGCTATTCTACACAGCCATGCATCTGCTTGAAGCTACAGTGAAAAATATTTTATGGTTTGAAATTTCGTATGAACAACATACATGTTTCACACAAAGGTTGCACACAGGACGCATGTGGTTGTAAACGACACGCGTCCCGTGGACAGGTTTCACAATACAACCTGTACCTCCACATTAATATTCCTTAGTGCAAAAGTACACTACCATGAGGCGTCAGAACATGGGAATAACATAACGACATCGTGGTTTAAGGCCAGCTACCCATTCTACCGAAAGACGCACACGTTAATGCGCGTATTCCTCTAATACCGCTTAGTGAGTGCATAGTGAGTTCGAAAAGACTTCACACGGAAAGTGGTTATCACGCACTTGTGGTTTAAAGACGCTACCCATTACCCAGAAAGAAGCGAAGTTCTAAAGCTTCATAGACACCAGCCACGTCAAACTTTATCGATTACCAAGTAGTTATCCACAATTTAAATTTTCACAGTAATAGCATAATTCCCACAATAAATAGCAAGCAATAAATGGTTGAAGTGCATACAAGAAAGAGTATATCGCTTTCGCATGCAACTCTCGAAGGGGAACTTTAAAGAACCCCCACTTTTTATATTCATGGTTTTTATGGCACGTGGGCGTTTAGGTAATTGTTATTGAATGACCTTATGCGGCTGCCTTTTCCCATCTTTCTTTTTCGTTTTCATTATGTAATATTCTTACCAAATGTAACTCGAACAGCAGCCAGTTTTCGAGATGGTATAGTGCTTACCATTCAGTCACCATTACCAGCACGTGCATCCTATTTGGAATCTTTATGCATATATACGTGCCTATCCATGGTGGTAAGTGCACGAAGGCTTGCCGATGTTCGCGTTTCATTTAACGAGGATAGTACGCTGATAAACAACACAACCATGCTTATTGCCTTCTTCTATGCCTTCTAGTACCATTGTTGCAAAATTTCGGTGCATGAAGTAAAGAAGATGAGAAAAAATTGCTTTTTGAACTGGCGATTTCTGTTTTCAATATACGCCAACGCCAAGGAAAATGGTCGTGTGCCGACACCCATGATGTACCCAGCGTGCGTCGAAGACGGAGTAGACGCTGAATACGACGCCGACTCCGAACCACCCTTATGACACCGCTGGTCTAGCTCTTATGTGAACGCTTAGCCAGCCTTTGCATGGCTAATTTCTTTCGAATTTACCTTAGTGTTATTAGGTCAAACAATACATTTATACACAAACATACACGAAGCATTTACGTGATCTCTCTCGTAAACTAAGTTCGTGGCAGTAGCTTATCGAATGGCATGTATGGAGTATCGATTAGTCGAACCAGCTCGAGTGCAGTACCTTTATTTTGTAGATTAGTATAATTAGTCAAATTAGCCTGATGGAGCTCACTAGTGTAGAAGGGTTTAGTCTAGCGTAAGTATCATTTCGAAAACTTGACGGGAGCTTAATCAGTAATTTATCACTAACTAATTATTAGATAATCAGAAAATATAACTATAGCTACCATGAAACCTACCAGACTCCTGTGCACAGTAAAGTGACCAGTACACACTCCAAATGGTCGCAAACCTCTACTTGGCCTGACAGGTGACTGGCGCAATAGCCTCAATCTGTCATGCAACGGATTTCAAGTATTTTTTGTGGGGTCTTATTATTACCTTATGTAGGAATCCTCAATAAATTTACGTAGCATAATTCAATTTTCTTTCGCACCGAACAGTACACCGTCTTATTGCAAGAGGGAGCCACAGGTGCCTGATGAGAGACACTCTGAAGAAAACAGGCCGCCACACTTTGTTTTACCGCACGGTCAAAGCATTCTTACACCGGCATGAACCAAAGGCATTAGAGTTCATAAAACCCAGAATTCTTTTAGATATCTCCAGGTACATCGCAAAAGTTGCGAGTCAAAGGCGAAAAAGCGGTCAAATATATAGCTAACGTGGTTGCTTGGGCGAGGCAGACTGTGCCGCTGTCTGTCTCCTTCTTTCTTTTGTCCCTCGTTATTGGCGCTGTTTTTTAAGTGAATCAAATATATAGATAGTTTCGATAGCCACTGTAGTTTAGCTATATTGATTCATCGAACTCGTAGTCTTACTATCACTCGAACATAACTCTGCTAAATCAAAGGTTTTTACATTTGCTACTCACAAACGAGAATTTTTTTTGTTTGAGTGTAAGCGAGAATACTCTTTGAAAAACAGGGCGTGCCACCGCAAGCCAGTGAGAGGTGGCACGACCTACACATGAACCGAAATTCTGGTGTCATCACCTTCGATGAAGATTTGCAGAATACCAGCCCGTTGTCCGTATTTTGGTGTGGACGCTGATACGCCGACGTGTACTGAGTGAAAAGTTTGGTCCATCTTTACGATGAAAACTATGACGCAATGCGAAGCAGCAGTGGTGCGCACATCATTGACTCTTCAATGGTGCAGGTAACATCCGGTGTACCACAAAGGAGCCCTCTGATCTTTCTAGTACTTATCAGTGATTTACTGAATGGGGTTTCTTCCCTCAAGAGATTATTCGCTGACGACTGCATTGTGTATCACGTCATCAGAAGTAAGGGGAACTACAGAGCTTTGCAACCTGACCTCGAATGGTTAAAATAATGGGGTTAAACAAGAGAAATTTGGGTGGAGAGGATACGCATGTGCAGTAAGAGTGGTGACGGCGCAAACCAGATTGAACTCGACCACAAGAAGTTTCACATTTATAAAAATACTGAACCATTGCGCATTAGGGAAAGAAGCAGAAGCCGAAGTGTTCGAACGCTTCCACTACGGCTCCTGCTTTTTTCAACGTTTTTGCGACGCCACTTTGTGATTTCAACGTCATATTAGTGCAACTACTTCCAGAAGACACAAGGACTCTGCTGACACAATTTGAGCTCAGTGAGTCCTTGCTTCTTGCATTTTATTTCGCCTCCGCCATCGTCGCTCGCCCACCGATAGCTAGCCCTGACGAGTGTCTTCTTTGCTCTAACGTGGCGCGTGCTTGCTCGCACGCCCTGTAGCCGCACTGTCTCGCTGAGCGATGGAGTACCAAGTGACACGGGAAGACATTGACCCTGAGGAAATCACGCCAGACCAAGGCTGGCAGACCGTTTCGTGTCGCCGAGCCAAAATAAAGGCTCCAAACGTGTGCCGTCATACAGCGCTTTGAAACGCAACGAGCACAAGCCCCGCAACAGAGAAAATGTGAAGAACAAACTTATTCGAGCAAGCCAAATTCGTCATCTACCAAAGAACGACATCCGCATTATCTTAGACCCAGAGGGGGTCTTAACATTGCTAGTGTTGACCCAACGACAATCGGTGAAGCCATTTCGACTTCGGCCGGCATCAGCCCATCGGAACAGCAAGCAGACACGCTCTGCCCCAAAATTAAACAGAATATCTTAGTAGCAAGCACGCCGAAGAGTAAATATGCTAATCGTTACGTGCGCGTTAAAGAAATCCGCATCGCTGAAAAGACCTATGAAGTTAGTGCCTACAAAGCGGCACCACATTCTACATGCAAAGGCGTCATTCGAAAGATTCCCGTGCAAGACGGTTTGGCAGACATTGGTGCGAATATTGTCAACGACCGCAATCCACTAGCTTTGGCTACGAAGCGCATCGGAAGTACTACCGCAGTGATTGTGGCTTTCGATGGACATCGTGTGCCCAATTTTGTGCGATATGGATCGGTGCTACTTCAATGTACACTATACCGTAGACAGACAGATATTTGCTACGCCTGCGGTCGGCTCAGCCATGAAGTGGACGTGTTCCCGAACCCTGAAGACGTTACCTTCAGAGGCTACAGCGTGCCGAACTACGAAAAAGAACACCGCTGCACACCAACATGCAAGCTTTGTGGAGGAGCCCACATCACTGCCGACAGGGAATGTAAAGAACGCTACCACATTCCATGCGTAGTGCGCCGACGACGACAGGAGCGAGCACACTCGACGCGACACAACAGTTACGAAGCAATGAACGAGTTCAACGCAACCACTGACGACGACCAGGCCTCGAAGCTTTCTACAGATGGTCGATCCGATGGCAGCCGATCCCGGTCCTGATCCCGGAGTCGTCCCAGTAACTGCACCTTGTGTCTATCGAGGTCCCGGAGCCACCATCGGACCCATTCCTGCAGCGCGCGGAGTGGGACCCGAACCAGATCTATATCGCGAGGACCCGTGACCCGTTCAGGTTCGCGGCCCGGGTCACGCTCCGGCTCCCACTCTGGTTCCGGGCCTCACGCCAGTTCTAGGCCTCATCCCAGTCTCACCGGGGTCTCGCGTCAGCGATCACCTAGCCCAACGGCACCACCATCGCCGGACAACGCCAACAAGAATAAGCGGGGACCTCTCACTTGGGCGGAGGCCGTCCGGGGAAAAAGAAACATTATATCACAGGTAGGGTCAGGTTCACTCCCAGAGCATGATACACACACCACATCTCAGATAGCGATCTTAAAGCACGAAAATGCGATGATAAAATAAACAACACGCAAGCTCCTAGTCACAATCGCTGAACTAAAAACTAACAGAAACGCACGCGCTGCTACGCCCACAACCGACAACGACGACAATGCAGTCGCCCCGTTGCAGCCGCAACACGTAGGCACTGGTAACGACGACGGCGAGAGCGCACCCAAGAAACGCGTGGTCGCCCACGACCAGCCAGCTTTGAAGGCAGAGTTAGACGAAAGTAAGAGCACCCTATCGGTGGTTAAGTAAACCCTTCGCTTTCTTGGCGAAAGCATGGCTCTCGTGCAGTCTACTCTCGCGGCACACGGTAATTGTTTGGGCCAAGTGGAGCAATATCTTGATCACGTCGTCGCCCCTGCCATTGCCGCGGGTAAGCCGTTGTCGCAACGTACAGCCGTGCCCAGTCCACCGCATCACGTGGCCCTTATGCACCCGCCGGGTGCTCAGTCCGACTCCTAAATGCTTTAAGATGGCCAGGCCAATTGACGAGTTGCGAATCTGGCAATGGAACTGCAGGAGCTTCACCCACAAGAAAGCTTTCCTGCAACAATACCTTTGTAGCCACGAAGCCAAACCTCACATCATGCTATTACAAGAGACTGTAGTACCACCCGCCACGTTTTCCGGATACCAGTGGTTGCCCGGCCTTTTGGGAGGACGCGGTATCGCCACCCTGTTTGCTAACAAAATTACCTGCACAGCGCACAGTCCAATGTGCCCGAAATTGAACAAGTTATGGTCGAAATTCTCCCTGGCAACATATCACAACAAAGCGTATACATGCTCAATGTGTACAGTAGTCGCAGCCACCATAGACAAAGATTCACACGCTTGTTCCAAAAAGCTCTCCGTCTCGCGGTGCCTAACCCGCTAGTGATTGCAGGCGATTTTATCGCCGCGCTGAGCGCCTGGGGCTACACGTACGACACGTCCAAAGGTAACGCGCTTTGGAAAAATACGAATGACATGGGCCTTATTCTCATTACGGACAAGACCATCTCCACTGGCACTGGTACATCCATGCATAGAGATACTACGCCGGATCTATGCTTCGTCAAGAATATCCCCATGCCCGCTCGTCCAACCTCGTGGTAGATCTCGGTAGCGACTACTTCATACTGGCTGTACACCTCCCCACAGTAAGCAGGAAGACCAAGTCATACACGTGGGTCGACTGGCACCTCTTTTGTAAGACCCGCGCAAAACAACCTCCTCCCGATACCCCACCGAGCCTCGAGACGTGGACGGCCCAGCTCAAAGCTGATGTAAACAAGGCAGCCAAAACTATCAGTAACGACCTTCCAACCGAAAAGATGGACAGTCGTCTCGCCCACAAACTAGAGGCCAAACAGTCTTTATTGGCCCGGTAGAAGGGCCAGCGCCTTAATTGGAGGTTACGCAAGCGCGTATCTCAGCTGAACAAGACCATGATGGATCACTGCCGCATCCTTTCAAAACAGCAGTGGGACGAAATTTGTAATTCGATTGACGGTCAGGTTCGAAATGGCAAAACGTTGAACTTACTCAAACACCTCCTCAACGAAACCAACACCCGCACAAATCAGCATCATTCGATCGTGAAGATACGTCATCAGGCTAAACGGACAGTGTCACCAGAAGATGTTGTCAAGAACCTCGTGGAAAAGTATCTCCCGCTTTGCACGTGCCCTGTGACCCCTCACCCTGATTACTCTGGCAGCGACAACACTAACTTAGACGCCAAATTCAATATTGAAGATGTGCGCCGAGCTCTCCATGAGCTCAATTGCCGCTCATCCCCTGGCCCCAACGGCATCACCAAGAAGCTCCTATGCAACCTGGACGATTCCTCCGTCACTTGCCTCACCGACACTATTAACGAAATATGAAAAAAACGGTGAGTATCCGATGCTTGGAAACTAGCTCACATGGTTCTCATACCCAAACCGGGAAAGGCGCCGAGCCTAGATAATCTACGCCCCATATCTCTCACGTCGTGCGTGGGCAAAGTGGCTGAGCACGTTGTCCTCAACAGGGTTGGTCGATACCTCGAAGATAACGACTGCATTCCGCACCACAAGATTGGCTTCGACCAAGGTTATACACTCAAGAAGCCATGTAACTCCTAAAGCATCAAATTCTAGATGGCGCAAACACTCGGGACACTCGTGCAATACTCGGTCTCGATTCAGAAACGATCTCCGATACAATAACGCACTCGTCAATCTTGAAAGCGATCGCAGCCCTCAACCTAGGTAATCAATTTTACTACTTAATCCGCTCTTTTCTCACTCGACGCAGAGCCGTCCTCCGCGTAGGAGACCTACTGTCGGAAGAAGTGGAGCTCGGACAGCGGGGCACTCCTCAGGGATGCGTACACTCACCCACGCTCTTCAACCTCGTGATGATCGGGCTTTCCGAAAGACTTTCAAAAATCGACGGGCTAAATCACACTATCTATGCGGATGATGTAACCATATGGTGCTCCACGGAGTCAGATGGCTTCATAGAGTCCGCCCTGCAAAAGGCTATCGACACCACCGAGTCTTACCTCGACCACACCGGTCTCAAGTGCTCACCCGCGAAGTCGGAGCTGTTGATATATTTGCCTAAACGCCGTGGTGCCAAGTCCAAAGGGTGGAAACCTCCGGCGGCACGCTATATCACCATCCACACCAGAGATGGTCTTACTGTGCCCAGGGTAGATATCATCAAGGTCCACGGCATGATCATCGAGTCCCGCGGAACCAACACCCAAACAGTACACAAGCTCAGGACTAAGACTAAGAATGCCATACGACTCGTACGTAGGGTAGCCAACAGGCACCATGGCCTCAAAGAAGACAACCTGCTGCGTCTCGTACGCGCGTTTGTTTTTGTGCCATTTACCTACGTTGCCGCTATACACAAATGGCTACGTTCTGAGCGCGATCAACTCAATGCACTTATTCGCAAGGTGGTTAAACGAGCCCTTGACCTCCTTAGCTCCAATCCAACGTAGCTTGGCGTACATAACACGCTAGAAGAGATCGCCGAAGCTCAGGAACGCGTGCAATTGACCCGACTCACTTCCAACAAGGTGGGCCGCCATATTCTGCGCGAGCTCGGCTTCTTCTCCTCGAGGGTCAGAGACTCCCCAGAGTTGACTCTAATTCCCCGAAGAATCCGCGACCTTATCACGATCGCTCCCATACCACGAAATGTGCACCCCGAATACAACAGAGGCAGGCGCCTTGCGCGGGCGACCGCCATTCTCAAGCGCGTAGGCATGGAAGCGGACAGCGTCTCGTTCGTGCACGCCGCTGCCTATCACAACAACCGAGCCTTCGCCGCGGTCGCGGTATCATGCGCTAGGCAGACACCTAACTCTGCCACAATCCTCACCCAAAACCCCGAAGTAGTGGAGCAAGTAGCTATAGCTATAGCTATGCTCGACAGCAAACGGGAATTCATCTTCAGCGATTCCAGTCCGGCCATCAAAGCGTTCGAACGCCGAGTCATCTCCGACCAGGCGTTACGTATCCTGCGCAATGTGGACCTGAGTGCCCTGAAGCACCACACTGTCATCTGGTTCCCCGCCCATCTCAGCCAGGTGCCGGGTGCCCTATCCAACCTCAACGAGATCGCCCATGATGCAGCGCGCGCACTTACCGACCGCAATGCCACAGGGCAACCTCGACTTGCTGGGTTAAATGCCAATCTGGATGCACCAATTACGTACAATGAAATTACAAAGCACTTTTAACTGGAACGCCGCATTTTTCACCCCCACATCCGAAACTTAACCGACCGCAGGCATTGACCCTACGCCTATTACAGACACACACGTACCCAAACCTCGCCACGCTTCACGTTTATTATCACGATGCATACCCCAGCGGCACATGCCCATCATGTGGACACAAAGTGACATTCGCACACATGCTCTGAGAGTGTAGAACAACTCCTGCCGACTCTACCTTAAGCAAGTGGGAGATGTCTCTCAGGAGCTCACTTCTCGCCGACCAGCAATGGCCCGTCTAGCAGGCTCACGAAGCGGCCACCAGGTACACCCTGTCAGTCCCTACGTGGGAGACGCCCGTTACGCGCTAAGCACGTCCTGCAGGACTGAATTGAAGTTTTTTTTCATTCCAATTCATTCAATTGAGCATTAGATTTTGAAATGGGTTGCTGAAACACTGCCTAAATAGTCTACAGATCCGTTATGTTATAGCCATACGCGCTTCTGTTACTGATCAGTAAGCAGCAGGGGCATCTTTTCAAGAGCAATAGATTTGTGTTTGTCAGCTACGAAGACTCCGCAGCACCCAAAAGGGAGAGAAGCTACTCGACAGACTAGGGTACCCTCCGAATCATTGTGGGAACAAGACACCAGGGAAACAGCAATCCCCTGACTTCCGAGCAAGGGTTACAGTCGCGCCATTTACACGCAATATGCACCCTGAGCGCAATGCTCAGCACCAGCGGCAAGGGTGAAAAACCTCAAGCGCCTCATCAACAAGTCTCCTCTAAACGCTCTCTTATACTGCGACGCCGCTTGACACCACTTCCGCAGTTTTACAGTTGCAGCAGTGGTGAACAATGATCACGACGTAGTAGCCTCAGTCAACGTACCTACTAAGAACATATCTGATGGCGAAGAGTGTGTCGTCGCTCTGGCGATTTCCCACTCTGCCATATACCTTCCTCACACAGATATCATTCTATCTTTACAGACTCAATGAATACCTGCCATGCCTTCACATAGGGTATTGTCTCACAGCACACACACCAAATTTTGGACACCACATTCCACGCACCACACAAGCTGCGACATGTTTCGACCCCTGGGCACACCTCTCTCCCAGGTCATAACTGCACTCATACAGCTACCCGAGCCCTCACTATTCGGGATCCGGAGGAAGAGCTGTCTAACCCAGATGAGAAGGACGCATACATGAAACTTCTAGAATATCTAGACACTCTCGATTACTATGGACGAGAACGCGTTCGTTACTCTCCAACACACCACACGCTCACACAAAAAGATGCAACTGCGGTGCGTCAACTGCAGGCGAACACAATTCCGAACCTCTATTGCCTTCGCATCCTCATCCCACTTCTTACCCTGACAAATGCCCTGACTGTGGAGTGGTACCGACGATATTTCACGTAACAC
The DNA here is from genome assembly GCF_013339725.1 of Rhipicephalus microplus. NCBI lineage: Eukaryota > Metazoa > Arthropoda > Arachnida > Ixodida > Ixodidae > Rhipicephalus > Rhipicephalus microplus. The sequence goes on from NC_051174.1 coordinate 28,388,895, forward strand.
TGGAATGTCAGCGTCCACCTGCCAGGTGCACTTGCAACTCTTCTCCTATTCATACCTTACAAGACTAGGAACCCATGCTGCGTGGTGAAAGCCCTAGTGGCCAGCGGGCGCTGGTTCAGCGGGCGTGGGATTCCGCAGTGGTTTGTTGGAGCTAGGGAATGAGAGCCCTACCCGACGTTTTTCTGTGATTGAAATAAAAAGTTTCTCTCTCTCATTATCACGCTAAATGGCCAGTTTGAGACCGATATTCCAAGCAAAATTATTTACTTTTATTCTGCCCACACGTCAGCTCCCAACATACTCTTCGGTGCTCATTCTGACCATTTGAACTGCTCTAACAGTACCAAAGTTGTCGTCTTGTTTATAAAATTCATAAACATAACAGACAAATTATGTTTGTCTTGTTCGTTTGGTTTGGGCGTCAAGTCACAATGGACGAACAATAATTGAAGCAGTGCGAACTTGCGGTAGCATCAATTCAGGGCTACATCCGGAAAATTCTAAGACCTTGCTGCCTGAATACAAACCCGCCATCTCAAGGTTTCTGCATACAACAAGAACACACCGACTATATTGTTTTAATTGGACCAGATTGTGAGTGCCTTAAGTTTGGGTGGTATAGCTCTTTATGCACAACAAGACAATTGAAAGTTACTGTTACTAAGTGGCGAAAAACAATTTCACCTCTGAATTTAAACCTAGAGATCAAATTGCGTTGTTTCTTCCCCCAATGATACATATGTACACAAGCAAAATAATTCAGCACTTTTTCACAGATTGCCGCACGTACCTGGCGCCTCATGAAATGGCTGCCACTGTGGGTCCCTAGAAGAGAGACGGCCACTACGCGCTAAGGGCATCCTGCAGGGCAAACATAAAGTTCTCCCATTCCATTCGCAGGTAACAAACCGTAGGGAAAGAATTTCTAATATCAACTTTCCGAAAACTTGTGCTGGAGATTTTCTGAAATGGTATCACTCTTCCTAGGTAGCTGTGGAAAATTTTTATTATTATATTTACAGTGATAAGTAGAAATAGGGCAAGTCTGAAGGACCCACCTTTGGCAAACACCAGAATGGATCTCTAGTCTGGTAGTCCTGCCACTGTTGCGGCGGCTCTGCCTCTAGCCACCAATGTCTGTTGGGCTTGGGGGTCAAAGCAGCTGAGCAAGACAGCTGTTCAACGACGGCGTTCCCATCGACAGCGCTGCTCGAGAAAAAGAAAAAGCAGTCATTTGCCAAATGTGCCTTCACCGACGCCGCCACCACCACCACCACGACCAGAGCAACCTCCGCACCACCAGATAGTGTACATCCAGAGGGGCTGAAAGACACTGCGGCACAAAAGAACACATCTGACTGACTGGCCCGCTTTACTACGGGTGCACGTGCACACGGAACCACAACACCGCCAGCCAACCACGGCTGTGTCTCAAGCAGGCAGTCAATTGGCTCAAGAGAAACAAGTTCTTTCTGTATTCAGGTTGAATATGACTGTTATCCGCAGTCTCTTGACTAGTCTACAACTCCCTGCCGCCAAATGCTCACTGTAAGTCTTGGACACATTAAAACTAGTTTTGCCAGCCTTCAGTAAAAAGGTGGCACACCTGAAACCACGTCAGCTTTTCCGAGAAAAAGTCAAGCGTGCTCTTATTATGCAGTAGAACGCCAGAGGTCTACAGTCAAAAATGCCTGAGTTTAGACGGTTCATTTTTGAGAATAAGTTTCGCATCATCGTCATTTGTGAACCAACTTATTTGAAAATACCTGGACTGTTGGGCTCTGAATCATTCGTTTCTTCATCGTGCATTGAGCGAATTCAAGTTGCTGTACGTCCGTAAAGAAATCAACTATGCTCGCCAAAGAGTAGAGTCTCACAATTGAAACTTGAACAACAGATATTAAATTATATATTTGCAACAACTCCAGCACCTTGGATAATATTGGGTGACTTGAACGACCATCATCCACTACGGGGAAGCATCAAGACCAATCGAAGAGGCACGAAAGTAGTTTTTCTCGTATCAGAGTACGGGCTTCAGGTGCTGAACGACGGCAGCCCTACTTATCTTCGAGGAGTAACTTATAGCAGTTGCCTGGACTTGTTATTAGTGTCACATAGCATTGTCACACAAGTCCAAGGGTTCCCAGATGTAGAAGCCCACAGCAGTGCCCATATTCCTATGTACGTGACAGTAAGAGGTCTGCACGATTCTCCTTCTCCAGAAAACTTATGACTTATTGACTGGGAAGAGTATCAGATATCAGTGGAGGGCTAGTGTATGCACGAACCGCTGGGATTCACTGAAGAAACGATTCGTTGTACGATGGAGACTTCCACAAAGATATGTTCAAAAAAAGTTGTGATGTACCCTTTTCGACCAAGAGTTGGAAAATATTCGAGTTGTCCGCCGGCGTACCGAAATACGTTACAGACGCACAAAATATATCTATTACCTCAGAGAATCCCAACGCATTAGGAAGAAAACTGAACAACAATGGAAAACGATGGAACAAGGATGAAAAAGTTTTTGTGACTCGCTAGACCTTCAAAAGCTTTTGTCTGTTGTATCGAGGCGTTCCCTTCCATCCGCAACAGCGCGATCTCTTCGCTGCTTTGGCACTAAACTAACATCACTCATAGCTTGATCTTTCTGGTGAATATTTTGTATAGATCGTCGGTGACATCTCTATACCAATCAACATATTGCCACAGGAAGTTCCAGTCACACGAGGTCAACAAATGGAGGCTGCATTCACTGTGAAAGAACCTTGCGTAGCATTGCACACGTGCAGGCGCTCATCATCCCCAGGTCCCGATGGAGTGCCCATGATATCATATTTAACCTAGGCCCGCATGCGCAATGCTGTATCCTGGACACTTTTTTATAACTCTTGGCACGATGTTATAGTGCCTGATGAGTAGAAGTGCAGTCACCTGATGCCTTTCTTGAAGCCTGCAAAGTCTCCAATAAATCTTGAATCATACCGGCCTATAGCACAAGCAAGCTGCATCAGCAAGCTCATGAATAGGGTGCATCTTACACACAAGGAATGGTACCTGAAACTTTATAACATTTATACTGATGCTACGGCTGGCTTTCGACGAGGTCGGTTTTCAATATATAGCGTAATTGACTTAGGGGCTTCTGTTCAGTCACAGAAAGCTAAGAAATAGCTTTCGATAGCTCTATTCTTAGACGTGAAATATGCCAACAACAACGCGTCCCATGAGGCTGTTCTCAATGCAATTGAAGCAGCTGAACTTGGAGGTCAAGACTTTGATTGAGCAAGAAGCTACCGTACAAAGACATTCGTGTTCCTTCAAACAGAAGATGCGCCTTTCAATAAGCATTTCACAAGTCTGAGAAGCCAAAAGGTGGCGTTTTGAGTCCTAATCTTTTCAACCTGGTTCTGGTGGGGCTCACCAAAGTGCTGCCACAGATGGCATATACATCTCTCTACGCTGATGATATCTGCATTTCGGCGTCCGGTGGGACACAGCTTCAAGTGCACGCAAGGATACAGAAGGCAGCAGCAATCACATCATAATAACTTCGCTAGTAAGGTTTGACTATCGCCACAAAAAAACGCGTAGTTGTGGCATTTACACGTAAACCGAAGTTTTTGTACTCAATGTGCGTGAATAGCGAAGTAATTGAATTTAAGAGCAGTCGTAGATTTTCAATGTCGTCATAGATTGTGACATAACCTGGAGCTCACACGACGCGTACTAGAAGAAAAACTGCTTAGTATTGATAATGTATTCAAGTTCGTAGCTGCGAAATAATAGGGCCCCTCCATGCAATCCTTGCTGCAGCTTTATACAGTGCTATTTTTCGGACATCGCTGATACAGACTTCCTGCCGTGTTCAAGACGTGTAAGACTAACATTCACACACTACATAGCGTACAAACGCAAGCACTTCGAACATGTCTTGGCCTTGGAAGATGCTCATCGACTGTGGTAACTATTGTTATCGCACTAGAACAGCGGGTCACAACGTATATCATTTTCGATACGCAGAGAACACCCGTTCGGGGCTTATCACGGTTTACGCCACATCAATCAGAGTGTTTGACAGCGTGGAGGCGCATGCTTCGTTCTGCAATATTTTCGCGAAACACCAGGACCTGCGTCCAGCATCCTGAGTTATGTATTCTCTGTCAACCTGACATGCGCCTTTTGGTTCCAGGAATCGCTAAGAAGGCACCCATGTCACCGCCGGCCCTGAAGCATCCGAGTTTACATCTGTTGGACAAAACGTACTTTGACCGCATGCATGTGTACACCGACGGCTCTACGGATTCCATCAGCTACACAGGAGCAGTCGTTGTTCCATGTGGCAATGTGTTGCTTCAAAAGAATTATCTCATACCACGACGTTACAGCAGAATAACTCGCACCACTTGAAGGTACTGATTGATTGATTGATATGTAGTATTTAACGTCCTAAAACCACCATATGAATATGAGAGATGCCGTTGTGGAAGGTTCCGTAAAATTTGACCACCTGGGGTTCTTTAACGTGCACCGAAACCTGAGCACACGGGCCTATAACATTTCCGCCTCCATCGGAAATGCAGCCGCCGCAGCCGGGATTCCACCCCGCGACCTGCGAGTCAGCAGCCGAGTACCTTAGCCACTAGACCATCACAGCGGGCCACTTCAAGGTACAGTCAAGTGAATTCTTCGGCTGCAACCTAATCCATGGGTCAACTTCATCGACTCGAGGTCAGCCTTACAGACCTTGAAGTTCGCTATACAGACCGGGTTATACAAACAATCAATATGTCAGATAAGGCACGACGACCACAAAGCGCTCTAGGAAGGTCATGTTATTGTATTTCTATGGTTGCCGAGGTCATTGCAAAATTGTCGGCAATGACCACGCGGATGAAGCTGTGTGTTCGGCTCATGACAAAGACCTGCGTATGCCCATATTACTCTTGAGAACGGACGCCGGAAGGCGACTACAATCATAGCTTGCCATATAACTTTTCTAAAACAGAATATGCTGGGTTTCTCAAACGCGCGCCTGTATGTGATCAACCCAAACTTGCAACTTCGTTCGCCTTCCGGGATTCCACAACACGCTGAAATTTCGCTGTGTTGCACGAAGTTGGGCTTGACAATTACTAATTACTAATGCGTATTCTCGCCTCCGTGGAATGGCGAGCAGTTCGACATGCAACATGTGCACCTGTGAGGAGATGATTCAGCACATTTTATGCCACTGTCCAATATTCTAGTCTGAACGACGCATTATGGAAGTCAAGCTCCGTTAGCGGGATTCACGACCACTTTCAAAAAAGAAGATCCGGGACCTTGGCCGAAGGCTTCGCCTACGCACAAAGCTACGGAAGCCCTCTTGTGCATTTTAAGGGCCACCGGACTTCATGAGCGCTTGTGAGTTAACAGCGTGAAACCGTGCTATGTAGTTTCGAGGTGACTATGCGTTCATCAATTTGTTACTCCTGTTCTTTTCTATTCCTTTCCCATTTATTATTCCTCTTTTTCTCACCCCAAGTGTAGGGTAGCCAACCGAACCAAGCTTAGTTAACCTCTCTGCCTTTCCTCTGTATTTCTCTCTTTTTCTCGCTCTCTCTCTCCACTCCTACTCCTGTGACATTACTTTTCAGTGCGGTCTTTTTGGTGTCACTGTGTTACATTAAGGTTAAGGTTAACATTAAGGTTTTTTCTATAAAGAAGGAAATTTTTTTTATCTAGAATGGCATGAAGTCGAATCTGTTGCAGTTTGATCGTAATATATTCTACATGGCGTACGTTTGCATGACATGTTTAGCATATTGCCACGTTCCATTTCCCAAGTTTTGTTATAGTCCCAAAACACCACATGATTCTCAGCGCAAACCGCGCCTGCAGTTTTTGAGAAGGTTCCGGACCGTAGTAGATCATGTCGATAAGATCACGCCCACTGTGCGAACGGTACAGATTGTTCTAGAACCTACGCCACTGCCAGCGATACCGCTAGAACATTCGACGGCAAGAGTATAAATGCCGACGCGCTTCGCCGCCTGTCAGTTGTTGATCAAAGGCCGACGCTGCGTTCGCCGCTATCAGTCCGAGACTGCTATCTGTGCAAGACTGCTGCTGTAATTAGACTTTCTCTTTACCGGGCACAGGTTCGCCCAAATAAACAGTTAAATCCTAACACGAAGTTTCCTGGCTTCGGCCACGTCACGACCCCGTGACAATATGAATGATTTATATTTTATTTGCTGTTGGTGGTTGTTTGCTCCATATAACGTTAAAGTTTCTGATCTTGCATCAACACAATATAATACTCAGAAGATTCTTAAAAAACTGTGTAAGAAATGTTTGCTATACAATTATAGAAAAGAATATTACCATCAACGCCCTGGGTTTGCTTTTATCCGCTTTTTCCCGCTAGTTGTACACTTTCTTTAAATAAATAATTTATTATGTAAGTTTTTCACTCTACTGTTAATATAATGACTTGCCATATGCTCTCAATGAGTTGCCATGTGCTATCTGAAAGAACGTCAACCCACCCTAAAGTACTATGCCCACACGTTTATTCCTTATAACCTCTCTATCTATGGCAGAATAAAAGTATGTAGTCTGTTTCTTGGAACGAAATGTTCTAGGTACTGGAAATTATTTGCTTTTCAAGGGTTTACATACAGAAGTTTAAGGTATATTTGCTACCTTCATCATGTCAGTTACCTATGAAACATTGAGGCGAGCAATGTTTTTAGACCTGTCTGCACAGGTTGTCTTAGGTTGTTACACCTCTTCAATAGACAACTGGTGTGGTGCTTTGTTCTGTTTTTGTCACTGTGCTCATCCAACGCTTCGAACATTCTTGCAAGTGAATTTCCAGGATGGTTTATCAAACTTAGTAGCATCTACTTAATTTTTTGCCTCCCTATTGACAAGGACTCACGCATAATGCATACAAATCAGTGCGTTTTCTGACAGCCCAATTTATTAATTATTACTTACTCTGTGCTTAAGCTCAAGAAAATACCTATAATATGCTCTATTGGATGTGTCTGGCTGACAACGGCACACTCTGTAGCAATGAGTGTGCCGTTGTCAGCCAGACTGGTATGCTGAGTTCATGATGTGTGCTACTCAAGCGCTTCTTTAGGCATTGCGTTTTATGAGACTGACTTTGTAACGCCCATTGTACATTTTTCGATTTGACCTTAAGTATGCTGTACGCTAGGTATATACGTAAGCCGCATTTGTAATACATACGGTTACGGCAAAGAAGTGACACCGTATGGACGAGGCTGGAGATTTGATATATATAAAACCAGCGGTAATGGCGTGACGGCTTCACCAGCAATCGAGCGGAGACAACCCTTCGTCTTCCTCGTCCAACACACATGCACGTCGCCCCCTAGAATACCAATATGCATGCATGTAGCATAACCCTTGATGGCAAAAGCGCCATCTCGACGAATATAAATGCCAACATCCCTAGAAGAGTTGTCGGGTTTGAAAAGGCTATATTTTGCCTGTTGAGTCAGTATACCCGTCTATATCTTCTATGCGTGCATTCATAGCTTCTAGTATAATTATCTCGCACAATCCTCCTAACTCCTGAATGTCCTTTGATATACACTCTACCAATGCGTGGTTTTCCTCTCTGGCCTTTGCTCCCGTCCACATGCACACAAAACCAAAAAGTGTCATTTGCCCTAACACTTTCCCTTTTAGCCATAAATGTTCCTTGCACTCCTGCTTAACCCTTCGCTAGTCTGTACGTTTATGGATGAATGCCCCAATACCACTCGCTTTCTTGTTCCGTCTGTTCTATTACAATATTCCCACGCGTAGTGGGGATTGTTCGGAAAATGTTCCATGTCCCTGAGATGTGTTTCTACAAAACCGTACACCATCGGCCTCTCCTCCCTTAGCTGTTCTTCTATCTCTTTCCAATTCAGCCTATTCCTACCACCCTGCATGTTAATATACGCTATGTCTGAGTTGGCTCGGTGCTCGTGGCTACGTCTATTTCTGCTCCGGGCTTAACCTATCTTAGATACTGGTGTCACTTTGTAGTCCTATCTGTCCATACCACCTTTCAAAGAGTCTCCATGGTTGTTTTTCGCGTTACTAGGTATCCTGCACCACGAAGGGCCCGCATGCTCTTCAAAAGAGCTACTGCGCGTCCTGCAAGTCGCCAACCCATCTCATGGCCTAGCCGCCCATCGAAGTGAATTCTGTCTTGTTGAAAACGACCCCAACTATGCATATCTCTGTTTATTTACACCACGTCAAAGCCTTTCTCTCGACTCATCCGCCATACCTCTTGGTTTGCGTTGACAACAGCTCTTTGCAGGTTGCTATCATGCACCGCTAGCTCCTGCATCGTGCATATATTGCTACCTGAAGAGAAGTGGCGCGCATGTCATAGACGCCCTTCGCCAGTGTGGTTGCTAGTACTGGTGTATCTTCATTTAGCACATCGTGTAAACCGCCTGAAATTATCATGAGGTTTCGTCTATCAGCTGTAGTTTTGAGTTTTGCGCTCGCTTGCCTCATGACTGCTTTTAGCTTGCATTCTGGGAACGCCCCTACTGCAACCCTCTTGTCACCTCTTACCCTCTCTTTGATGTTTTCTGTTCATCGATTTATATTCGAGTCCCTGGCGATTATCACATGCTGTGAATTTTCAGCTGAAGCGTGGGATACTAGCACCGTAACCTGTGGGTTACTTGCACCTGTGACGCCGGCTGCTTTGTCTTCTCCCAGCCCCACCACTACTCCGCTGAAGCTGGGTCTTGCGACAATTAACCGACTGAACCTGTTTGTTACAAACTTGCTTGCTCTTTCTTCTCCACTGTTCTGGTTGCCGGTTACTCACTGTTCTCTCCATAGGCCACTCCTCTGTTCACCTTGGCTAGTGCTTCCTCGGCGGACTTCAGCCTTTCTTCCATTGCCCTCGTTTTTTCTTGCTCGGCGCCAACGCAGTCGCGAGCTTGGTGATTCTCATCACCAGTTCACTCTGGGCAACCATTATTTTCTTCATTTTTTCCTCGACCTCACATCGCTTCTTCTCTATCCGCTCCTACATTGAGGTCCACCTTCAAACCCACCCCGCATCCTGAACAATTTACAGCGTTTTTAACCACGTCTTTCTGACACCGATTGTCCCTATGAGTTGTGTCACTCGATAATTGTACAATATCGTACAATTGTACAAATGTACAACATGTACAATATCGGCAGCCTGTTTGGCACAGAAAGGCAACGGGGTGGCTGAACCAAATTCATAAGTTACAGGAAAAACCACACGAAAGACTCAGTATGAACCAATGTAGCGAGTAAGCAGTTTTTTTGACAAGCCAACTTGACGGGTCGGAGACCGGAGCAGGACGAAAGAACTCGGCGGAAAGTGTACGTGGCGGTGTCGTTGGTCATACAAACGCCGTTGCTTCTCTTGAGAGTTCAGAAGGCGAGTACGGGTGCTTTCACGTGCGTGAGCGGCCCAAGTTATCACGCCCATAGCATATTCACTGATCGATACTTTAGGGTACGGTATGACGGTGTCTAGAGGAAAGGTTGGTTCTCGGCCAAACAGCGGAACAAATGAAGATTAATCGGCAGTGTCATGGTGCGAAGAATTGTAGGCAATGTGACGTACGGCAACGCGAGATCCCAGTCGGTCTGGTTGGTAAGAACATACTTAGTGAGCATGTCTGTAAGAGTTCGATTTAGACGCTCTGTAAGTCCATTGGTTTGCGGGTGGTATGACGCAGTAAGCTTGTGTCTCGTTTGACAGGACTGCAAGATGTCGGCTATGACCTTCAACAAAAAGGTGCGGCCACGGTCTATAAGCAGCTGCTGGTGGACTCCGTGTTGCAAAATCACGTCTTTGAGGAAGAAGTCGACAGCATCTGTGGCGCATCCTATTTTGAAGAGCTCGTGTGATGGTGAAACACGTGGCATAGTCGGCGGTGATAGCTATTTATTTGTTACCCGAGGAAGACAAGGGGAAAGTGCCAATTAGGTCCAAGCCAAGGTTCCAAGCCAACTGTTCAAAGTTAACTCGTCTTCATCAGCAATAGCAGCAGCAGCAACCTGACTACGCCCGAAGCAAAACAAAGACTTCTCCCGTGTTCCGCCAATCAATCGGTGCTGTGATTTCTGCTGCTACTACCAACCCACAAACTCTCTAATCTCCTCTATCCACATAACTTGTGTTTTTCCCTAACCAACTTCTTTTCTCTGGGATTCCAATCGGTTATCCTTGATGAACAGCCATTATGCTGCCTACGTTCTACACGCCCAGCCCTTGTTATGTTGATCATCTCATTTCAACTATGACATATTTAACCCCGGTTTTTTCGTGATCCACTTTACTCTCTTGTCTCCTAAGGTTACCACTATCTATTTTCTTTCCATCACTCACTAAGTTTCCTCAATTTAGGCTGAATCCTCTTTTTTAGCATCGAGGTTCCTGCTCTGTAGATAAGTACAGGTGAGATGCAGCTGTTATTTGTCTTCTTCTTGAGAGATAGTGGCGATGTACTAGTCATAATTCGAAAGTGCTAGCCAAATGTGCTCCAGCCCATTCTCAGTCTTCTAGTTGCATCAATCTCGGGGTACGGTGCCGAAGTTAATACCTGTTCTAAGTAGACATAGTCCTTTACAAAATGAAGTTCACTATTACGTGTTTTGGAGCAATGTTCTCTTCGGAGGTTTTTGTAGATTACTTTCGTATTTCCGCAGATTAATTTTAAGACCTACATTTCTGCTCTTCTTGCCTAATTCAGTAATCATAAGTTGTTATTCGTCCGCTGAGTTTCTCGGCAATGGAATGTGATCGACGAAGCTTAGGTTGCTGAGGTACTCTCAATAAACTCTTATTTCTAACTCTTCTTATTATTGACGCGTGAACACCTCCTGAAAGCACGGGGTAAATAGCATTGGGGAGATTGTAGCCTTTTGTCTGACACTCTTTTTGAATGATATTTTGTCGCTTTCTTTATGAAACACTATGGGGGAAGTCGATCCCATGTCGACTTCTTCCAGGATGTTTATCTGTGCTTTGTCGATGCCCTAATTTTGCAGTGTCTGCAAGACTGTTGGTATTTCTAATAAATAAAATGACCTCTCTTGATCTATGAAGGCTATGTATGGAGGTTGACTGTAATCTGATTATTTATCTATTACCTGAATACCAGTATGATTTTGGTCGATTGTTGAGTAGCCTGTGTGAAGGCCTGTTTGTTCCATTTCTCGATTCAATGATAAAGTTGTCCTTATTCTGTTAGCAGCTTGTATACGACGCAAACCAAGCTGATCGGCCTATAACTACCAAAGTCCTCGTCATCTCTTTTCTTATGTATTAAGATCACGTTCTAACTCTCCCAAAACTCTTGTACCCTACCCATGAGGAGGCACTTTTTGAGCAGAGTGGGTAGTTTCTTTAGCAAAATCTGTCCTCCGTATTTCAACAGATCTCATTATACCTGATCTTTACCAGCAGATTCACCTCTTTGCATTCCCTCCAAGGCTTTTCTGCATACTTGCGTCAATACTCGTGGGATGTCAAGTAGGTTTGTTCTAGTTTTTACTATATAGTCGTGGTGCCTATTGCTAATGTAGAGTTCTCTGTGAACCTTCTCTGTTTTTTTAAAATAATATGTCTGCGTTAGTTCTTTTTTTACTCGTTTTCATAGCGGTAGCTGTGTATTGCCGACAGGCTGGGCGCATGCAAGAATATATTATTTTCGGTGCAAAAACTCTCATTTCATAAGAGGGGCGCCATGGTGTGAGACCTTAGATTGATTCCGGCCACCTGAGATCTTTTTAGCGTGCAGCTACATCTATTTGTGCAACTACGACAACAAAAAAGGATGCACCCTAACCAAGCTCCACTTCTCTATACATTGAACCTCATCCTTGCGTACACTTCAATTACGCAATACTAACATGCCCTGCCATCCATTCTTTCACCTAAAACTAACCACAATATTACTACATTGCGCTTCCATGGAAATGCAGCCGGAGTATGCGAGAATCGGACTCACGACTTTGATCGTAACATCGCAATACCTCTACATACAGACCTATATGTGGGTGTTGCTTGAAAGTCCTGTGCCTATAAACGCTCAGCGCAAACACGCAGCATAAATTTGTTGACACTCAGCTGTGATGAGAGGTCTACAGCTATCAGCGTAATAAAGCACTTTCAAGGCTCGTGGTAGGGTATTTCCACCGCGGTGTATTAGGCTAGCAAGCTCAGCCACTTCGGCATTACAAATAGTTGACTCAGAAAGCCAGTGCGCGATCTCAAAATGTACACCATTTTTCTAATTGCTGTAGCTTCAGTTTAAAACATACTTCTTTTCATATCAGTATGGCCTTCACGTTTCTCCCCGTTATCAGTTAGTAACAAGGCGCACGACGATAGTTCCTTATAAGTGATAGGACCACGAAAGTATTCCGACAAACTGCCATAAGTCAATTGTCACGCATTTGCCCCTCGCACTGCTTGCATTGAAAACAGGAAAGATTCTCGGGTAGTTTTCAGCTCTTAGTCATGTATAAGTTTTTTGTAGCATTTCAGAATGAAGCAGGAGTGTGTGCCTTCTTTCTGACATGATAAAAGAGTGGCACCCCTAGTGTACGAAATGCAAAATAAAAGCCCAAAAGAAAACGTTTTCTGTACACGCAATAAAAAACCAAGCAAGCGTGGCCAGTCTGAGCAACCGGAGCATTGCCATTTTTCGGGGGCGAAAGGTGCTGGGCCTACTCTTGGCTGTCTTTAGTATAGGTAGTTACTTTGACTTCCTTGTTTTTGTAGGACATACATCTGGTTTTTGCCTATTTCAAGTTCTCTGTTCACTGCTTTGATGCTCCTTTCATTCATTTAAACGTGTGCAATTTACTCTATGTGATGCCTTCTTACATGAGAAACCTCACGCCTCTTCATCAACTCCAAAAGCTCTGCAGGTTCTTATGTTTCTCGTGTGTGAGGCTTCAATGCTTTGACGTTTCTTAATGAGATTATTCATATCTTGGGATAGCTTGCTGGTGTCTTGACTAAGTACCGTACTTCCATCTCCCACTGCATACTTCATAATAAAACTCGTTAGATTATCATTCATTGCGTCAACGCTAAGGCTAATTTCGTCAATGAAAGCCGAGTATCTGTTTTGAAAGGAGACTGAATTCCTGTACTTTCCTCTCTGTGCTAGCTCATTGACTGGCGTCTTGCGTATCAGTTTCTGTCATTCTGTCTTGAAGTCTTCGCGAATTCGAGACCCTACCATTCTACAGTTTTTGCATCGTATCTTGCCAAGCACTTCCTTATTCTGCACTATGTCGAGGTTTGCACTCAATATAAAATGTATTTCGTTCTTACTTTCGCCATTAGGGCTCCTCTATGACCACTTGCGGTTTTCTCGTTTTGGGTAGAAGGTATTCGAAATCCGTCAAATATTGAGTTCTGTGAATTCAACTAGTAGTTCTCCTCTGGAATTTCTAGTACCAATGCCATAATCTCCTACTGTCTAGTCTTCAGCCTGCTTCTTCCCTATATTTGCATTAAAGTCACCCATCCCTATAGTATACTGTGTTTTTACCTTACTCATTGCCGATTCCACGTCTTCATAGAAGCTTTCAACCGAAGCGTCATCATGACTGGATGTAGGCGGGTAAGCCTGCACCACCTTCATTTTGTATCTTTTATTCAATTTGAATACAATACCTACCACGCTTTCATTAATGCTAAAGTATTCCTCGAAGTTGCCAGCTATGTTTTTGTGAATTAAGAACCCCACTCCCAGTTCTCTTCTGTCTGCCAAGCTCCGATATCAAAGGATGTGCCCGTTATGTACCACAGTATAGGCCTCATTCATCCTCCTAACCTCACTGAGCCCTACTATATTACATCTAACACCCTCTAGCTCCTCGAATAGTACAGCTAGACTTCTCTCACTAGATAAGGTTCTAGCGTTAAACGTTGCCAAGTTCATGTTCCAATGGCGGCCTGTCCGAATTCAGAGATTCTTAGCATCCTCTGCTGCGTTCAAGATCTGACCGCCGCCATGGTCATTTGCTTCGCAACTGCTGGAGACTGAGGGTCGTGAGTTATTTGACGTATGCATGTGGGAGGTAGTGGCCAGATACTGTACCAAGGTGGCCAATCCTTCTCTAGTGAGGGAATGCGTTCCCGGCGGTAGTTACCGGTGAGGACGAACTCCAGGCTTCCTAATGCAGTTCCATCACCACGCGGATTTTTTTTATCTTGTTGGGAACTGCGCGGCACCGGGATTCGAACCACGGGCTTTTTGCATGCGAGGCGGATGCTCTATTCAGTACGCCATCGCCGATTTTGTAACCTATAATAAATGGTCCTAAATCCTGACCAGGTGCTTACGTTCTAACTGTGATAATAGAATTTATAAGAAGCTTACGCCGATTTCAACAAATAATGGAATTTCGTCTGCATCAATAACTCACGGGTGATTTGACTCTTCTGCCCTGTCATTATCGCACACCAATTTAAAAGATGGGTGCAACCACAGTACCAGCAGTATATGCCAGGGTGCCTCTGTACCACAATGTGCACGTTATGTCTGTGCTCTTAGAGGTGGTCGTGCAAGCATATGTCGCCTTAGTCGACATAGGTCGTCTGACATACCTGTAAGTCGAGTAGACGACTACACTACTGCGCATGGCAAGTAGCCTGACCTGGGCGGAACAAAGGAAGGGGCAAAATTTGCACGAGGTTGTTACTGTGCTTGCAAAGTCTCTCAGTTTTTTCAGGGGCAGAAACAAACCACCTCAACTTTGGCGGACAGGTCAATCGTCATCAACCTGCCCTAGACGTTGTAGACACAAAGTGTTACAGCAGGCTGGCTCAAGTGAACGCTGCTTTGTTGTTAGGCTTGCTGGCTCTGCGCAAGACAGTCATGAACTTTTCCGCTACCGAAGAAAGAACATACATCATCATCATTATCATCACCATCATCATCATCATCAGCAAGACTACGTCCACTGCTGGACAAAGGCCTCCCCCATGTTTCGCTAGTCAACTCGGCCCTGTGCTTGCTGCTGCTAATTTATACCCGCAAACTTCTTAATCTGATCTGCCCAACTAACGTTCTGTGTCCCCCAACCGGCTTACGTTTTCTGGGAATCCAGTTAGTTACCTTTAATGACTAGTGGTTATCCTGTCTACGCGCTACGTGCCCGGCCCATGTCCATTTCCTTTTTTTAATTTCAACTATCATATTCTTAACCCCCGGTTGTCCCCTAATCCACTTTGTTCTCTTCTTGTCTCTTAAGGTTACATATATCATTTTTTTCATTGCTCCCTGCGTTTTGTAAGTCTCCGGGTTTTTTCTCCGTGCTAAGTACCGGCAAGATACAGGTATTATATTCATTACTTTGATGGATAGTGACATTGTTCCTGTCATAATTTGAGAGTGCTTGCCAAATTTGATCCACCACATTCTTTTTCTTCTAGTTACTTGCATCTCGTGGTTCGGCTCCGTGGTTATTACCTGCCCTAAGTAGACATAGTCTTTTGCAACTTGAAGTGCACTATTACTTATCTCGAAGCGCTGCTCTCTCTCTTTCGAAGGGTGCTCAATCTGCTGCTAGTGTCAGTTACCCAGGATCTGTTTCTTTGCATCTCCTGCTAAAAGGCTTACCACACGATTCTAACTTCCCACAGGAAGTTCTGCTATCATTGCCATCTGATGACGAAATAAAGGACGCATCAGACGCAATAAAAAGGGTTCGGCCCCAGGGCTTGACGAACTCCCGGAAGAGTTTTATGTACAGTTCTAGACTATCATTGGTCCAAATATGTCACGCGTCATTGGCAGGTGTTTCCAAAATATTACCCTTTCAATCTCTTTCCAAGAGAGTGGCGATGGCGTAGTGGTTAGAGCGTCCGCCTCGCATGCAAAAGGCTCCGTTGTTTGAATCTCGGTGCCAAGAGGTTTCCAATTGTATAAAAAAAAATCCGCGTGGTGATGAAACTGCATTAACAGGCTTGGGGTGTGGCCTCACCAGTGACCACCACTGGTAAGGCACTCCCTCACAAGAGAAGGATTGGCCACCGTGGTGCAGTATCTGGCCACTATCTCCTACATGCATACGTCAATTAGCTCACGGCCCTCAGTCCCCAGCAGCGGCGAATCAACTGATCACGGTGGTGGTCAGATCTGCAATGTAGCAGAGGGTGCTAAGAATCTCTAGTTCCGGACAGGCCGCGATTGGAACCTGAACTTGGCAAAGTTCAACGCTAGAACCTTATCAAGTGAGACAAGTCTAGCTGTAATATTTGAGGGTGTTTAGTGGAATATAAAGGGCTCAACGAGGTTAGGAGGACAGGTGAGCCCTATACGGTGCTAGATAATGGGCACGTCCTTTGTTATCGGGGCTTAGCTGAGAGAAGAGAACTGGGAATGGGGTTGCCTTATCCACAGAAACATAGCTGGCAACATAAAGAAATATACTAGCATTATTCAAAGGGTGGCAGGTATCGTAATAAACTCAATAAAATCTACAGGATCAAGGTGGTACAGGCTTACGCGCTTACATCCAGCCATGGTCACTATGAAGCTTTTATGAAGACATAGAATTGGCAATGCGTAAGGTAAAAACACAGTATACTATACTGATGGGAGACTTTATTGCAAACGGAGGGAAGCAGGCTGGAGACCTGGCAGTAGGAGATTATGGCATCAGTATTAGAAATGTCAGATGAGAGCTACTAGTTGAGTTCGCAAAACAGAATTATTTGCGGATTTTGAATACCTTCTACTGAGAACGAGGAAACCGTAAGTGGGAATTGGGGGGCTCTTATTGCGAAAATAATAACGAAATAGATTTTGTAACAAATGCACACCCAGGCATCGTGCAGAATGTGAAAGTGGTTGGCAAGGTAACTTGCAGTGACCATAGAATGGTATGGTCTCGAATTCGCCCAGACTTGAAGAAGAACCGACAAAAACTCATACGCGAAAAGCTAATCAGTGAGCTAGCACTGAGAGGCAAAGTACAGGAATTCAGAATTTCGCTTCAGAACAGGTACTCGGCTCCTACTGAGGAAATCAACTTTAGCGTAGGTACAATGAATGATAATCTGGCGAGTGTCATTATGGAGTGTGCAGTGAAAGTTAGAGGCACAGTAGTTAGAGAGGACAGAGGTAAGCTTTCCCTGCAAAAGAAGAATCTCATTCAGAAGTGTCAAAGCATGAAGATCTCAAGTACAATAGAGAAAATAGAACTAGCAGAGTTTTTGAAGTTGATTAACAAGTGCAAAGCATCCGATGTACGAAGGTATAACTTGGAAAGAATTGAACACGCTTCGAAAAACGGAGGAAGCGTCAAAGTGGTGAAGAGGAAAACTGGGATAGGCAAAAATCGCATGTATGCACTAAGGGACAAATAAGGCAAAATAACTACCGATACGAATAGAATAGTGAAAATAACGGAGGACGTATACAGAGATCTCTACAGTAGCCGAGACAACCATGTCCTTAATACTATAAGAAATAGCAGTAACCCAGATGACATCCCACGAATTCTGTCATAAAAACTAGCCAGCCTACATACGAAGTGACTCCTGACGTGAAGAGTAACAGAGTCTGTGATGAACGCTGAAAATATTTTAAGACTTAATAAAGAAAACGACAAGGACTTGAAAAAATACAGACCAGTCAGCTTGCCCTCTGTAGTATACAAGCTGTTACAAAGGTAATCGCTAATAGACTTAAGAAAACATTAGAACTCATTCAACCAAAACAAGGCAGATTTCGAACACGCTACTCAACAATGAACCACATTCATACTAATAATCAGGTAATAGAAAAATGCTCTGAATATAGCCAACTACATAACATATTCTTTACAGATGGCGAGAAGGCGTTTGAGTATAACTATCTGCCGTCATGCAGACACTGGAGAATTAGGGCGTTGATGAATCATATATAAACATCCTGGAAAAAATCTACAGGGGATCAACTGCTACCATAGTGCTTCCTAAATAAAGCAAAAGAATACCGATCAAGAGGGTTTAAGGCAGGGAGATGCAATTTCCGCAATGCCATACACCGTGTGCTTACGGGAGGTTTTCAGAGGCCAAGAATAAGAACAGTTAGGGAGGAGAAGTAATGGAGAGTACATTAGTAACCTGCGCTTCGCCGATGGCATTGCATTGCTGAGTAACTCGGGGGACGAATTGCAACTCATGATTACGGAGTTAGACAATCAAAGCAGAAAAGTGGGTCCTGAAATAATTTGCAGAAAACAAAAGTAATATACATCAAGCTCGGAAAGAATATGCGTGAGACACCAAATTTGTAGAGCGAAAAATTTATGCACAGAGCAGCGGCAATACTTCGATGCACAGTGAGGGGGCAAGGTGGAGGTTACCAATGTTCCGCTTAAACAAAGTTGAACAGGGCTGGGGCGAGACTTGTAAGAGGTTGTAAAGGAAGAGTTTAGCTGTGCTCCGCTTAACGGGTTTTCAGTAGGCCGAGTTCAAAGGCAAACGTAGCTTGCCAGTTATTGCTTCTTACAACCAAAAAACATGAGGGTATTCTTTCAAATCTTCAAATCTCGATTTGTGAGTCTGTTATTAGTGGGAAATTCATGCGTCAGAACAAGTGGCTGCATATTCTCCCGGAAAACCGTCCAAGCGTCCAAGGAGACGTCATAAAAATCTGGACTAGCACATTTACCCAGCACCAAAAGTTCGTTAACACACCGACAAACTTTTAATATACAAAACTTTCAAGCTTGCTTGAGAAGACCTGACCAGGCAGGGCTTGCAAAATGTCGCTGAAAACGAACGCCGCACAGCATTCAACATATATTTCACTTCTTTGTAAGTATTTGTTGTCACTATATGACAAAATGGAGCAAATGAAATGAACACTGAGTATTTCAACCAGGCTGGGACAATCAATTCCAGAGTGCGTTCGAAACACTGATGACCCGAAAATGTCGATAAATTCATTTACTCATTTGTAATGCGACAAATAGTAATACAAGTCCTACATCGACAGACAATGCCTGGAGTCATGTGACAGTTTTTTAAAGAATGTCAATCACAGTGTCAGATTCCCGCACCTTCAAAGGTCGTCTAACGTTAAACTGATTATCTTTTTTGCAACAAAAATGTTAACTACTTTTGCAGGTGTCCTTTTCTGGTAAAATAATCAGCAATTTGCAGTCGCATTTGTGAAGTTTTGTTTAAAAAAATAACTTAAAGCTGAGCTTTTCACAACAATAAATCACCTTTGAAATCCTAAATCTTAAGTTGTCAGTGAAATGGTTCGCATTCTTTTAAATTATAACCACACACCTCTCATCATGTCGGTTTAAAACAGATTACATGGCTTGTAAGTCATCGCGTTCAATATTAAACGAAGAACTCCAAAACCACTTTTTTTGTCAGTCGGCAGCAGCGACAAAAAATGTTCCTTTTTGTATACCACTGTTCTTCCAGTGTTGACAGCTTTGTCACTACTGGAAATTCACTTAACGAAGTTCTAATGACAATGTCAATGAGAGTAGTTGATTGACTGTGTCATATACCTGCGGTAATTGTGAATGACCAAAAATCTTCAGCAAAGTTCTTTGCCATGACTTGGCATTGTATAGCTGCAAAAAAAGATAGTGGGATAAATTTTTGTACGACCTCACATTGCCGCGATAAAAAGCCTTGTGTGAGAGAGCCAACAAGGCTGTCAAGCAGATGATTGCCATAGCTACCACCAGGGAAGAAATGTGGGCCATGGTTCTCCCATATGTGATGCTTTTCTACGACACCGGGCAACAAGACATCGTTCGCCAAACTCTGTTCTTCTTTACCCAGATGCGCGCTCCACTGTAATCCTCGAGCCGCTTCTGCCAATAATTTTAGTGACACCTTTGGCTGGCACCATGAACTCTTCAAAAACACGGCATGGCACGTTCAGTTTGTCACAGCTGCCCGGGCTACAGCCCCGACCTGCAGATCTTTCACCTCCACTGGTTTGTTTGCCGTAATGCCTGTGTTTCATAGGCATCTGCGGAGGAGGAACATACTCATCCTTGATTCATTCGTAGCGCCACTTGACGAAGCAGTGTTCATATTCGAGGATGGCGTTTTGAACTTCTACTTGTAGTCGTGAATGTGAGAATCAATCCCGTGAGAAATTTCGAGGAGGCGTTTTCCAAATTGGCAGAAACGTTAGATAATTAAGATAACATTTACTACCCAACCAAAGTTCAGGTCTCGTGTACCATAGAGGCGTGCCACAAAGCTCGCTAGCTCATCGACGTCATCGTAAATCCCCAAAAAACCAACGTGCCTGAACAAAAGCGAAGAAACACTGCCTCTGCTCGACTGGGCCAAGCTGCTTGCCAGGAGTGACCAAGAAACCAAGAAGCGTTTGGCCTCGCTCCAGCCGAGAGTGAAAAATATTTATGTACGCTGCTGAGGTTACAGTCTTCAGGACAGAGAGCAATGATATTGTTACGAGTAACTTCTTTATTGATCTATTTACAACGCACACAACTCGACCAGCAAGATGGTGCCAGTGCAGCATCAAAACAAAAACTCAATTTGTCCTCCCCTTTTGAGTACCTGCGTTTAGCTGCTGTTATGTATCATAACCCCCGGCGGTAGAAGCACCATACGAGTGCTAAATCTACGCATATAATGTCTAAGGGGGTGACAGGTCTTTAGCCGAGCCACGCGAACTGTGTCGCTCGGAGCTGACGATGACTTTGTTGGATCGGTTGGGACAATCTCGTACGTGACGTCTGTCACTTGGCGAACGATACGGAATGGTCCAATACAGGGCGACAACAGTTTTTCAGACAGTTCCTCCCGCCAAGTGGGTAACCAAAGGAGCACGAGAGAACGCGGGGAAAAAGCACGTTGCTAAGATGAGAATCATAGAGCAGTCGTTGGTGCGCCTGTGAGGCCTGTAAACGGTTACGGGCGACTTGGCGCACGTGGTCAGCGCGGGCGATGGCTTCCCCGGTATATTCAGTGGCCGCATGTAGCAAAGTGTTGAAGGGTAGAGTAGGGTCCCGGCCGTATGAGAGATAGAAGGGTGAATTGCCGGCAGTATTGTGACGAGATGAATTGTAGGCGAACGTTAAATACGGCAAATGAACGTCTCAATCCTGGTAGTCTGGCACAACGTATTTGGCAAGCATATCAGTTAGGGTCCTGTTGAGGCGCTCTGTGAGGTCATTTGACTGGGGATTGTACGAAAAAGTAAATTTGTGCTTGGTAAAGCAAGACCTAAGAATTTCATGAAAAGCAGATGATTAGATTGTGTAGTCACGTTATTTTCAAGAGGTCGGTGAGAAGTTGGCGGGGAGTGCCGTGCACTAATATTATGTCGTACAGCAGAAAGTCCGCAACGTCGGTAGCGCCACTGGTCGGGAGCTCTCATGTGATTGTGTACCGCGTCGCGTAGTCTGTGGCAACAGCAATGCATTTATTTCCGGCTGTAGAGAGTGGAAAAGGGCCCAGAAAGTCGACACCAACTCGAAAGAAAGGTTCAGTGGGAACGTCGATCAGCTGAAGGTTGCTGGCTGGGAGGGCCGACGCCATTTTGCGACGCTAGCAGGGCTCATAAGCGGAGACATAGCATCGAACAGAGCGAGCAAGTCCAGGCCCAAAAGACCGACGTCGTACCCGATCGTATGTGCGAGAAACGCCCAAATGGCCCGTCATGGGAGCGTCATGAAGTTGGTGCAGGACTGGAAACGCAGGTAAGCTGAGATGACAGGAAGTAAGCTGGATCTAAAGGAAACAAGGTTACGGTGGAATAGGATGCCATCTTTCACCAGAAACAATTGTAAGGACAGGTCGCGAGGCATTGACTCCAGTTTGTCAATGATGGCTCGTAAAGAAGCATCCCGACATTGCTCTATGCCAGTGTTCGGCAGCTGCGACACGGAAAAAGCGTTCAAGATGGCGTCTGTATCGGTTGCTTCGTCCACAGGTTAGCGGGATAAACAATCCGCATCCTGATGAATTCGCCCTGTTTTATGCATTACAGAGAACCTGCATTTTTGAAGGCGTAGGGCCCAACGAACGATACATCCTGTGGGGTCCTTCAGGGAGGCTAGCCAGCAGAGCGCGTGAGGATCCGTGAAAATCGAATGAGCGCCCATACAGGTATGGACGAAACTTGGCGACTGCCCATACAAGGGCGAGGAACTTGCGCTCTGTGATGGAATTGTTGCGGTCGGCTGGAGATAGCAGTCGACTTGAACAGGATATAACATGGTCATGTCCCCGTTGGTGCTGCAATAGCATAGCTCCTCTGCCGTGTCCTCTGGCGTCCATGTGAACCTCCGTTAGGGCTGATGGATCAAAGTGAGCAAAGATTGGTGGCGTAGTAAGCAGGGTCGTAAGTTGGGAAAACGATAACGCTTCTTCATGGCCCCAGATAAACAAGGCGTATTTTTTCAAGAGGTCTGTAAGGGGGCTCGCAACGGTCGCAAAGACCTTAACAAAGTGTCTAAAACAGGAGCATTATCCCACAAAGCTCCGGACATTCCTTGTCCTCGGAATGGAAAAGCTTGTGACTGCGCGTACTTTTTCTTGGTCTGGATGCATGCCTTGGGCATCGAGAAGGTGACCAATTACTGAAATTTAATGACGAGCGAGGTGGCACTTGGAGCAAATGAGCTGTAGGCCGGCACGACAGAAAACGTCCAGAATAGCGGATAAGCTATCGAGATGTGAGTCGTATGTGAGCGGAAAGACAATAACGTTGTCAAGGTAACACAAGCAGGTGGACCATTTCAACCTTTGGAGCTATGAGTCCATCATTCTTTCAACGGTGGTTGGCGCATTGCAGAGACCAAAGGGCATCACCTTAAACGAAAAAGACTATCAAAAGTGACGAATGTGGTCTTCTCGCGGTCCATTTTGTCGACGGCTATCTGCCAGTAGCCTGACTGAAGGTCAGTAGTCGAAAAATAAGTAGCACCGTAAAGGCAGTCAAAGGCGTCGTTGATGCGAGGCAAATGACAAACGTCTTTATATGTAGTTTTGCTGAGGTGATGATAATTGACAAAAAAGCACAATGTTCCATCCTTCTTTTTAAAAAGGAGCACTGGAGAAGGCAATGGTCTACATGAAAGCTCGATAATGCTTTTCGCAGGCATTTTACCGACTTCCTGTTGTACTATTGCACATTCTTACGCAGAAACACTGTAGGGGCGTCTGTGAATGGGAGTCGCTCGGCCAGTACTGATGCGATGGGTGACGACGGTCGTTTGGCTTATAGAGTTGGTGGGAAAGAAAAAATGCGACCATAGCCCTCAAGAGCTTGGCAAAGCGCTGCAGCTTGCTTAGACATGAGGTCCAATGACACCATTTGCTCGATGTCGTCACCCCAAGAACTTGATGGAATGGAATCACTGACTGAGCTGCAGGAATCGTCCACTCTGAAGGGCTTGACATGATCGTCTTCGAGAGCAGTAATTTTGGCCAGTGAGATAGTCTGTGGTAGAACATGGGTGGTGAGTGAGAAGTTGACCAGTGGAAGGAAGGTGCTGTTTCTCATAATCGTCAAAAATATATGTGGCACAGCAACCTCCTGCGAAAGCATCTTGGCAGGAATCGGGGCCACCATGTAATCACTGTCAGGTACTGGCGGCGTGGGGGATAAGCAGACATGTGTGACAGAGTTAGGCGGGAGGCACGTGAAATCAATGCAGCAGAGGCTGGTTTGCAGTGGGCTCGTCGAGTCGCAAAAGAGAGGTAAATCGAGATGGAGGAAGCCAGCTGAACAGTCAATGAAGGCAGAGTGCGTGGCAAGAAAATTCATACAAAGAGTGAGTTAATGAAGGCGATGTTCGATAACGGCGTAAAGAACGACAGTGCTTCTCTACGCAATGAAAACTCGCTCAGAGCACATGCCAATAATTGCGGCAGTTCCTCCATCGTCGGATCGTACAGCTCGGTTGAGGGCGGGCGTGACAACTCTTTAGGCTGGCGGGGAAGGTTAGCACTAATAATGCACACATGCGTGCCTGTATCTATAATTGCGCTGACATGAACATTGTCGACAGTAACGTCCGGAAGGTGCGGGTTTGTCACAAACGTTAAGCGAGGATTTTTTACGAAGGTTGTTAACGCAGCTCCACCTCCAGAAGCTGCACGGCCTAGTTTACCGGTCGGAGGTAGTGCGAAGAAGTTGGGGAGGCAGCACGGCATTGTGGGGGGCGACCGTGACTGACGACGAGCAGGGGACGGTGAGTGGTCGTAGCGAAGTCGGCTTAGAGGTGCTGCAGGGGCAGAAAATGTGGTCAATATTGATGGAGAAAGTAATGGGGACGACTGGCGGGCAGAAGTGCCGTGAGACAAAGGTGCATAAAGTGACGGTGGTGCCCAGCAGTTGCGGCAGTGACGAGCGATATGACCAACGCGTCGACAGCTATAACATACGGGCCTGTCATCAAGGGTACGACATTCGGACGGATTGCGTTGGATGCGAGGAGCAGAAGGGGGGGAGATAAAAAGGCTCAGCAAAGTATACGGCAGGAACAGGATGTAGGCCGACATTCGATAACTCACGACGAATGACGGCTTGCTATAAAGAGATCATGGTCGGAGAAAAGCACAGGCGTCGGGAATGGCGTGGCTGCTGGTTGTGCTGCCTCGACCTCTCGACGAATGATGCGTGTGAGGTCGTCGCGTCGAGGAGCTTGGTGGAAGGCGCAGTCACACGAAGAAGTAGCCGCTAAGTTCGGAGGTGCACGATGCTTTCGGATACGCGGCAAGCTTTACCTTGTTCGAGACGTCAGCATTCTTTAAGCTTGAAGTCGATGTTCGAGGCGCTGCTAAAACCAGCAGGTTGAAAGCATTGTCGGCAATGCCGTTCAAGACGTGGTTCACCTTTTCTGTATTCCGGCCTTGAAACAAAGGGCCAAGATGTCAAGAATGTAGGAGACATATGGTTCGGTAGAAGACTGGGCCCGTGTGGCAAGAGCCTTCTTCCAGCGAGCTGAAAACCTGACAAATCGTCTAACAGGTCGTGAATCTTTCCTTTAAAGAGATCTCAGCTCGCAACGTTGGCTTTGTGGCTTTCAAACCATGTTCGGGGAGTGCCGTCCAGGTCGGATTGCACGATGGCGAGCATGCGCGTAAGATCCCAGCGGCGAGTAGCACTCACAAGCTCGTACCGGTTCAGCAAAGTGTCACGATCGATTGAACCAACACCGGAGAAAGTGCCGGGATCCCGGAGGGGCAGGAGTGTGACGTAAGCGGCAGCTTGGACTGATGAGAGCAGCGTAGAGGAAGTACCAGTAGTCGACGCAGTTGAAGGGTTGCCGAAGTTGCGACCGCTGCGCATCTCCGTCAAGGTACGCGAGTCTTCCACCTCCACCAATATTATTACGAGTAACTTCTTTATTAATTTATTTACAACGCACAGAACTCGATGAGCAAGATGGCGCCAGTCCAGCATCAAAACAAAAACTCCCTTCGTCCTCTTCTTCCACGCAGCCGCGTTAGGCGGCTGTAATGTATCAATATAGTCACCAAGTACTTGCAACCGCAAGTCGAGCCGCAGTCGGATATACTTGGTTCAGAGACAGCCTAAGGTGACATACACACAAATTAGAGAAGAGGAAGAGTCTGCCAGTCCGTTTTCTTAATATTTAGGGCCTTCCAGCGAGCTCATCGCCAATCATCGTCATCTTCTTCACGCGAAAGTGTGAGGTGGGTCTCTGCTGTCCCTCGTGACATGCCTGTGATTGTAAAGTAGTCTCCCTTACCGAATAAACGCTATGCGCGAGACAGCAAAATACACAATCCAAAACTGAAGCCTAAAGTAGCTGCTTTATAGTAAACTTGCATAAACTGTCCTATTTGTTTACAATACTTACAAAAGTCAGCAAAAGTGCCTCATCAACTTTCAGCGAAACAAAAGTATTGTGGGCATTAATTATACCCATCTTCTTCACCTGTACATTATCATCTTTATCATGTGCTGCTCATGCATCCTCATCGTTGTCGCGTAGCATCATCATCTTAGTTCATTCATTGTAGCTGTCGGCTGCTGGTTTCTCGGACCTAATAAACGCCATCAACCGAGATTTGACAGACTCACAGAAGCAGCAGCTGCTTGATTTGTTGGAAAAGCATGCAAACTCTTTTGACGTTGATTCATCCACCCCGGGCCAGACAACCGCTACAGCAAATCGTATTCAGACAGACGGAACATCCATTGTGCGACACCGTTCGTACTGCGTCTCCCTAGCCGAACAAAAAATCATTGAGGAAAACATAGACGATATGCTGCAACGGGAAGTAATCCGGCCCTGAACCTGTCCTTGGTCGTCTCCCATCGTTCTGGTGCGCAAGAAAGGCGGTTCCGTGCAATTTGACGTCGATAACCGAGCTCTCAATAAGATAACTAGGAAGGACGTATACCCCATGCCACGCATTGACGACGCCCTCGATTCCTTACAGTGTGCTGAATACTTTTCGAGCCTCGACTTGCGTTCCGGCTATTGGCGAATCGCCATGCACAAATATGATAAGAAAAAACTGCGTTTTCAACCTCGGACAGCCTATACGAATTCACTGTTATGCCATTTGGTCTATGCAATGCGCCCGAAACTTTTCAGTGCATGATTGACACTGTGCTGCGTGACCTGAAATGGAAGACTTGCCTATGTTACCTCGATGACATTGTTGTCTTTCATCGACGTTTCTTCAACACCTCCAACGCTTGGACGAGGTCCTGACTTGTTTTGCGGGCACTGGTCTTCAAATTAACACCAAGAAGTGCCATTTCCGAAAGCCAGCACATATATCAAGGTCGTCGGTCATGTTTTGAGGAAGGACGGAACTCGTCCGGACCCTGATAAAACTGCTGCAATGCTTCGCTTCTCTCGCCCTGACAAACCGAAAGATTTGCGAAAATTTCTTGGTCTCACCTCTTACTTTTAGTGATTCATTCAGAACTTTGCCTCCAACACCAACAAAAATTTACGCTCCAGCAAACTGAGACATACAGTAAGCCCAAAGCTTGAGGTTGCTCCTACTTGAGCGGTGGTGCTCAATTATTCACAATTTGCTACATACACCACGTCCTTGTGGTGCTTGTTTGAGTGCTAATTATTGTTTCTCCCGAGTCAATATGTGGATGTCACTTATGTGCATGATATAAGGGTATGTTAGGTGTGACGATACGCCCAGCGCAGCTTGTAAATTGCGTTCGCCACCTGAGCTGTTTCTGTTCAATGGGACAGGTGGCGTTTGCGGAGGGTGGGCCCTCAGGCGATTGTGCGAGGTGTGTCAGCCCTCAGGCGTCACATACCCACGATTTTAAAGTAGTCTTCCCGACTGAATGAAAGTTCAGTTCGGACTGGCAACGGTAGATGGACGTGATTTTCAAGCGCTCCCGAATGATAGCGCAAATAAGTATTTTCGCATGTTTAGAGCTTCAATGTATATTTATTAAGGCAGAAGTGTAAATCTTTATAGCGCTTATCACTTTGTAGGGCTTTTTCGGGGGTCAGTCACCCAATATTTCATTGTGTGGGTGTGCGTGTGTGGGTTTTTTTCCTCCGGCCACCCTGTAGTGAAGGTGCATGTACACCAAGCACACAAGTGTTTGTAGTAAAGCTTAAACATTTTTTGTTCAGGGCACGGTTTGTCATACGCCGTGTTTTGTATTTATCGAGTGGGACAGTTAGAGGGGCAATTGGTGTCGAAAAGAAATAGTGAAAAGACTGTCAATTGTTAGGACACAGGAAGGGTTTGAAAATTAAGGTTAGTGTGGACGCGAATGCAGGAGAGGCTGATGCGAAGTGTAGAAAATGTGGGGTCAAGGAGAAAATTGAAAAAATGATGTTTGCCCAGAGTGACCTGCTGATGAGAATCGCCAACCTGGAGACTGCATCGGTGTGAGAATAAGAAAAAAAATGAGAGCTATTGGAGAAAAGCTCAGGGCAGCCGAAGTGGCTCTAGCAAAAGTGAACAAAGGAGTGGCCGATGGAAAGCACGGTACGATACTGGCCCCCAGAACGGTGGAGAAGAAAGAAGAAACAGGTTTGGAAAAAAACAAGTTCTGCCAGTTCAATGGTTGCAAAACTCAGCTCCATTGAAGTAGTGGTGGGGGAGGGGACAAAGCAGCCAGCGTCGCAGATGCGATCAACATTAAGGTGCGGGGAAATCTAGCTGAAAAGTCACAGCACGTGACAATCACCCGAGACTCGAATTTCAATCGATGCGCTGAAGCAATCAAAGAGAGGGTAAGAGGTGACAAGATAGTTTCAGTAGGAACGTTCTTAGGACGTAAGCGGGAAGCAGTCGTGAGGCATGCGAGCGCATAACTCACAACAAAAGCTGTTGAACGAAACGTTCTAATAATTACTGGTGATATAAACGATGTCATCAAGAAACATTTGGCAGGATTAGCGACCATACTGGCGAAAGTAGTCGGTGAGATGCGCGCCTTATACCTTCATGTACAGCACGCAGTGATATGCACAATACCGGAGATACTGGTGCGTGGCAGCTGCCTCAAAACAGCGGTTGTAAATCCAAACGAAGAGCTATGGCAGATGAGTAGAGAGAAAGGCTTTGAGGTAGTGCAAATAAACTGAGAGGTTCATAGGTGGGGTGGTTTTCAATCAGACAGAATTCACTTCAATGGGAGGTGAGGTCATTGGTTGGTTGGCTACTTTCAGGACACACAGTATTTCTTTGTGGTCACGCGGGCCGTTTGGCTCCAAGATAGCTAGTAACGAGAAAAATAAGCAGGGGGACTCTTTGACAGGTAGTATAGGTAGACAGGACTCCGAAGTGGAGCTAATATCTAAGGCACGTTGATTCCCAAGCAGAAAACAAAGTATCCACAAGGGCCGAGTTAATTGAGACGTAGTGAATATTAACATGCAAGGTTGCAGGAATACATTGAACTGGGAACAGGCAGGAGAACAACTAATACAGGAGAAAGTGATGGTATATGGGTTTTTGGAAACACATTTTAGGGACATGGTACACCACCAAAAATTCTGGACTACGCATGGGAATATTGTTTTACACCAGAAGGCAGCAGAAAGGGGGCATTCGTTCTCTAAAGCATAGACTGGCAAACAGTCAAGCAGGAGTGCAAAGAACAATTATGACTAAAAGAGAGAGTGGCAGGGCAGATAACGCTTCTGGGTTTTGTATACTTATGGAAAGCGGCAAAACCCAGAGAAGAAAACCAAGAAATGATGTAGTGTGTAGAAAATCACAATTTAAACCTAGGAGAAGAGTGTGAGGTAGATAAATTAGGAGGTATGAATGCGCACATAGAAGATATGGATAGATATTTTGACCCAACACGAAGAATGCTTATGGATATGTGTGAAAGGCAAGATTTTATACATTTGCAACAGCTTCAAGAAATGTGAAGGGCAGATAACATGGGAGGTCACAAAGCTGCGGTTGACGATAGATTACGCAATGATGTTTCATATGACGTAGAATCAGTAAGGGAGATGAATATCGATGAATATAGGTTCAGAAACATAGGCAGTGATCTGAGCCGTAGCAGGCTGAGATTTCGAAGAGACATGAAACTGAAAAAGAGGCATTATGAGCAACCACACTTTAATATTTATTCATAAAGGCAAATAGAAACAGCAACTAAAAAGATTGAGAATGTAATCACCGAGGATACTAAAACAGAGTGGACGTACACAAATCTAACTCAATTGTTTGAGTTAGAGCTTGCTAAGCTACGTGTCAACTTAACCAGACAAAGCAGACACAAACGCAAAAGTTAGCAGAATGCAGAAGTAAAGAGAGCCATAGTTAGACGTCAGGAAGCTTCCTGACGTCTAACAAAAGGGTGAACCGGAAGATGGTGTCAAAAGAAAATGGGATAGCTTTTTGAGCTGCAGAAGAGAAGCGTCAGATCTGATCAGCAAAAAGATTAGAAGAAAGGAGGCCCAATGGATGGCGGAAGTAAACAAAAAGAATAGAAAGGCAGCTGCACAGTTTTGGAACAATCTCGATTCTTCAAGTAACACCAAGAAAGCACTGCATCCGCCGTGCCAGATGAAGATGCACCAATTAGCGCAGTGGCTTCACTGGGATAATGAAAGTGAGCAAAGGCAGAGAAAAGGGTTGCTAATAGCACGTCAACAGGAGCTGACGGCATCTCAAGTATGATAATAAAGAAACTAGGACCACATTCTAAGCAAACATCAAGAGAGGCAGCGAGCAATGCAAATATGGATTGTGGAGCCCTCAGTGGGTGGAAACTAAGCAAAATGTGAATGATTTTAAAAGGAAATGGAGACAAAGCCGATATAAACATCTGATTTAAAAAGGAAACGGGGGCAAAGCCGATATAAACAACTGCCATCATATAACAGTGGCATCAGTATTTCATAGGCTGGTGATTTAGATAGTAAAGACTACAGACATGACTTGAGAATGAAGGGGTGCTTGAAGAACTACAAAATGGGTTCCGCAAAAAGAATGAGGTTGAAAGACAATCTGTTTTCATCGATGCAGTACATTGAATTAGCTAAAAAAGAACCCATGGCTGTAGCTGGCATTCAAGATGTCCAGTGAGCTTGCGATGGTGTGATTCAAGAACTGTTGGGGGGTATACTGGACTCAATAGATGGGGAAGATAGATTAACTTATCTTTTGAAGGATATCTGTACAAGTAATCAGTTCGTTATCAAATGACAAGAGCAGACAAATGAACATGTAGAAATGCAACGCGGGCTTCGGCTGGGATGTACCTTGTCACATATGTTTTGTTGCTTTATCTACAGAGACTGGAAGCCAAATTAAAGGGAAGTCGACTTGGCTTAAGCCTCTCTTTTGCCAAGCAATGAAAACACAATGAACAGTCATTACCAGCACTGATGTGTGCAAATGATATTGTGTTAATAGCCGAGAATAAAGAAGACCTGCGGGGATTGATAGACATGAGCGGTAATGAGAAAGATAGCTAAGTTTGAAGTTGAGCATGGAAAAATGGCTATCATAATTTTTTATGATAACAAAAGCAGTGAGCATGAGATACATAAAGTCACGCTAGAAATGGTAGATGAATACAAATATTTGGGTGTTTGGGTAAATAAAAGGGCTGAGTATCTCAAAGAGCACGAAAGGTACGCAATGAGTAAGAGAAACAGGAATGCAGCTGTAATAAAAAAGAGGGCACTGTGGAACTACAATAGGTGTGACAATGTGAAAGGGATTAGAAAAGGCGTCATGGTCCCGGGTTTGATGTTCAGCAATTTGGTCTTCTGCATGAATCTAGAGGTTCAAGCAAGATTGGAAATTAAACAACGTGGCACATGACTTGCTTTGGGAGCGCACGGAAATACTTAAAATAGGGAGTACAGGATGACATGGAATGGACATCGTTTAAGTGCAGGGAAGCTAACAGCAAGACAGAATTTCAGGAGCGATTGACGAAAATGGGAGAGGAGCCTTGCGCTGGGAGCCTTGGGCTGGGAAAGCACATAAAGAATGATGATACTGTGGTGGGGAATTCGCAAATCAATGACTAGTGGGACCATCGCTGAGTGCGAAGCGCGAGCGGGTGCACGAGTTCTAGACGCTGGACTGCCCGAGCATTTGTTTTCGTACCGGCTGTCTACCTGGCATCGCTAATAAACTCCCTTGCAAAGTGGTGGATGTGTGCTGGGTACGCAAAGCTGGAACTTCGAAGCAGGAAGCTGCCCACTGCATCAGCAATGCCTGATTAGACGACCGAGCAAGGCACCACTCAGCAAAGCACGGCCCAATCTCATCTGGTCATCGTGCCTACCACCCTGCGCCCACGAGATCTCCCCTTCTTCAGCGGCACCGAGGACCAAGATGTGGAGGACTGGTTGCAGCTGTTTGAAAAGGTGAGCGCCGCCAACAAGTGGGACGACCCCTCGAAATTGAAGTATGTCCCATTTTATCTCAAAGACGCCGCCAGCCTGTGGTTCACAAACCACCGTACTGAACTTATCACTTGGGCCGGTTTCAAGACCATCCTCGCAGCTGTGTTCGATCGCCCCGCAGTGCGCAAGTGGCGTGCTGAGCAGCGCCTACGCGGACGTGCACAAAGGCAGCGCGAAAACTTCACTAGCTATATTGAAGATGTGATCGATTTATGCCGGCGCATCAACCCTGAGATGACCGAACATGACAAGATCAGGCATATCTTGAAAGGCATAGACGATGATGTCTTTCAAATGTTGCTGGCAAAGGGCCCATGTACCGTATCCGAACTTGTGACCTTGTGCCAAAGCTTAGAAGAGATTCGGAAACAACGTGCAGCAGTTCGGAGGTCGACGACAGTAGACGACCCTCTCGCTGCCCTGGCCGTCGGTGGTGACGGTTCCCTGCTGGAGCAGAGAAAACAATATGTACGCGAAGAGTTCGCACGACAGCTTTCGTGTCTCTCGTATCTGCCGACCACCGAAGCATGAACGAACCGCCTAACGCCGACAATCAGACAGGCTATTCAGGAGCAGGTCTCCGAGGCGTTGCCATTACCAACGCCTGCCTCTCCGCCAACGCCTGTTGCCGCGCCACTGACTTATGCGGTCGTCGCAGCAATGCCTCTATCTCGTCTGCCAATGTATGCGCCACAACCTGTGCGACCATCCACCGCGCCGTTTTCAGCTACACAGAAGCACACCGGAAATCCTTGGCGCAATGCTGACAACCGGTCCACATGTTACTTTTGCGGAATTCCAAGTGAAGTTGCACGTCTAGTCGTCGGCGCTTCACAGTTAACGCACCGAAATATCCTGACTATTCGTTTCGGCCTCCATACCACGCGCCTCACATAACACCTGATGTTCACGAACGCGATGCGCAAACTGCTTCCGGCGCCCCAACATTCGCTTCTAGACGTTCTACTTCCTGCTTGCCTTCACCTTCAACAAGTCGTCGTTCTGTATCGCCTATGCGTCGACGACCCACCTCCATTGAGACGGAAAACAAACTGCCGCAGCTCCGAGGCACGTGCTGCGTCATCGTCTAATCGTATGATTCCTGGCCTGTCTGTCGCCAATCTTATCGATGAAATCGTCGAAGGTGTACGAACACCCGCACTCATCGATACTGATGCCGCGATATCTGTGATTAGTCAAAGACTCTGCCGCTCTCTTCGTAAAGTGACGATGCTTTCTACCGTGGTTTCTCTTAGTACTGCGAGCGCCCAACAAACCGAGCCCGTCGTGGCATGTACAGCAAAAGTGGTTATTCGAGACGTGTTGTACACCACTGAATTTCGCGTGTTGGCTTCATGTTCCCACGCTGTCATCCTAGGATGGGATTTCTTATCACGTCATCACGCCGTTGTGGACTGCGCTCGGGCCGAAGTGGGGCTGTTACCGCTTCGTGATGCGCCTTCTGTTGATTCGACCCTATCTAGTGTGGCTAACCTTGTCGTCGCGACGGACATAGACCTTCCTCCTTTCAGCGGCCAGTTTGTCCCTGCCTGCTGTGCTTCACTTTCTGACGCTACCGTCCTATTCACGCCATCTGACATCTTCGGTAGCCGCCACCATACATCGCTGCCATTCGCCGTTCTTGAGCTTTGTCAAGACACTACCGCGATATTTATTTCCAATCCCAACTCATGCTCCCTCAGTTTGCGCCGCAACGAGAAGCTCGGCCACATTCATCTTATCGATGAAGGTACTATCGTGTCTGCCGATTTCTTCGACACCAAGACGAATATGGAGCTGAACGCGTTGGTTCCTCACTTTGCCTAGAACAGCCTGTCTACCGATCCATTTCACCGTTCTATTGATGGCCCTCTCGTCCCTGCTCAACGAGAGCAGCTTGTTACCTTGTTGCACGAATTCAAGCGTTCGTTTGACTTTCGCCAAGCGGTGCTAGGAAGAACAAAGACACAATTGACACAGGAAAGTCGACTCCTTTGCGCCAGCGCCCTTATCGTGTGTCACTGTTGGAGCGTCAGGTAATTGCAGCACAAGTAGACGACATGCTACAGCGTGGAGTCATCAAACCTTCTTGTAGTCCTTGGTCTTCCCCAGTTGTACTCGTCAAAAAAAAGGATGGTTCGATCCGGTTCTGCGTAGACTACAGGTGCCTAAACAACATTACGAGGAAAGATGTTTACCCTTTTCCCCCATAGACGACGCTCTCAATTGTCTCCAAGGTGCCGAACTCTTTTCCTCGCTTGACCTTCGCTCGGGTTATTGGCAGGTCCCAATGGCTGAGTCTGATCGTCCAAAAACGGCGTTTGTCACATTGAATGGCCTCTATAAATTTACCGTAATGCCATTCGGATTCTGCAATGTGCCTGCCACATTCGAGCGAATGATGTACCGCATTTTACGCGGTCTCAAATGGAACATACGCTTGTGCTCTCTTGATGACGTTGTGGTTTTTTCACCCGATTTCGCTTAGCATCTCACTCGTCTGCGTAAGATTCTACAGTGCCATAGAAACGCAAGGTTTCAGCTTAACCTGAAGAAGTGTCACTTAGGGGCTAAACATCTCACCATACTTGGTCATGTCGTCTCGAAAGCCGGCATCTTTCCCGACCCTGACAAGCTTCATGCTGTTGCCAAATTTCCTAAGCCGACTACAGTTGAAGAACTACGGAGCTTTGTGGGCCTGTGCTCCTATTTTCGTCAGTTTGTCCGGAACTTTGCCTTCATCATCACTCCACTCGCCAAACTCCTTGCTGGCCCTGCAGATTTTTCAAACTGGATAGCAGCTTGTGAAGAATCCTTCGCAACACTGCGCCAACTCCTTACCTCACCACCCGTACTGCGCTATTACGACCCTACTGCGCCAACCGAAGTACACACGGATGCAAGTGGCGTCGGCCTTGATGCAGTACTCGCGCAACGCAAACCAGGTTTTACGAAGTATGTGGTCGCCAATGCCAGTCACGCCCTTACTAAGGCAGAAGCCAACTATTCTGTTACGGAAATAGAGTGCCTCGGGATTGGGTGGGCGGTAAACAAGTTTCGCCCCTATTCGTACGGCCAAACTTTTGATGTGATAACTGACCATCACGCACTTTGTCGGTTGGCTTCACTGAAAGATCCTTCCGGCCGCTTCGGACGTTGGTTACTATGCCTCCAGGAATTCGACATACGCGTCGTCAACCGACAGGGGCGAAATCACTCTGACGCAGATGCGCTTTCACGATCACCCGTGAAATCTGATGATAAGGATATATCAGCCCTGGACCTTCCCCTGTCTGCCGTCAGCGTCACAGACATGTGATTCAAACAGCGGAAGAACCATTCAATTGTCTTGCTCTTGAACATGCTTTTTGGCGCACAAACTTCCGGTTACCCGCGTGCTCTTTGCTGTCAAGCAACGCATTTCACGATACGGGATGACCTGTTATACCGTCGAAACTATCAAGTGGCGGGTGGTAATTGGCTGCTAGTCATACCCAGCCATATGCGGTCTGATACCTGCAAATATTTTCACACAGAACCGCAACACGCACACGCCGGTGCGCTAAAGACGTATGAGCGGATTCGCCAACGTTACTATTGGCGGGGTATGTACAGGTTTGTACGCAAACACATTCGCTTATGTTCCCAGTGTCAGCAGCGCAAGACATTCTCTCATTCACCCGGTCAACTGCAGCCTTTGCCATGTCCTGCATGCTCATTTGACCGGGTTGAGGTTGACCTATACTGCCCGCAACCGTGCTCCGTTGGTGGTAATTGATGTGTGATTGTAGCTGCCGACCATCTGACAAGGTACACCGAAACGGCACCGCTACCTTCGGCTGCCGCTCATGACGTTGCAACCTTCATCTTGCACCGGTTTGTTCTTCGTCATGGTGCACCACGGGAGCTCTTGAGTGACAGAGGTCGCGTATTTTTGTACGAAGTTTTGCAGCAGCTTCTACATTCATGCCGTACGATACACCGCACATCAACCGCCACCACCCTCAGACGAACAGCCTAACGAAACGTTTCAACAGAACCCTCGGAGACATGCTCGCTATGTATATTGATTCCGACCACTCCAACTGGGACATTGTTCTTTTTTTCGTGACGTACGCCTACAATACGGCGATTCAATCAACAACAGGCTTTTCTTCAATTTTTCTTTTATATGGTCGTGACCATTGCAACACACTTGACACAACTCTGCCATACAATCCTGATGCCTCCGAGTTCAGCCCAGTTTCTGAAATGGCCGAACATGCAGAAGAGTGTCGTCAGCTTGCACGGTCCTTCACAGATCATTAGCAAGCCCTCCAAAAAGATAGCCACGACCACGATCTTGTTCAGAATATTTTCCCCGTCGGTTCTCTCGTGTGGCTCCAACTGCCTTTCCACTCTCCTGGACTGACTCCCAAGTGTCCACCGAAGTATACGGGCTTATACCGCGTCATACAGCACCCTTCTTCTGTCACATATGTGATTGAACCACTCAAGCCGTCCACGGAGAAGCGCCACCTTGGTCGTGAGACGGCCCATGTCAGTCGCCTCAAGCCCTGTTACAACCCTCCTGTTCTCTTGTCACCTTGAGTCGCCAGGATGGCTGGTCTTCGTCGCCGGGGCATTGTAGTGGGGAATTCGCAGGGCAATGACTAGTGGGACCATTTCTGAGTGCGAAGCGCAAGCGGGTGCACGAGGTGTAGACGCCGGACTTCCCGAGCATTCGTTTCCGTACTAGCTGTCTGCCTGTTACTGGGCGTCGCTATTAAACCCCCTTGCAATACTAAATAAAAAAAGCAAACTCGAAAATTTCCAAGCACGTATTTAGACAACAGCAGAATATCAAGCCAAAAGGAAACATCGGTTAAGAAGAAGGTGAAGGTAATAGAGAGGGACATGCGGAAGATTGGAATGCTTAAAAATTGATCACTACAGACCTAACGAACTTTCAAGCAGGAAATAGCAAAACAGGCTAGAACGAGAGTATTGCAGACTAAGACTTACCAAGCCCAATTCGAAGGCACAGACACGGTATGTTTTGCATGTGGAGAGGAGGAGGAAATGGCCGAACATTTGATAATGTTCTGTAAAAGACTCCACCCTGTAGTTCAAGATATTGGCGCGCAATTTCTCCAAGCATTTGGGTTTAGGGACTGTTAAGGCAAAATAGACAATAAACGGGTAGAAATATTCAGAAGGAGGCTAACTGATTGGTGGCTACATTCAAGGTGCGAGTGAGATTCGATCCTTAAAGGCATAGTGATAGTATTTACATTCATGGCTGGGTTCGTGGGCCAAATCCCAATCTAAAGGGCACAGCCGGATCCATCCATTCATCCATCCATCCATCCATCCATCCATCCATCCATCCGTCCGTCCGTCCGTCCTTCTGTCCGTCCATCAGTCCCACCAGTCCGTCCGCCCATTCATCCATCCATCCAAGGCTCTCAGTGCTAAGCGACTCACTCCGCCTGTAGAAGGTTATTGCTGCGGAGCCTCGCTGGTTTACTACGCTTTATATAAAGATATACATGGATTTCATTAAAACATGACACGCTGGCTCTGCTGCAATGAATTTTATATCCTGTTTTATGTGCCGCCCATTTTCTAACAGTGTTTTTTTGTGATATACAGCTTTCACTGGTAGACGGTGTTTTTAAAAATACCATTTACATGTACATTAGAACTGTGCGCTGCTGTTGAACGAGTTTCCGTTTGTTTTGTCCACATAGTTGTTATTGTTTCTTTGCTGTTGGTCTATGGATGGTTTGTCGTTGTAAAGAAGTTTGCGATATGACCAAGGCGTTTGAAGATATCAAGCGTGAGCTTAGATTAGAAATCAGAGGCTTAATGGGGCCCTCTAACGCTTTTCACTACTTCATAGTATTATAAATGTTTTTCTAGCTGGTTTCGTACATTGACGGCTCAAGTGATAGGTGCCACAAGAAGAGAAGTGATAGGGCCACGCAGTGCAAATGTATTCAGCATAGAGATATCAAAATTGAATGAAACAAATGCTCACATTCAACTCAACTTTTGTGAGCTCACCTTGCCGTGTTTCTCTCGCCTTCTCACGTCGGAAAGATGCCAAATTAAATGAACTGAAAGCCCTACCATAAAAGAAGCCCGCATGACATATTGCGCATTACGTCTAGCGTATTAAGGACGTCGTTGCGATGGTAACAAACAATGCGGTGCTTGACGAGGGAATGACTCGTGCGAAACGAGCCAGCTTGCGACCATTTCTATGAAGTTTTGCAGTTTTAATACTTTTCGCCATAAAATCTATTTAAAAGTTGGGCGGCATGTGGCAGCGCAAAACGACTTAGCGCCCTTGTAATGCTGAATATGTGGTCGAAACTGCCCTGCTATTGGATCCACCTACATATACACAGTGGGGTTTTCAAAGGCGGAGAATGTGGCCTGGTGTTTTTAACAGATCGATGAAGCAAATATAAAAGGGAAACTAACTGGTGAACCTGGAGAGGGTGCATCAAATGTTAGAGTTTTATTTTAGCAATACTGAGTTTGCTTTCGTAACTTCCGGTAATAAAACGGGTGGCATGGTTTTGAGCAAGGTCTAAGTTAGTAATCAAGTAGTCTTGATGAGGAGACCTAATATATGACGCGAATCCGAAGTGTGAGTGAATGAATTTTAGGTACGCTAACTTGCGAATGTTTGGTTGCAATTTACGCAGATTACGACGAATGTACCCAAACGTTTGTGATGCATTATTACAGATAGCAGTGATGCGGGGGACGAGTCTTCGGCATGTTTGAGGATAGTAATAACAATGGCTTCTTTCCAAGCTGAGGGGATCTCGCCAAAAAACCGTACAGGATAATACAAGGAAAGAAGGGCTCTTTGAGTTTCGGATGGTAGGTGTTTTGACATTTCATATACTTCTCGGTTGGAGCCTGGGGTGGATTTAATGCAGCAGGTGAGCGAAGCCTGTAGTTTAGCTATATAAAGGTTCATTGTATGCCTCATGTTTCGTGGATTTGCGCTCTATTTTTTGTTTTTCTATTTTGGTTTTATGTCGCTGAAACATTTTAGTAAAGTGCGACGAGTTGGAGACCTGTTCA
This sequence comes from Rhipicephalus microplus, assembly GCF_013339725.1. NCBI lineage: Eukaryota > Metazoa > Arthropoda > Arachnida > Ixodida > Ixodidae > Rhipicephalus > Rhipicephalus microplus. Next base: position 28,427,895 of record NC_051174.1, read on the forward strand.
AAGTGCGCTCCAAGAGAGTTCGTCTGGTACTCCAAGCTTTCACCTTGTGTGTTCACTAGTGGAAGTGAATGTGCTTGCCATCATGCTACTCTACAAACCACGTTCCAAACTCTCGCCTGATCTGTATATAAATTAATACCCTTTAAAAATTTCTGCCAGCTTTTTTTTAGCTTGCCGACCATGAGACTTCCATGAGACCTAATGCTTTTGAAACTGCCAAGAATCTTGGCCGTCGGTGAGTACCGGAGCAGCCTCCATGCTTCGTTTTGCTTTTTGCGTGCATTTTGACATTGGCTACTCCACAAAGGGAGCCGTAGTTTTGCGCAGAGACCCGTTTGTGGGATACATTTTGTTGCAGCATCAATTAGAAAAGTGGTGAAGAAGTCAACAGCTGAATCTACGCTTAAGCCACGTATCTCGGACCAACATAGGTGAGTAGCTTTTCGAAACTCTTTCCAGTCGGCCTTGTAAATCTGCCATCTGGGAATCTGTGGAGTGCATGCATTATGTACTGGTGTGCTCAGGATTATTGGAAAGTGATCGCTTCCGTAAGAATTATCCACGACTTTCCATTTGAGTAGGAGTAGGAGCAAGGGAATGTAATCCTGACATCTATGGACGAGTAGGCGTTGTTAGCCAGGCTGTATTATGTTGATTGGTTCTGATTGAAAAGACAAGCACCGGGTGAGGAAAGGAACTGTTGAAATAGATGGCCTCGTGCACTGCAGCCAGAGTTACCCCATAAACTACTGGGTGCATTCAATTCTCCAAGAACCAGATAAGGCTCAGGTAGTTCATCTATCAATGTTTGAAATTCATGTTTTTGAAGGTGGTACAGAAGGGTACGTAAAGAGGATGGTACGTAAAATGGTGACGAGTTCGTTCAAAAGAGCTGCTTGAACAGCCACTGCTTTAAGAGATGCTTGTAGTGGTTAATGTGTACATGCTACACCCTGATACCATAATGGCCACCCCACCAGATGACCGTAAACTCCCATCGCAATCCTTTCTGAATATAACATTACGATGTAGGAAGTGAGTGTTCTTGAAGTTTTGTTGTGTCCCTTACACACACAGCACTTTTGGTGAGTGTTTGTGTAAGCGTTCATGGATATCGTTTGTGTTTCTAAGCAGTCCTCTGAAGTTCCATGGTATGAATTGTGTATTCATTATGAGTGTAAATGAGTGCTGTGTGTACTAAAAAAAATATTGCATTAAGTCAGGAGCCATTGTGAGGCCCCGTGAGGAAGGTGTTTGACTTTTTGGCACGCTCCAGAGAGCCGCGCATTTCCTTCGGTGCTGAAGACACCGTTGCACTTGCTGTTGTGTCTATCACCTCGGACTAGGTTCTGTATGTCCGTTCGAAGTTTACGCGTGTGAACACGGAACCCTTAGAACTATCTGTCAAAAAAGAATACCCTTGGGCTTCAGGTCCGGAGGCCTGCAAACCTTTCAGTGGCGGAAGAGCTTGTGCTAGTCCCGCTGAGGGGGTGAATGGCACTGCCCCCCGTACATTTTGTGTGGTACGTGTGGGTGCCGTGGATTTCGGGGGCACTGCCCGCTTTCGTGAAACCTCCACGAACGACGGACCCTGTAAAAATGGATGCTTACGCGCTACCTAAACGAGATGTTTTAATTAACTTTCAATGTAAATATTTGTTTTTTAAGTTTCCAAGTAGGACATGTGTGAGAGTAAGTGAAGTGTTCAACGTCCCAGTTTGCAGTATGGGCAATTTCTTCTTCACAGTTGTCTGTAGCGTGTTCATAGCGAACTACACTTTGCACAGGTTCGACGACCACGAGATTTCTGAGAGCCATGGCTTAAACGCTGGCACTTAAAACAGAATCGGGGGTTGGGGATTAAGGTTGGGACCTTTAACTTCAATTAGCCTGTTTCCATGTATTCTGAAAGTGTGTTTGTGCAAAATATAACATTGCGGTGCTTCTTCGAGGTTTCTTTGTTGTCACTCTTGATCTTGATCATCTGTACACACGTTATGTGCTGCTCGTTGCAGCCTCAAAGACCTCACTCTCTGTCAGGTTTATTAGGTCTTACTCAGATACACGCCTCGAGATCTGTTCAGGGCACGATGTGGTGTGATTCTGGTGTGGTTCCAAAAAAGTGAGTTTTGTGAAGTTTTCCTACTGGGCCTTGCTTTGAACATCAAGATAAAGGTCGCCCCTAGCCATACGTGTATCCATAAAACATGGACAAAGGGTGTTCGGGAGGCATTTCGAAACGACAAACGGAGAGATTGTTGTTTCAATTTTTTGTTGTGTGTGACAATAAATCACGTGGAAGCGCGGGGAAATTTCGTTCGGCTTTAGGAAGACATTCATCGTTCCTTCGGTGCGCCCCCTTTTAATGGGAAGTTGATCAGACAGTTTGGTAAATGAAGAAAGGCCATGAAATAACTACAAATTTGGCAGCCATGCCAGCTAACCACCATTAAGCCAAACATTGGGATGCGGCAGAGCAATTATAAAAAGGCATGCCAGTGCCAGCTGTACAAAGCCACTATAACCCAGCATTATGTGACCAAGAGAGGGCACATACACAAGGTTGACCAGTGCTGCCTGGAACAACGAAGTAAAAAGAAGAGGGGAGATGGCAGGAATGATTGAAAGAGAGAAAAGAGGAAAATATAAAGAGAGAGGGAGAGGAAATAGCGACTGCCGATTTCCCTTAGGTGGGTAAGCCCGTAGGTGCGGTCTACGTGAAGCCGGGGCCAAACGGGTGTGCTGCCTCTACCAGGGGCCTTAAAAATTCACTCACCTGGTGTGGGCTCAACCCCCAGGTTCCCCTGATTCCGGGACATGGTGAAGCCATGCACGGTTAGTCGTCGAAGACGTCAGAACCCCGCATTAGCTAGGGTACGTGGTGTCGCTACACGTCCAACGCCTACTTGCGCAGATGCCCCTGCGGGGGATGTCAGGTGGCACTGCTGGTAAAAACGTGTCCAGAAATCATTCACTCCTTCGCGCGAAATCTGAATACGGAAGCCACAAGAATAACAGAAAAAAGTGTTACGTTACTCGACATAAGTGCATTGATTGATATGTGAGGTTTAACGTCCCAAAACCACCATATGAGTATGAGAGAGGCCGTAGTGGAGGGCTCTAGAAATTTTGACCACGTGGGGTTCTTTAACGTGCACTCAAATCTGAGCACACGGGCCGCCTCCATCGGAAATGCAGCCGCCGCAGCCGGGATTTGATCCCGTGACCTGTGGTTCAGCAGCCGAGTACCTTAGCCACTAGACTACCTCGGCGGGGCTACTCGACATAAGTGTAACAAACATTCATTCAATAAACTGTATCACTGGACTGCTGATAGTTAGCTTAATCAACCCCCTGATAGTGTTTTGTCTACTGATTGAAAAGTATGGGGCTTAGGACCCCACCTTGAGGTACGCCGCGATAAGTATGACGGTGCTTTGTTGCACCATTTTCTGCATTCTAGGTGTTTGCAATAAGGGTAGCAGCTTAAAGGCAATGGCGCGCTAGCTGTTAGGATGGCCATAGTCTGCGCGCATGTGTTTGTGCGTGTGTTTGTGCGTGCGTGTGCACGCGTGTGCATGTGTGCTTGTGTTTGAGTGTGTGATTTCGTTGGAAGGGGGAGAGATAGAGCGCGCGCGCTTACGCGCGGCAATCACTGTCGTGTTCTGGTGGTCAGCAAATTGAACGAAACTTTGTCAGAAAACTTTCAACTAATGCATCATTAACTTGCACACATTCTATTAAGAAGCTAAATTGACACGCTACGCTTACTGCTAGTTTTATGCAGAATGAGGCAGGCTTCATCCAGGCTGTCTAGTAGCTTGATAAAATAGGAATACTTCATTGCGTCCAGTAAGTCGACCCTCGGTTTACCCGTACTACACCCATGTGAAGACTGTTAGACAAGTGTCATCTGCCGTACTTTGCGCTAATTTATTAGCCCGTACGGAGTTACACTTGATCAAGTCCCTGTGAGGAAGGGAACAGAAAGCAGTACCTAAAGCAGTATATTTTGTACAGCTCTACCCTTACGCCACCGATGCGGGACGCTGACCATCATGTTCCGCGTTTGATGAGGCTTCTAAGCATATTTAAGGTCTTCTCCTTAATATTCAAAAGGTTTAGTGTCACAAATACCGTGGTTGGAAGTGTGCCTGCAGTGTCGCAAGACAGCATAGCTCAAAATTGTCGCATCTCAATTTAAAAAAAAGAAAATACTTGTCCAGCGTGATGAAGAACTGAGTCGGTAACGCATAGGCCCACACTATCAGAGTTGTGTTGAAAAGCATACTCCTTTTTACGTAGGGGCCGCCCATCACTGCTGAAGTCAATACGCTACCTTTTGCATGTGTACCTTAGCATAATCATTCTGCAGAAAATTGTCTCTACGCGCAATAAAGTTAGTATTCTTTCAGTGGTCATGTCGGACCCTTCAGATAATGTTGAATCTTTTGACTCCCATCGCTTCCAAGAAGTCGGCAGTAGAGCCACCCGTTTTTGTTGAGCTTGCCTGAGTTTTTTTGCAGCCATGTCAGGCATTCAGAACGCCCTGGTAAAACGGCACGCACAGCATCTGAAGGGAGTGCAGGTTTCTTTGGTGCGTTCAACAGGATGTTTCCCTTGTATTCTGCACGATATGTGGCAGATATCGCTTCCTCTGGGAAATGCTCCGCTCCCATAATAGTCAACTGACTGCAAGGCTCTGTCAGCTTTCGAAATTGTGCGTCGCCACTTGTCCAAGCGCTCTGGTTCACGAGAGCCTTGAAAAGTGAGACACGCTTCGTACAAGCCCGATACCCCGACTTGCAATTAGGGACAGAACACCACTTGCCCATCTCGAGGCGCACCCAGCGACAAGGACTCTGGCGCGTACTCAGAGCCATACGCAGCGCCGAGAAATGGGTGCCTTGAAAACTGCTAATCAGCTATAAAAATGCACTGTCAGGCTTCACAGACACACGGCGACGCGTTTCTAAATCACAACACCTCATATACTCAAAGCTTTCAAGAAAGCGTTTTTTGGCGCGTGTAAGTCAGAATGAGCACCACGCGAAAACTTGGCACGCCAAACAGTAGCGCCATATCATCATGCGTGATGGCAACTACTCGTAGCTAAAGATCATTGGCGAACACAATCTGCCCGCGCATTGTCCTGTAGTGCTATACAGACGTGCCATTTTTCGTGCGATGTGGCGTGCGGTGTCGCATAGTGCGGCGTTCCGCATGCGACGTTTCCGGACACACGGGGCCGAAGGACCTATCAGCAGCACGCTCCACACCCATGCGGCACCTCTGCATGAGCGGTCGGACGACTTTGTGTCCTTGTAATGAAGATCAAAAGGGAGAATAACTGGGCGTGAGCTTCCTAGCGCTGCTGTTTTTTCGCGAATTTTGTAAGATTTCTTAGTCGTCTTCTGCATCTTACTGCCAAGATTCAGCCACCACCTTCGCGGTGCACCAGGCGCCACGTCTCCGAGGCGCCGAAGCCTTATGTTAGGCTTCCACGATGTCCGAAAGCTTCGGCTACTGGTGGCGGCCATTCTTTTCGGCCCCCATCAGATGAAGACGAAGTGATTAATGCGCCAGAACAGCAAGATAACCCCGTGTTTCGCGGTCCCGAAAAGACTGTGAGAGCCCCAAGACGACACCTAACGCCAACGATGAGTGTGTCACTCCGGAGAAGGCGTGAACTGATAATCAAGAGGATTACAGCGATGCAACAATAATCGACTCCACGGAAATAAACTGTGATGTAGAAGCAGAAGACAGGCCTTTCCCGACAGTGACGTGCAAAAAAGCCTGACCAGTGGGGATACCCGCAATTTTCAAGCTGACATCCCTAAGCACCTCGATCTGGAAAGTCAATCCGAACAAACCGGCCAGTGAAGTAGTATCTGCTGCTAAAGATAAACTGCCGTCATTCCGTGTCAACAGAGATGGCAACTTCTCCATAAGTGTCTCTAGAGTTACTGCATCCTCCAGACTTCCTAAGTTAACACATGTTGCTGGTCTTGAAGTGGCACCGTATATATCGCAGTCGTATGTCAGGAACCTAGGAAAGATTAGTCAAGTACCAGTGCAATACAGTGAAGATCAACTGCTTGAATATTCAAGAGACAGCGGTGTAATCTCAGTCAGAAGAAAGACTAAATTGCTCCGTCGTGAAAATGGTTCAGCAGAGCCACATTTACCCGGCAGTGCGATTCTTGACTTCTCCCCCGACACGCCGCTGCCGCCTTGTATTTTCCTAGGCTTCACAAGTCATGCAGTGGAAGAATTTACACAGCCCGCTACTGGATGTTACAACTGTTAACAATATGGACATGTTGACAAAATCTGCCATGGACAACTTCGCTGCGAAATCTACGTAGGAGCACATGATTACAAAGAATGTACACTGAGGGATCCTCCCAAATGTGCCAATTGCAATGAAGGCCACATAGCGCCATATGCTGGTTGTCCAAAAAACCAGACAGCTACTCAACTAAAGTGACAAGACATTTTGCTTGGGAGAGTTCTAAAAAAGGGATTGCCTTTTCCGAATCCTGAAACTGTACATCCACTCTCTGTGACTTGAAAATCGCAAAAGACTACAACACTACTGTCGTATGTGACGGTAGCCTAGCGAGCTTCAGCTCAGAAAAACAAAAGTACAGCCAAAACGGACCGTAGAGAACGATCGCTATGCGTTCAAAGGCAGACAAGCGACAGCAGGACACCGAACCCGTCAGCAACTCAGGATAACCAAGCGTCTACACCTTTCACCTCACCAAAGCCAAAGGCACAAGAGCAACGTGCGCCGAAAACAAGTGATGTGAATATGGTTATATTGAAGCTCCTCCATGCTTTGAAGGAAATCCTGCGTGTATTTCCACAGGCCAATGACCTTCCTGAGGTGAGCGCAGTCCTTTCATAAGAGCCTCTAGCAGTACAACAAAAAATTGTATAGCAAAATTGCTCTGCAAATGATAAACTGTTTCCGGTACACTTTAGGAAGCTGGTTGCTCAGTATAGCCTCCCCGCTCTGTGTCTAAATGAAACCAACGTTGGCCCTGACTTTGGGATTTCTAATTATGTCAAATATGCATCAAGAAGAAATCCAGGCCTGGATTTGTTATGGTTTAATTCAAGCAGGGTATTATTATGCGTACGGCGCGACAAACCCTCTTTTGTTTTATACTCGTCGGACTCGGACGTGCCAGAATTTGTAGGGTGCTAAATTCAATTCCAGAAACTTACCATCACCGTAACTTGGCTTTATTTGCAACCATCGACACGCATCCCCGAATCATCTCTGGTTCATTTATTGGGCAAAGCCCAGAGACCTGCCCTCATCTGTGAAAATTTTAATGTGCACAATATCACGTGGAGCAGTACTCATACTGATTCACATGGGTGTACACTTGAAAAAGCAAATGCTCGATGTGGTTTTGTTGTAGTGAAGATGAATCAGTAACGTTTTTAAAAAGTAATAATTATGCCAGCTGTCTAGGCTTCGCTATAGCCTACCCTGACATTGCACGAGATATGAGCTGGTGTACAGACCTCAAAACAAGAGGGAGTGACCATTACCCAGTTCTTATGCAACACCCAAGAATGCAAGTGAAAGCGATCACAATGAATTCAAAGTTAAGTGACTGGAAACTATTTCGTGAACATACTGGACGTGACTTGATGGGAGGTAATGAGTTGGATAGATTTATGTCCTGCATTAAAAGCAGTTACTCCCGTGTGACAAGGTTTGCAGCTGTTCTAACAGGCCACTAAAGTGCGGATGCAGACTATGAGCGCCTACGAGCTATTAGAAGGCGAGCAGAACGTCGCTATTGCCGCACTGGGAGGCTTGTAGATTATAAGAAGAGTCAGGCAACACACATCCAATCTAACTGACACATGGGAAAGTTAGGTCAGAAAAAAATGGCATGATTTCTGCAATTCATTGACCCTTTTTACTCCCCTTTCGAAAATCTGGCAGATAATCGCTGCTGTAAGTCATCCACTATCCCAGCGAAAGCCGTTCAGAGCATTGGCTGTATCTCTAGATTGTCCAAATGTGATGTTTCTAATGAGTTCGCACAATGCTGACTTGAACTGGGCAATTTGTTCACAACACTACTGCACAGCTTAGTTCTCTATAGCAGCAAATCCAAGATGCACACTATTTATCACATGCTCTACTAGATAACACGTATTCTCTACTAGAGTTGCGTGCTGGTCTAGCACTATCCTGTGTAAGAACGCCAACCAATTCCGACAACGTATCGTGCAGTGTTCTGAAAAATGTAGGACCCGACGGCATGCTAGTTCTTCTACTGATATATAACAATATGTGGACGAAGGCGTACGTTCCAATGTGTTGGAATGTTGCGAGAATCGTTCGAATACTGAAGCCCGGTAAATCACCGCTTTTACTTGACTCATTCCGACCAGTCAGCCTCACTAGGTGTGTATCTAGAGAAATAGAAAAAATTGTTGACAGAAGATTACAGTGGTGGATTGATGCTGACAACTCACTTCCAGAACAGATGGCTATCTTCAGACGATGGCGATGCACCATGGACTACGTCTTCAACCTCGTTACATTCATAGAACATGAGATGAGCTGTGGAAACATGGCTGTTGCAGTGTTCATAGATATTGAGAAGGCGTTCGACTCTGTGAGCCACCTTTCTGTGCGGCACGGATTTTTGCACAAGGAGTTCACGGTCATATCCTTCAGTGGATCGCCAACTTCCTGCGGAACAGACAAAAATACCTTTCAACCAATAACGGAGACACCGATCGCTTCAACGTGAGCAGAGGTGTACCCCAAGGAAGTGTGCTAAATACGCTTCTTTTAAAGGCTGCAATGGCAGGTCTTCCAGCAATACTGCCCGAAGCCTTGAACATACCGATGTATGCAGAAGACAAATGCATATGGACGTCTCACAAATCACTGGAAGTGATCGACCATCTGCTTCAACAAGGACTAACTGCAATAAGTGATTACCTCAAACAGCGAGGCATGGAGATTTCTCACGCCAAATTTGTAGTTCTGGCAGTCACAAGAAAAACAGCAAAAAATTTGAAGCTTTTTGTGGATTGCCAGAGAATCGCAATCGCCGAAAGCATCGCTTTCTCAGCGTTACTTTAGATAGCCGACTCAAATGGAGTCAACATATTGCTGATCTAGAAAATCAAGTGAACAGCACTCTGTTGCAGCGCGGGAACAAAACGGGTTGTTACGTCAGCGTCTCTACTCCACGTCTATCGTGCACTAATCCGACAAAAAATTGCCTACTCTGCGCCAGTTCTCTACATCTCTCAGACGTCGCTACACCAACTTCAGATGTTACAAGCAAGAAGGTTACGCATATCTCTGGGCTTTGCACAGGCAACATCAAGTTCTCTGATACTGGCAGAGCCAAGAGAACCCAACTTTATAGTAATTAGAAATGTGGAGACATGTTGGCACCTCTTTTGTCTACTCACGCAACTTCCATCCAATCCACTCATATCCAACATCAGTAACTGTGCTGGAGCGCAAATACACCATGTGTACCAACAGTACATTTCTTTGCTTCCTGTGTCGACTCATTGGCCACTGCACCAAACCTACCCTCCATGGCTGCTTCAGCTGCTAAATATTGAAACGTCAATAGAAGGACTTTGCAGCAAACATGAAGTTTCAACCGTTGTTGCACAGCAGTTGGCATCATATCATCTGTTTGACAGGTACCAAGGATACACTCACGTGTACACTGACGGTTCCGTCACCAAAGAGACAGTGACATCAGCATTTATAATTCCGGAATTCCATGGAGAATATGCATGTTGGTTGGGCCACCTCTCCTCTTCAATAACGTCGGAGCTCGTGGCGGTTTCGCTAGCCATTAGATTTAATAAACTGTCAACTACACCAAGAAAATGGGTGATAATTACAGACTCTCTGGCAGCACTGGAATGTGTGGTAAATGCCACTTCAAGACACATTTATGGCGTGTAGTATATGCTATACTAAAAGTTCTCTCAGAAGCTACGAAGTCGAATCATCGAGCGGCCTTTCAGTAGGTTCCCAATCACTGCGGAATCGAGAAAAATGAAAAGGTGGTTGAGCTGGCGAAAACCGCTGATAATTACACGCAAACGTGCCTAGTTCTGGTATCTCAATATGATGTAAATAGAATTTTAGGAACAATAAACGTGAATTATGCTTGTCTACCTGGTTCACAGACATAACAAAGAAATTGATCCTATATTCTGTACATCCTAATCTTCAAAACCAATTAGACCATGACCTTCCAAGACGTATCGACATACTCATTCATCCCCTTCGACTCGAAACTGCTTACACAAAGCACTTCCTACTTTGTATTCAGCATGCAACACTAGCAGCATCCTCATGCAGCCACGACGACGACGATATCTGTCACTTCTTGCTCGACTGTCCCAAACACGACACACACCGAAGACAACTAGAACAGGAACTGCATAGGTTAAGTCCCGAGCGGCCATTCGCTGTTGAATAAAATACTAGGTCCAAGGCCATCCAAAACAAACGGCACATGAATAAAGGTGCTGCAACAGTTCTTCGAAGAAACGAAAATTTGTGACGAACACTGAGCGGACAAAAGTTCAAGGCGTGGCGTCTACGTGTTTGTTCTGCCCATACGAGAAGTTTTGCTTTCACCCATGTAGAACTGTATGTATGTATATACGCTATTGTTTTTGCTATATTTTATTGTACCAATTAAGTAAAAAGGTGCAGCCGTCACCAAATAACGGTGACAAAAACTCCTTCGTTTATTTTCTCCTTCAATAAAAAAACGAACAAAACAAACAACATTGCAAATCCACACTTTGTTCCATAAAAATAATCAATAAAACGCCTTCGTGAACGACAAGCTCGTCTCAACAGCGGTAACAGTTGGTTATTCCCGACTCCGACAGGTAGGTCTAGGATGACGGGCACTGGCTGCCAACTACGTCATTCACACGTGAGCTCGTCATCGAGAGCTTGTTTTCTCAACACTACTAGGCTTTGTTCTCCTATGTAATGCATCACCATACGCTATTACTTTCTCGCTACCATTGATGTTAAGAGCAAAGGTGGATGCGAGGCGAGTCAGTGCAAACACTACGGTAGCCGTGTTCACCTGCGTAATGACCTTGCATCACTGCTAACGATCTCCGATCTTCCTAACGGTTTCAAAGCGAGCGTGGTCGTGCAGAGACGGCACACTCCAAATATCTCTTTATTCAATCTAGAGTGTTATCACGTCACCAGGGAAAAGTATTCGATGTTTGTCAGCCACCCCAGTTGGCTATGTCATCAAATCCACGCTCGCACCACTCCATGGACTCGCTTGAACTGGCCTGCCCACGAGTGATGGGATGGGTGGCAGGGAGATAGCGGCGTGATGCCACTCGTCTGCTCGCGCTGTGAGGGCCTGCTGCCATGTGGTAGTGCGATGCGGCAACGACAATATCTAGCAAGCGTAATGCTCGCCACACCAGTTAGTGGTGGTGCGATGCGATGACACGTCATGAAACGTCATAAAACGTCACCGTTCAGGTTGACGCATCCTCGCAGCACACGCCACATTGCACGTAAAATCGCACCATCTGTCTCGCGCCGTGCAGCGTCGCATGATGCGGCGTGCCGCGTGCGACGTTTTAGGACATAAGGAGGCGAAGGAGCTATCAGCGGCTGGCTCCACCCTCATGCGGTGCCTCGGCATGCGCGGTTGGACGACTTTGTATCCTCGTAATGAAGCTCAAAACAAGCAGCACTGCACAGTAACGCTTCTTTCCATAAAAAATAATGAATAAAACGTCCTCGTGAATGACAAGCACGTCGCAGCAGCGGTAATAGCAGATTATTCACGACTCCGACAGGTAGGCCTAGCATGGCGGGTGCCGGTAGTCGCCTACGCCGTTAACACGCGAGCTCGCCATCGAGCGCTTGCTTTTGACAACACTATTAGGTTTTGCACTCGGGTGTAATGCGTTTGCATACGCTATTACTTTCTCGATGCCATCGATGTGAAGAGCAAAGGTGGAGGCGAAGTGAGCCAGCGCAGAAAGGCTGGTAGCAGTGTTTACCTGCGGAATGAACATGTATCGCTGCTCACAATCTCCGGTCTCGCTAGTGGTTTCAAAACTGGCGTTGTCGTGTAGAACTGGCACACTTAATACATCCCTTTATTCAATCCGGAATGATATCACGTCACCAGGGAAATGTACTGGACGTTCGTCACGCCGCCACAGTAGGCGATGTCAGCAAAGCAACGCTCGCACCACTCCATAGAATCGCTTGAACTGGCCTGGATCACGAGTGTTGGGAGCGGCTACAGGGAGATAGCGCCACTAAGGGCGTGACGTCACTCGTCTGCTCGCGTTGTATTTGGCTGCTGCCATGCGGCGGTGCGATGCTGAGACAAAAATATCTTGCCGGTTCGATGCTCGCTGCACCGGCTATGCGGTGGTGCGACACGATGATGCCTAACGAAACGTCACGAAACGTCACCATTCCGGCAGTCGCATCATCATACTGCACGCCGAATCGCAGAGAAACTTGCACGTCTGTCTCGCGCTTTACGCGGAGCGGCCAGTTCACGCTTCTAACTTATGCTTACACCACGGCTCTGCGGCTTTCTGCAGTTCTTTAACTTAGGTGCATAGCTTGATTTCCTTCTTATTAAAGACGATAGTCTTTTTTGGGGACATCCGGCGGAAAAATTTTGCTCGGTCTGTCTGTCTGTCGGTCTGTACATTTGTCTGTCTGTCCAGTCTTGATTGCGCCGGGTATTTGAAAAAGCTGACTACATCCGCAGCGACCACCAATGTTGCTGAAGGTTTAGTGTTTTTACTTGTGCAATTGTCAATTAAAAAGCGATTATTGCGCATGTCTGGGGCACTATAATAACACGTATATATTCTGCATGTGCGCCTTTTACTAGAAAAGGCATAGATAAATAATTTTAAGGGCTGTAGCGCTTATCACGCTGCGCTGACCGTACAGCGCTTGCACGAAACCGCAAATGTTTGCAACGCTTTTCTGAGACAAGACAGTAGTGGCACCTACCCGTCGCCTTGCGTTCTACATCTTATTACCTCAAAGACGGGCGCGCACACTAGTGTTGGAGCCACGCGCTTTGTTTTCCAAGAAAACTGCAGATGGCGCTCATGTCTCACGTGTGACGCAACATGGTGTGCTTGTTCGCCTCCACTGCATGGTTGAGACACTCTAATGCAGCGCCTCCAGAGTACCATTAACCAATTTACTTGAGCAGAACATCAAATAGATGTTTTTTCACTTTCTCCACACGCAATACTATCGTCTTTCGACGACATTTGCCGAATACATGCAGATATGGGGCCAATTTTTTTCTTCAAGCTCCTGGAGTTCCCGGTGACTGTAGAGATGGTCTTATCGCAGCACGGCATCTCTACCATGCACCAAGAAGAACGTAGTTCGGCGAACCGTGTCTCGTAACCTTGTAACGTAGCAGAAAATGACATATGGGAGAACCTCGGCCCATTTTTTCCCCTGCTGGTAGGCATGGCAATCATATGCTTGATTACCTCGTTGGCCCTTTTACGCAAGCCCTTTTAGCAGGCTGATATGCGGTAGTACAAGAGTTCCGTCCATGATCTTTTCTTGCGGATATGCGATGTCAGCTCATGGCAAAGAACATCTATTCTGAAGTGTCTGGACAGTCACAATTACCGGAGGTATGATTTGACCTGAGTTTTGCAGGTGATGGCCACTTGCTCTCACGAAACGCTAGGACGAATGCACAGTGCACAGTTAAGTTTCAAATGCGAATCATTTCTTAGAGAACTTCGGTCACTTCAGGCGTATCTATCTATCTATCTATCTATCTATCTATCTATCTATCTATCTATCTATCTATCTATCTATCTATCTTTTAGCTCCCCTGGTGGTTTCGACAATGCTATTGATACCAGACTTGGTATGGTATAACATGGCTGTATGAAGAACATAATTGATTAGTCATAACATGAAAATCATGACACGTATGTTATGAATGTCTTGATTTATAATTTATGGTCTTGCAGCTCTTGGGGGAGCTTATTTCACGTGGCATTTTGCAAAACTGGTATGATACGGCATGATTGCGTGGTCAACACAAGCGGCAGACACTAACATAAAAATAATGGCATGCGTGTCATGTAACAACATGACTACAAGCCACGCTCATGATGCGCTCACGGCCGTTTAACTAACGCCCATATACCCAATTCGGTATTACAGTGCATGAATTAATGAAAAATGAATGTGACTGGCCAAACATGACAATCAATCATGAGATGCGTGTCATGTAACAACATGACTACATGCCACGCTCATGATACGCTGGTGACCGTTTTGCTAGCTTGACTTATACGAAATTTGAAATTACAGGAAGTGAATGGAAGACGAAGGTATGATGCTGGTGCAAACTTGATAAACATAAGATGCCTGTCAAGTAACAACATGACTACATGCTACGCTCATGATGCGCTCGCAGCCTAATCATCAGCTTCACATTTACCAAATTTGGTAAATGTGAAGCTGATGGCATCACGTAAATGTGAAGAATTGGCATCACGTAATACCAAATTTGGCAATTAATGCCAAATTTGGTATTACGTGATGCCAATGGATGACGAAGATGTGTTACTGGTGCAAACATGATAATCATGAGATGCGTGTAATGTGACAACATGACTACATGCCACAGTGAAGGCGCCAATACATTTTGACGTGACATGGTGCGCGTGTTGGCCGGCGTTCATTTGATCGCGTACGGTCATGCCGGCGTTGCCACGCAAGGCGCCAATCCTCCTTATACTCGCAGGCTTGCGCCATGCTGCGTTGCTTTGACAAAGGCGCGTTTCAGCGTGTCCGGCTATTATCCGTCACCAAAAAAAAATGGTAGCATATCCACGGAGTGAATGATGGAGAGCGGAGCCAAGCATTCGTCCGTCCATGCGTCCGTCTGTGTGACCGTCCAAGCGTCTGTTCGTGCACCCGTCCCTGCGTTCGTTCATGCATCTGCCCCTGCGTCCGCTCATGCGTCCATCCATGCATCTGTCTGTGTGTCCGTTCATCCATCTATTCAACACTCCAAGTCCCATCATCTCGCATCTTTTTATCATATATTCCCCATATAAAAGCACCGCCATTCAGTGGACATCCCAAGGACTAAACGAGAGGTGGCACACGCACACTTTCTTACGGCTTGCGCTTCGGGTCTACTTCCCACCCTCAACCATCTTGAGTTCTTGGTATATACTAGTTCACTGTATTCATGGCACTGCGGCCCAATGCTCGCTAAACCTTTCTTAAACTAAGGAGGTTACGCCCAGCGAGTATAACGTAGCAACTTTTTCCTGTCAGATAGTGCTCAATGTACATGCCAGTGGCTGCTAATGTGAAATGAGAGACAGGAAGATTCAGCTGTTAATTTCTTACGGCTTGCGCTTCATATCTGCTTCCCCCCTTTAACCACCTCGAATTCATTCATGGTATATACTAGTTCCTTGTATTCATGGCCCTGCGGCTTAACGCTCGCTAAACCTTTCTAAAACTAAGGAAGTTACACCCAGCGAGTATAATGTAGCAACGCTTTCTTGTCCGATAGTGCTCAATGTACATGCCAATGGCTGCTAATGGGGATCGCAGAGTGCGCGTTGACTAAAAGCCGAATGCTCCTGTCTCTCATTCCCCATTAGCAGCCATTGGCATGTACATTGAGCACTATTTTCTATTGTTAAGCAACGCACAGAAGAAATCTCTCACCGGCGCCACCTTGGAGGTCAAATGTTATACCTATTTCGGGTATGTGCCACTGGTGGTTACGTCCTGCGAGGGACGTACAAGCCACGCCATAAAGATCTTCGCCCCTAAAAGAGGAAGACACAGTGTTTCCTGGGTAACCCATCGGTGCGAAGTGCAGCATGTTACATTTTGCACCAGTTGCAATTGGGCTGCGTCAACGGACGCTGGTAGCGCCTAGCGTCAATCTATAGAGCGCTCGCTTTATAGTTTGGTGCTTACGTGGCGTCGCTGTGCCCAGCATGCGCGCGCGTCAACGCTACAAGTATATTGGGCGCTTCATTATGCGCTCGTGGCAGTTAAACTTGCTCCACATATGCCAAATTTTGTTTTACGTGACATCAATGGGTGACAAAATATATGACTGGTGCAAAGATGATAATCCTGACACGCGTGCCAAGTAAGAACATGACAACCTACCCCGGTCATATCGTGCTCGCGGCTGTTTCTCTTGCTACAGATATACTGAATTTGGTATTACGTGACGTGAATTGATGACGAAGGTAAACGACACATCCAAACATGATAATCATGACAGGGAAGTCATGAACGACATGATTTACCTCCACCTCGTAACATTGTGCTGATTATAAAGTGACACATAAATACTTCTCATTCGTGCTTCTTATAGCATCGATTACCACTGTACGTGGAGTCTGCCAATTTTTTAGAAAAAGTATAGCCGTAATCAAATATTTGGCATCTGTTTAACGAATAGTGATGGCTCCCGGGCATTAATATCACCATTTGTTGATTTCCCTGCTGTTTTGGACTGCTCCATCCGAATTATTCTTGCAACTTTGAATCTTCAGCAGCTAGCAATAGACGACATCGTGTGACAAAGTGACTAATGTCGGAGCGGTTCAAACACAGTTTACGAACTCTCGAAATGTTTTTTTAGGGTTTTTCAACAACAGGTGCCAATGATAAAGCCAAGAGCCATGACGGAGATGAATTTCGCTTCGTATCTTCTTTTGAGGAACGTTTCGTTCTGGCACTTGAGCGTCTAAGCAACCGCCAGAGTCTACGCTATCTGCGCGCGACTGAAAGCACCTGGGCTTCCAAGGCAAACGCTTCACGCTGGCGCAGCATTCACCAGATGGCGTTGTAAATAGGCTATCACGTTCATTTAAAGCTACATATTGAACGTTTTTATCGAAGTTCCCAAACTGATCAAAGCGCAGAAAACTAATTATTTTGTCATGTCATCTAACTGCCTAAATGTCTTGTCAAGAAATTGCTTTTTTGCATTATGCGACTGTGTAGCCATGTTGACATTAAAGTTATGGTGTTGCAGAACGGGATAATTGCACTGTTTCATGAAGAGTGAATGTCTATAGGCGAAGTCAGTACAAAACTCTCCAGCGCATCGCGTTGCACAGAACATTCGCTCCTTGGGCCACTCACCAGGTTACTCACCAAATTTTAGTTAGACCATACAAGTTCTTGAGTGTCAGATGACGAACACTCAGCCAAAAACTTTTTAAGTGCGAATGCACCCTATAAGCGACACTGAATCCGCCGTCCACGGTGCGTCCGAGCTGGGTAACGTCATCATGCAGCATGTTACATTTCGCGCCAGTTTCCAAGGGGCCATGCCCATAGAGTTTACTAATATACGCTAAAGAGAACACTGGCGCTAGTGTCTATGGAGGCTGCAACGCACGGCGCTTTAACGAGAACTGGAATAATGAGTAGTGCTCAGATTATTCTAATCTTCGTAGTTATGGCCTGCTGCTGGTTTTGTGTGTGTTCGTGTGGCTTCGAGCTCTTCTCTTACAGAAAAATTTTCAACAAATGTTCAGTGGTTGCGCTTCACCACCCTATTTATTAGGCTTGCCATTTCAAATGAGTTAACGAAAATAAAAAAAATGGCAGCTGCTTAGCTCAGCTATGCCAGAATATACGTAGCATTAGCAAAGGTTGAGCTGATTATCTTGTGTTATAAAGATTCCACAAAGTGTATAGGAGTAGCTTGACTATCATGCTTACTGCTGCTGCAATAACACACACACGGTGTAGGTATTATGTGGCACTTCTATATTTTCTGCTCAACGACCAGGTAGCTTCTCTATTACCACAAAGACGGCTTTGTGGTCAGTGAAGTAACACGCTGCCGTCTCTATGGCGCCAAAACGGTATTCGGAATTGTCTTTCTGTGATAGGAAAGATCAATGGTGCTTCCCCATTGGGTAGTCTGTGCAGTTGGACCACTGGCTAAGTCGAGATTAAACGTGTCTTTCAAAGGAACACAAAGAGAGTCTGGAGCACGATTGAAGTCACCAGCCACCACACACAGTTCACTTGCCGCACGACTAGGGATAGACGTAGCACACAGTTCACTTGCCGCACGACTAGGGATAGACGTAGCCACTACGTGTATAGTGTCTTGAACCGAATTGCTTGGTGACACATACATGGCTTCGAATATTACGCAACTTTCGTCAAGCTGAACGGCACAGGCTTCACCCTTGGGCACCACTACGTTTGGCAGCTTACGGGAAGCAATCCCATTCCTGTAATAGATGCAGACTCCCGAGCTTCTGGTAGCGTCAACACGACTGGCATGAGCAACAATGCTAAACTGGGGGATTGTGACAGCTTGTGATCGCGTGGAAACACGAAGCTCTGTAAAGAGAAAATCAGCAGTGGTCAAGAGGCAGTCACCACGAACATCCGCGATATGGCAAATCAACGATTGGACTTTGAGCAGGGCGACTGTGTATACCGTACCAGGGTTTGTCATAAGCTCTCAACAGCGAGCATATGCTGTATCCAGGCCGTGATTGTTTAAGTGCTCATACTCGGATACCAAAGCGTTATCCGGATTGCTAAGATGGTGGTAGAATGTGTGGTCTTGCTGCACGTTGGTCAGATACAAGCACTGGAGGGTAGTGAGATGGCTAACGGCAACGTAGACCTGCTTTTGAGGGGGAGCCTTAGCGTAGTCGTATACGACAGTGTCGAAGGTACCACCCTGCGACTTGTGTATCGTGATGGAGCTTGCTGGTGCGAGAGGAAACTGGGTTCTGCGCACCGATATATGCCTCAAGGCTTTTCTCTTCATGAAAAGTGACATATTGATGGGCTTGATCGGAAACCACTGTGCACACCCCCTCACGCCAGAACGGCAGCTCACTTTGGCCTTTGTTAACGTGCCCATACCAATGATTGATTGATATGTGGGGTTTAACGTCCCAAAACCACTATATGATTATGAGAGACGCCGTTGTGGAGGGCTCCGGAAATTTCGACCACTTGGGGTTCTTTAACGTGCACTCAAATCTGAGCACACGGGCCTACAACATTTTCACCTCCATCGGAAATGCAGCCACCGCAGCCGGGATTTGAACCCGCGACCTGCGAGTCAACAGCCGAGTACCTTAGCCACTAGACCACCGCGGCGGGGCGTACCCATACCACTGGGACATTGCAGCCAAACTTTTTTTGGCATATATTCAACGTTAAGCTCAACTTTCATTAGCGTACTGACCATGCCGTTCACCAAGCCATTTGTCACATCAATGTTCTTCAGCAGCATATACGGCCATTTCGTAAAGAACGTCACCACAGATGGCAGGTTGCCACTCTCCGCACGACTGAGGTCTTGGATTCTCGCGAAGGCCTCACGTTCTTCTTGTCTGCTTCGATGGTCAGTCACCACGTGTATGGCGACACTGTCATGCTTGTATTCAAAGACTCAGCAACCATCCTGTTATGGACGTTGACGTCGTTGTTAATAAAGAGACGGACTGCCATGGGGCACTGTATATCAGCCTGTTCACAAGTGACGAAACGATCAGTAAGCACACGAATCTTGTCGCCGTCCAACTCCTTTCCATCGCCTATCTTGGTGAGAAGACCCGAGAAGCTTGCATTACTCTGTCTAACTAATTCGGTTAAAGGGAAGTATGAGAGGTGGTGCCACGGGAGCATGGACGTATTGTAGACGCCTCCACCGCTCCGCGGTCTCTTGTATACCTCACTTGCTCACTTGGTCGGACGACAGCATGCTCACCTCATCCACAATGATGCACTTCACGTCGCGAAACAGCATCCGAAACGTATTCAAATCACTTAATGTAAGTTCCCGTTCTTTCCAGCTGTTGGTCATAACGATCTTGAATGCCGAATGTACAGTTACACCGTTCAACGCAAAGGCAGCTTTACCGGTTGTTGTACAGGCCACGTACGCATCGACCGCACTGTTTTCCTGATCATCCCCATACAAGATGGTACAGTTACGAAAATAACGGTTCTAAACGTCTATGATGAGGCGCAGTGCGAAATTCTTACTACAGCCAGCACGCCCGTTGAAGAAGATCTGCAGCGGTTTATTAGTCCGGTCAGTAACGCGATGTATCACTTCCCGTATCAACTGTTCCGTAACTGCTGTTCGTAACGCAGCCTGATGCACGCGTAGAAATCGCTTAACGGCATAACGTCGTCTTTACGGCGGACTCCAGGGCACGTGGCTGCAACTAACTTCCGTTGCGTCTTCGTCGTCACTTCCTCGGTGACCAAGTCTAAATTATCGTTCATGTCCACCAAGGTCGGCACCACAGACGGCCTCTCTTCCGGTTGTTCCACTTCTTCTATGTGATTTGCTTCCGAACGGCCAACTACCTCACAAGCTGAAATCGGGTTCGAATCCCGGCTGTGGCGGCTGCATTTCCGATGGAGGCGGAAATGTTGTAGGCCCGTGTGCTCAGATTCGGGTGCACGTTAAAGAACCCCAGGTGGTCGAAATTTCTGGAGCCCTCCACTACGGCGTCTCTCATAATCATTTGGTGGTTTTGGGACGGTAAACCCCACATATAATAATAATATAACAAGCTGAAATCAACTCTGAAAAGGTTACAGCAGCAGAGTAGATCTGTTTGTTTTCCATAAAGGCTTCTTTGTTATTGTTAAACCTTTTCTTAAAGGCATTGCCATCCAGACTGTCTAATTCCTTGCGAAACGGCACGTACAGCATGACATGTTCCCTCTTACAGTTTACCACGTCGTGAATGCTGTAGTCACGACGTGGCTTCTCACGCTTCCTCAAGCTACTGCGATTGTACTCGACCATAAATTCGGCGAACGTCACCCCCTCCAATTCAGTGAGATGGTGTTCATACCGCTCAAGCGTTGTTTTGTGCCAAATGTCACAACTCGTAGGCAACACTCCCTATTTCTCTAACTCAGCTCAGCCTTCGTCTTGCCGCTCCGATGACGCTCCTCTGGCCAATGAATGTTAACGTAAATTACATCTAGGCTAGTGGTACACATGTCAAATTGCAGGTTGGAGACGCCACGGTTAGCCGTTGTCACATGTCAAATTGCAGGTTGGAGACGCCCAAGTTGGAGACGCCACGGTTAGCCTTGTTCACGTACTCCACCACGTAAGATGTACAGGCATAAACGTCAAGAATTACATGGAGGTCCATGTTAGACTTCAGCACTTAGGCTATCCAAGAGTACAAGGAGTTGACATTTGTGTGATCCATATACCTTTTAAGCAGCAGCGTAGGCCTGGCCAGTCCACTGCGAATCACCTCCTCATACTTGTCAAATTCACTTATGCCACGATGTTGAAGCATTTCAGCGAAGGACTGATAGGCAGTGGTGTCGAGAGCACTATGCAACGCATCATGAGTGTTCTTCAGGAAGCATTACTGTTTTAAACCGGCTTAGTCGTCGTCGGCAGCGGCCTGTAGCGGAGTAAGCAGTTTAGTGCTCGGCATGGGCCAGAATGGCGCATGGAACATGCACTTCTTACGGCCACCTTTATAGCACGTGTGTGTGTGCTGGTGTTCCTGACACCTCGGCCGCTCCGGAGCATCGTGATCGAGGGACAGGAGGGGCTCTGCCATCCTCACGGTGTTTGGCATGAAGTTGTTTTGCACCTCTTCATTCGGAGCTTGATTAAGCCACAGGAACAGATGAGCATAGGGGCTACCCTTATGCTTAAACTCCAAGCGCTTGACACTTCCCACCACGTGGTCCTGCTTAAAAAGGCTTGTCCAGGAGTTTCGCAGCACTTTCATAATCACCCTAACCATTTGTTCAAAGTAAATTGCACACGCAGCTGGATTGTTATTCACCAACGTCACCGCGCACCTCTGGTTCATTTCGCCTCCGTCAAATATCAACTCCTGGGGCCTAACCCGCAGTTTCGCAAGCAGTTCGAGCAATTTCGGTCAATCCACCTCAGATTCAGAAAGCGTCAAAACACCGTCTGCTTCCCAAGCTGCCTAATCATGGCGAACAGCTCGCTCTTCCTTTTGTGCCAGTACTGCACAGTGTTTGGGACACTTTCCATGAATACCGAATCCTGCTCAATGAACTGTTAAACCTTGTCAGGATTTTCGATAACCTGTCTGGTCAGACAACGAGTTGTCGCGCTGCTCCGATACATCATAGTCATCTGCAACGAACCACGGTGACGCGATACCTTCATAGACATGTACAGTACGTGCATCGGCAAAACCCCCCGTCTATCTTTCCCCCGAATCTAACCCGAGACAATGAAAAAACAAAGTAGGCTTAGCTTCTGGGGTTATTCGACGAGCCTGCCCCTAGTATATTTGAGGGAAAGACAGCTCCTCAGCATAGGTATCATACAAGAAGCTCACAGGTCTCTTGACATCTCCCGGTGCCATGGTTAAGACCGCGTTTTCATCGTACACCAAAGTATGCTGAATCAATGTCAAAGATATGGCCACATTATCGGATCATCCAAATTGGCGAGATCGGGACAAGTCTCCACGTTAAAGTATTCATCTGGAGCGACGGCTTTCCGTTACAGACTCTCCAAACGTCCCTCGTCGATATTTATGCCGTAGTGCTCATACAGCGGCGAGACTCTCAGTACCTCAATCTATGGTCTAAGCACATTGCGAGAAACCATGTTCGACAGATGGGTAGTCTTGGCAAACATTCTCCTCTTTATGCTCCCTACTATGAACTTATCGTCTGCCTAGCCACGAGGCAACTGCTTTAGCATCTCGCCCGTGTCTAGCGGCACGTTCACTACGGGTCCCTTAATGCTAAACTGACCATTTCTCCAGTTCATCAGATGACGGATCTGAACAAAGGGAATGCGTGGCAAAAGTAAACGCTCGGCCACATCGTTCAGAACCAGTAGACCTGGCGGCATGGCCGGGTAAAATACCCATTGGTAACGCTAAAGAGTGGAATCTTCTGCTTAACGAGAAAGTTCTTGCACGTTGTACAAACCCGTGCCAAGGTTTCACCCCACTCAGGCGCCGCCGCTAAACTCAACCTTTCACGCATGGCACTACTTAGCGGCGTGAAGTCTTTCAACCTATAGACTTTCCTACACGTCGCACACATACCCAAACGGACTGTTTACGAAGACCGTCTTGAAGATCCGAGTCGCACTGGCGCATTCGCTAAGTTTCACAGTATAGTCATTCGATCGTCGAGCCTTCACGTCATCGACGGCATCTTGTTGTTGCTGCTGCAGATATGGTCGGGCACGTCGCTCAGCCTCCTGGCGACGCCGCTTTGCTAGACATTCCTCCCTTTGCTCCAATGTCTCCGCAGCACGTTTAGCCTTTTTCTGTTCATTCCTCCTAGCTCAACCGCTAACAGCCAGGGGTTAAGTTTCTCCGCTCTTGGGTGCCGCTGAGCATCATCTGCGCTCTCCTCCATGGCTACACTGCACTAGCAAACGCCAGTCAGAGGCGCTATCAAGCGGCTCCAGCGCAGCGTCAGACAACGAGTATGAGATAGCTGCGCACGCGCCGGCGCCATTACGGTTGCCCAGACTACGACGTCACTCCTCTGGAAAGCGCATACCGGTAACGGCAGCGAGTCGCGGGAGGTGCCGGCTCCGGTTCGTGACCCCACAGATCGTCTGCGCATCGCATAGCAGCGCTCTTGGTGGCGCCAATATGTCTGTCAAGGCCATGACGTCACCTTTCTGGAAAGCTTTCCTGAATGTGTAGAATTAGCATGAGTATCATGCTTACAGCTGTTCCAATGACACACTGAAAGTAAACGTATTATGTGGCACATGTATATTCATTTTCCCGGTCAACTACTTCGGGATCCGATGAGTTAGGCTTTTCCGCTCTACTGCACCGTTGAGCAGTATTTGCACTCTCCTTCTCCGTGGCTATACCACAGTGGCAAACGCCAGTCAGAGGCACTTTCAAGTGGCTCCAGCGCAGTGTCAGATGGTGACTGCACAGGAAAGGCGCGCGCGTCGGCGTCCATAAGTCCACCAAGGCTATGACGGCACTCTTCTGGAAAGCGCACACCAGCGGCAGTGAGTTGCGCGCGCTGCCGCGGTCGAGTGTGAGGGAGGTGCCGGCTCCGGTGCGTGACGCCACTGATCGTCTGCGCAGCGCATAGAATTGCGCGCAACCCGGCGGCGAGCCCGCGCGCCGCAGCGGCTGACTATCATTGCGCATGCGCAGACCAGTGCCACGCAAAATTGGCTCAGCGAGGCCAGTGTAGCTAACGCTACAAAAATGATTCGTTATTATTTCAAAGCGAGACTAAAACCATGAATAAACAAAGCCACAAGTCTGATTCTCCACCTGCAAGTAAGAAGACTAGGCAAATCTGTGTAATACCAATCACTCCTGTGGTCGCTGAATGATTGCAGCACCATAACCCCCTCTAGTTAATTTTGGGAAGCTCTATGACCGCGCCGACAGACGCAGGTTGCGCCTGAAGTGCTTGCGCTTTACTAGCGTGGTGTCGCGGCGCTCAGCGTGCGCGCGTCTCAATGATACGTCGGGATACATTGGGCCATTCTCAATGCGCTCGTAGCCGTTTCCTAGCTCCACATATACAAAATTTGGTGTCACCTGACGTCAATGAATGATGTAGGTATATGACCGGTGAAATCATAATAATCATGAAGCGCATGCCATGTAAGAACATCACAACATACCCCGCTCATGATGCGTTCGCGGCCATTTCGCTAGCTCCGCGTATATCAACTTTGGTGTCACGTAACGTGAATACACGACGAAGGTAAATGACAGAGCCAGCATGATAATCATGTTACGCGTGTCATGTAAAAGATGACTGCATGCTACACTCATAGCGTGCTCGCGCCCGTTTCACTTGTTCCATATATGCCAAGTTTGGTATTCCGTGACATGAATGAACAAAAAAGGTAAATGACACGTCGAAATATGATAATCATGATATGGAAGTCATGTACCGCATGATTCAACTCCTCCTTGTGACGTTGTGCTAATTTTAAAGTGACATATCAACATTCCAATATTTGTGCTTCGCATATCATCGACTCCCACTGTACATGGGATCTGTCAACTTGAAATTTTAAACAGCAGACTGTTACATATGCGGGAGGCCAAACGCAGTTTGCAGACAAGATCGAAAAGGCAGAGGCAGAAAAGACAACTTAGTAAAGCGATTGCAAACCTCATTATGGACCTTCAGACTCACGCGCAAAATCTGTGCAAGCAACAGTGGGAGAATGCGCGCAGTAACATGGAGAACCAAGTAGGGTTCACAAAGACGTGGAACTTAGGTTCTTGCTAAATCCAAAAGAGACGAAAACTGCTCACAGAATCAACAGAAACATACATGCGTGTGAAGGCTCGGAGCAGAACATAATACGGGAGATTACAGAATGGTACATCAGTTCTGCCTGGTCGCAATTGCATCCGGATTACGGAGGTGCACTCAATGAAGTCCTAGACCGACTGATCTGCGAGTCAGAGATCAGGGCAGAATTACAAAAACTCACCACGTCGGCACCTGGGCCCGCCGGTATTCCAAACAAAACGCTGAAGAATCTAGACGCTAAATTGATAAAAAAATCTTACGGTGTTTGTGAACGCGTACTGGGAAAAAGGAAAGGTGCCCCAACAATTGAATAAATCTCACACTTGGCTGATACCGAAGCCTCGTAAGCGACTGCAGTTAGACAACCTCAGACCAATCTTGAGGACTTCATGCTGGGGAAAGGTAATGGAGCACGTGGTTCTCACCAGGCTGACCAACTACCTCGAGGACCACGGCCTGCTTCCCCGCACTATGTTGGTGTTCAGGCAAAACTTGTCTACGCTGGACGCGATGCTACAGATAAAACACCAGGCACGAGCGCCATCTGGCATTTGTCTTCGAAAACGAAGGCGTGCCCGCCCGCGGAGAAAGATGCGCGCCAGTCTCGGAGGTGATAAGGTGTAGAACGCAAAGAGACAGGCAGGTACTACCACCGTGTCGTCGTAGCGAAGTTGTGGAAGCACCTTTTTGAGCATCGTGTTGCGTGCACTCTCTGCACAACGCTACAGTCTTAAAAATTACTCGTGTGTCCTCTTCCATTATGAATGCAGACACACAAAATATTGACGTGTTTTTATGGTGCCGAGGATATGCACAATAATTGTTTTTTATTTGATAATGGAAAAACTGTCAACGCTAAACCTTGAGCAATAATGGTGAGCCGCTGCGGATGGGGTTGGCCGCTTGAAGCCGTTTGAGATATTTTTAGGGCACACAAACAGACAAATGTACAGACAGACAGACAGACAGACCAAAACTTTTACGTCAAAGGTCTCCAAGAAAGACTGTTGTCTTCAAAAATGTAAGTTCCTACAGAGTGATATCAAGGAGGAGGTATTTGCGGCAATGCATCACTGGCGCACTTTTTTGATCCAGCTCCTCCCACCGTGTGATTAGATATGTTGACACGGTCGTGACACTACATCCAATCACACTACAGAGAAGCGCGGCATAGACACTTAGGAATATAAAATCTTACTTTTTTAAATAGTGCGCATTGGTGCTGGAATACTGGGGGCAATAACAGCGTTCGTCGTCGATGTGTTGTTCTATGTTAAAGCTAGGACTCCTTGCCTTCGGATAAATGCAAAAATTATCTCACGCCTGTAAAGTGTTTCACTATTCTGTTTTATCCATAAACTCCCATTTTACCACAATAGCGTTAAAGAGGTCGTTTCGCAGAGACTCAAGCATTGGTCTCGGCTTCGACGTCGTGGGCTGTGAGCGAAAAATCATTATATGTGTCACCTAAATATTGATAACGATGCAAGTAGAATAAATAACGAAAAATCCTTGGTTAAAGTAGAGATAGAACCCGGGTCGTTTGGAGCTGAGTGGAAACGGAACCCCCATCATTTCAGTGTGAAGTAAATGTCGTCCTACAACAAAACCAAGCGTCGGCTTGTGAATACAGTCAAAATACTTTCTTCTTCTTGAAAATGCAGCGAAAGTAACAGATGTTTTACAAACGCACGCGCCCTCTATACATGCTTTACAACGCAAAATGAAATATTGCAGTAATAATGCGTGGTACAAGGGCCCATGGCAATGTGGTGTCAGAACATGCGCATGATGCTAATGCTGATGACCTCAGATGAATCGCGCTCATCCACAAAGAAGAATGGTCAAAGAATTTGGTGGAAGGATACTTGATCGAGGCTAAAATTAAACTAAGGTCAATAAGAAAAAGAGATTTAGACATAAAAACTGCGAATAAAAAAATGGTTGCTGAGCAAGTGGTAAAACCATCTATTGTTCCTGACGAACATAGCTATGAACTATAAACTAAAAATCTGAAAAGGTTAGAATTCACTTGCATGATAATCTTTTTGTTGCATTCATGTAGTCAAATGCAGTGGAGCATATATCCCTGTGGCTGTAACCAAATGAAATGCCGCCAAGTGATTAAGGTTCTGGTACAGTTACTTGTGTTCCTAACTTCTGTAATGGGGCTTCTAAAGCTTTTCTATCTGACATGAATATTGACGACAGAATAACTACAAATATTCATTGTTTCACTTTTGTTGTGGAAAATGCACAGCGGTGCCCTCTATCGATGAAGATGGGCCGATGCGCTTGATCAGTCGGGTTCGTCTCCACTGTTTTCGCGCTTTTACCAGCCTGTAGATCATACTGTCACGATGAGTCACAAGTACTGGGGGATTTATTAAAACACCGAGTAGCTAGCTCTAGGACGATGCGTCAGTCGTGGCTGGCTCTCGAGCAGAGAAGAATCAAGCGACCTTCTTTTTTTCCCCAGATTTAAAGCCGCTTTTGCTGTCGACCCACAACGTGCTGGTGGCATTATCCCCTCTTCCGAAAAAAAAAACAAGTCTCAAAAGAGGAAAATACATAGCAGCACCGCGATGCTACAACATAGGCACGTGAAAAAAAGACATTGGAAATTCGGATAAAGTGAAAGTAGAAATTGAAGAGCGTGCCAATATAGGAAAAGTCAATGAACAAGAAAGTAAGTTCAGAAAAATGAACAAAAAACACAAAGGACAATGTACGGTAAAGAAAATGTTACGAACAATGCGCAATAAATGGTTTCATGCGCAACACATGAACGACGTCCGGCCTCGGTCGGGTCCTGCTGCGTGCATGCGGTATTGAGTACGGAACCACTTCTTGGTTCACGTCACTGACGCGTCGTAACACTTTATATGGGCCAAAATATCGGCTCAGTAACTTTTCACTACGGTCACGGTGGCGGACGGGCATCCACACTCAAAATTAGTCTCCGGGATTGTAAAACACTTCTTTGTGGTGGGTGTTCTAGCGTAGTGCGTCTGCCTGCTGTTGCTGGCCGATGTGCAGTCGCGCGATCTGCCGGGCTTCCTCAGCATGCTCTGTGAATTCTTCGGCGTCAGTTGCCAACGCGTCTTCGTCTTGACACGGTAGCATAGAGTCTAGCATGGTCTTCACTTCGCGGCCATAGAGGAGCCGATATGGCGTGAATCGCGTGGTCTCTTGCACGGCGGTAATATACGCGAAAGTCACGTTAGGTAAGATCCGGTCGCATGTTTTGTGCTGTAGGTCTATGTACATTGAGATCATGTCTGCGAGGGTTTTATTCACACGCTCGGTAAGTCAGTTGGTTTGCGGGTGGTACGCAGTTGTCTTTCGGTGCCTAGTTTTGCTCAGTTTCGAAGCTTCGTATGTAAGCTGCGCCGTGAATGCCTTCCCTCTGTCCTTCATTTACTGTAAGGAGCACCGTGTTGTAACATGATGTGGCGCATGAAAAAATTGTGCCATCTCAGAAGCCGTGGCTCGTCGGATCACCTGCGTCTCAGCGTAGCGGGCCAAATAGTCGGTCACGACGATCACCCATTCGTTGGTGTCCACAGACCGGGGAAATGGCCCGAGAATGTCCATGCCGACTTGGTCGAACGGCGTGCAGGGTGCTTCAATGGGCTGAAGCAAACCAGCTGGCTTAACAGATGGTTGCTTTCAGCGCTGACATTCCCGACAGCTTTTGGCGTACTTGTTGACACTTGCCGAAAGTCCTGGCCAATAGTACCTCTTGCTCACTCTAGCAAGTGTCCTTGAGTAGCCCAGATGACCAGATGTGGGTTTGTCATGGCAAACGAAGAGGACGTCTCGCATGTCCCGAGGAACCACCAGGAGGTAAGCACGGTTGTTTTAACGAGCGTTCTCCTTGAACAGCACACTGTCTCGCAGGCAGAATGACGTCAACGAGCGGGACAAATGACGTGGTATGATTACGCTCTGGCCTTCTAAATGACCGATGATGGCACGATTCTCTGCATCATCTTGCTGCCGTTTGCTCAAGTGAGATGAGCTAATGGCGCCCAGAAAGGCTTGGCATTCCTCTGCTTCCTGACTGACGACAGGAAAAGGCGCGAGTGACAGTGTGTCAGCGTCTTCATGCTTACGGCCGGAGTTATTGACAATGGTGACATCGAATTCCTGCAGCGGCAAGCTCCACCATGCTAGCAGTCCTAAAAGGTCGCGCAGGCTTGCAAACCAATAAAGGGCATGGTAGTCCGTCACTATCTTGAAGGGACGACCATAAATGTACTGGCAAAACTTGGTGATTGCGCACACAACTGTGAAGCACTCTTTCTCTGTAGTGGAATTATTCGCCTCGGAACGGGACAGAGCGGTTGGCGTCGGCTACCACTCTTTCAATGTCCTCTTGGCGCTGAACTAGCACTGCACCGAGGCCATCATTACTGGCGTCGGTATGGACCTCCGTGTCAGCATCATCGTCGAAATGAGCAAGAACGGGCGCAGATTGCATGCGCTGTCGCAGCTCATCAAAAGCTGCTTGTTGTTCATTTTTCCAGACAAACGGCGTGTCATCCCTTGTAAAACGAGACAATGGTTCTGCTATCTGTGAAAAGCCATGAATGAACCGGCAATGGTAGACGCACAAAGCAAGGAAAGCCAGACGGCTTTCTTATCGACAGGAGCTGGTAATTTGGCAACGGCGGCAAGCTTGTCCAGTCCGGGCCGGACTTCTTCGGCGCTAACTATAAGCCCAAGAAATTTTAGTTCTTTATAGCCGATGTGGCACATTTGTGGCTTTATTGTGAGGTCCGCCGATCGGATAGCCTCCAGCACGCTGCGCAGACAATGAAGGTGCTACACGTACGTGCCAGAGAAGGCCATCACATCATCGAGGTAGACAGAAGTCTGCCACTTGAGCCTTGTGAGGACAGTGTTCATCATTCGCTGGAAAGTTGCGGGCACTGAAAACAAGTTAAAAGGAAGTACTCAAAATTCGTATAGGTCGTCTGGAGTCACGAAGGCTGTTTTCTCACGGTCTCGCTGATCTACCTCAATTAGCCAGTACCCGCTTTTGAGATTGAGAGAAGTGAAATAATGGGCACGACGAAGTCTATCCAGCGAATCCTCGATACGCGGCAGCAGATACACATTCTTTTTGGTCACGTTGTTAAGCTTTCGGTAGTCGACGCAGAGGCGTAGGGACCCGTCTTTCTTTTTGACAAGTACGACTGGAGATGACTACGGGCTGTTAGGTGGTTCAATAACGCCATCGTCAAGCATCTTGCTGAATTACGTACGTATCACTTCAAGTTCTTTAGCCGACACGTGGTAGGGGTTCTGGTGTATCGGGCATGCGTTCTCGTACATGATGATCTTGTGTGGAGTGATGGACGTCTGGCGGATCATCGAGCAACTTGCGAAGCAAGACCGGAACTTCAACAAGAGCTTCCAATTTATTATGCTAGTACCGAGACCAATATTTCTTAGCTTGAACAGGAGTTACACGTGTGGAACTTTGTCGAATGTTTTAGCAAAATCAAAATAAATACGGTTGTCAAGAATAGAGTGAAGTTTGTGAGTAAACAAAATTAACTGGCTTTCACACGAAAAACAGTTCCAGAATTCATGCTATTCAGGGTCAAAAAATGAATTGGATTCGAGAAAGTTGGCAACATGAGAGTAAAAAATGTGTTTCAAAATTTTACATGGTATGCTAGTGATAGATATTGGCCTGTAATTAAAAGGGGACTGTCTGTCCCCAGATATACAGACTGGTATCACCTTCCCTGCTTCCCAATCCGCAGGGATTTTACTTTGTTCTAAGGATTGTTCAAAAAGCTTCGCTAGGTTAATAGAACAGTCTGTTTTCTACTTTTCAAGAATTTGGAATTAATACCATTTACGCCAGAACTGAAAAAAATTTTCAGAGAGACAATTATTTTAACTAGTTTGTTAGGGTCAATCTGCAGATGGTACATCGATATGCAGTCGTGGCTTTTAAAACTGGGTAGACAAGAAGTGGGATTGTTGCAGATTGCATCACAAAACACTTTATTTAGCACACTAGCACATTCTACATGAGGTAAAGGTTCACCGTTTGTGTCAGAGTATATGAGAGCTGTCAGCTGGGTTAAGAACGCGCCAAAATTTCTTAAGATTACCTTGCAATAAACTAGGCTTCGTATTGGTTAGGAAGTTTTCTTTTGCAGTTTTGACAGCAGTAACATACTCATTGGCTACTGAACGGTACAATGACCACCTATAACTGCTGCGAGATGTTTTGGCGCCACGGTACAGACGTTTTTTTTGGGGGGGGGGGTAGGTAATCGTTTTAGGTTGGAGTTATACCAAGGAGCGGTCGGATTACACGTAATTTCCCGAGCAGCTATAAATCGTTCTATCAATTCATGATCTTGTTCCTAATTAATGCCCAGTTGCATTCCAGTGGTCGCTCATCGAATCCGTCTAAGTAATCAATAAGAATAAAATGCGGCTCACAATTAATTCCTGAGAATTTGGAATTGTAATGATTACTAATGGTCTTTCGTTTTTTAGAACATTTTTGCACTGGTATTGTTACAGTCAAATTCGAAAGGACATGATCACTTAGTTTGGGCATATACGTTATTTCCGAACAGTGATCTGGGGAGTTTGTAAGAGCTAAATCCAGTATATTTGCGGTTGTTTGCGTAAGTCTCGTAGGTTCTGATGCTAGTTGGATGAAGTTAAAGGCTAAGCAAAAGTCTATAAATTGTTGGGTACAAGATGAAAACGGTCTTCGGGAAGGTACTGCGGCCGACCAGTCAATATCTGGTTAATTAAAATCACCCAATAAAAAATGGGATATATCGGGTGTCGGGATACAACTGCAAACAAAAGGACTTGTTTTTGGGCTAGTTGGTGCATACTTGGTGCAGAATACTGAGGCGCAAAAAACATAACGTGAAGCAGGAAGAGCAGGAGAGAAGAAAGAACAGTGCCAACTACCACCTGTTTAATGACCGTCTAGGAAGCACACTGGAAAGAAGACAAAACCACGCATGCGTGAACAGCCAACAAACATCGCACAGCATCATGAACAAGGCACTAAGTTATCCAAAAAATGCATTTCTGTTGCATACAGCACAATAGATGTATCACTGATACAATTGGGTCCTTTCTTTTTGATGAATTAGGCTTCCAAATGCTCTCTATCTGTTTGTTTTTTGCTCCTACCAAGAATCACCATCCTTTCAAACAATGGTATACATCCGCAGGCTTCAGAGTGCGCTGGAAGATGCGTTTGCTCACTTTTGCCTAAACTATGGGCATACTCCCTCAGTCTGTCATTAATGCAACGCCCCGTTAGAACAATATAGAACTTGCCACAGCCTAGGGAAGTCCCACATACCAGGCCTTGTGCACAGCGCCTAAAAAGTTTTCTGTGCTGCTTCTGGCAGCCCTTCTCTCCAGCTCTCTTTCCTTCGGGTGCGCATTTCCATTAGACACTCTGCCTTTCACCCTCTGCAGCAAAGTTTCCACCACGGAACTAACTACGGACTGAGGGTAGCCGGCCTTGAAAAGTCTTAGATGTTGACGCATAAAGCTAGCTTGCATAACATGCTCACACGATCTGCGTAGTGCTAACTCTGAGCAAAGTAGAACGATTCCGCGTTTCACAGTCTTTTAATGCGCTGAATCGTAAAGTAACAACACCTTCTTACTCCGAGGGAGGTACGCACAGCATACGTGACCAGCCGAAATTATCAGGTTAAGTTCCAAAAACTGCAAGGAGCTATCTTCCGGAAGTTCATTAGTAAACGAGAGCCCTTCAGCATTTGCTCTAAAAACATCCAAAACCTGCTCAACCATCACAGAAAAAAGAAAAGGACATCTATTGTCAATAACAAGTAAAAATCATCTACATATCTGAATACTTTAAAAACATGAATGAGATGAAGTGAAAACACTTTGTAGCGCGTGGTCAAAGGATGATAAAAAGACGTCACATGAAATCGCTGCTACCCGTTACCCAATGCAACTACCTTTCCTCTGTAGAAACATTCCATGTTCAAAAGAAACGAAAGCGTGGTCGAGATAAGCTTCTAAGAGGGTAACAAAATTAGCGGACGACATCTCCGTTTTAGACACAAAGGTGGCTTCGCCACTACCTTTTATACACTGCTTAACTGCCCGAAGTAGCTCCAGATGCGAAATCGAGTAAAAAAGGTCACTCTTATCTACGGAAAAAAGGTTGCCTATTTCCTGGTTTTCTCGGAAAAACCCTAATACTTCATCGCAATTTTTTGTCAAGAAAGGGTCATAAACTTCAAGAAGTTTTGGGGCTTTGAGCAAAAAACTGCTAATTTGATATTGCCAAGTTCCACGCTCACTAATCATGGTGCGGAAAAGTACGTCGGCTTTATGCGTCTTAGCGATGAAGAAAGCAGTAAGGGAATCATTTTTGCTTCTGCTTATCTCTTTAGCCAAAGATTCACACCCAATTTCTTTACACAAAAAGACAACATTTCTCTTGGCTTTAGATAGCGTCACTATTACAGGCTTGAAGTTCTTGTTGATGGCTTATCGTGCTTTTTCCTTACAGGAGTTCCTGGATAAGGCCACAAACCCACCTTCCTTATCTGAAAGCATCAGACAGAGTTCATTGTCTCTAAAATATGTCACTACACGTTGCAACACACACACTTGTCGCCCAGAATCAGCTTTCAGGGCAGCCTTGTGTAGACTTTACGATTCAGCTTTACGATTACTTTACGATTCAGCGCATTCAAAGACTGTGAAACGCGGAATCGCTCTACTTTGCTTAGAGTTGGCACTCCGCAGATCGTGTGAGCATGTTATACAAGCTAGCTGTATGCGTCAACTTCTAAGATTTTCCAAGGCTGGCTACCTTCGGTCCGTAGTTAGTTTCGTGGTGGAATCTTTGCTGTAGAGGGTGAAAGGCAGAGTGTCTAATGGAAATGCGCGCCCGAAGGAAAGATAGCGGGTTAAGTCTGAGGTGGTCCCGTATATACACCGTGTGAGCCATAACCTCAAGAAGGTGCCTTCTCGTTATGGTGTTCCGGTTGTTTTTTCAGCTCCCAACAAACTTGCTCAATTGTGCCCACGTATCGCATGCGCGATGAGCAAAGTGGCTGCCAGAAGCAGCACACAAGACTTTTTAAGCGCTGTGCACAAGGCCTGGTATATGGGACTCCCCTAGGCTGTGGCAAGTTCTATATTGGTCAAGCGGGGTGTTGCATGAATGACAGACTGAGGGAGCATGCCAATACTTTAGGCAAAAGTGAGCATGCGCATCTTCCAGTGCACTGTAAAGCCTGCGGATGTGTGCCATCGTTCCAAAGGACGGCGATTCTTGGTAGGAGCAAAAAACAAACAGCTAGAGAGCTTTTGGAAGCCTATTTTATCAAAAAGAAAGGGCCCGATTGTATCAGTGATACATCTATTGTGTTGTACACAACGAAAATGCATTTTTTGGATAACTTAGTGCCTTGTTCATGACGCTGTGCGTTGTTTGTTGGCTGTGAACGCATGCGCGGTTTTGTCTTCTTTCCAGTGCGTTTCCTAGACGGTCAATAAACAGTTGGTAGTTGGCGCTGTTCTGTCTTCTCTCCTCCTCCTCCTGCTTCACGTTATGTTTTTTGCGCCTCAGTCTTCTGCACTAAGGATACAACTGCGTTCATCGCGTCCTAAAGGTCAGCAACGAACGTAGCCGATAAATTAGGTGGACAATAGCAAGCACGCAAAATTATCCTACAATGTGACAGCTTTGCAGATAGCCACACAATTTCTAAGCCTGACGGTATGTTGAGCGCAAACGATTCAAGTTGTTTTTTCACAGCCACGAGGACACCGCCTCCCTGGCTTGCGTCCCTATCATGGCGGTAAAAATAGAACTGGTTACGAGAATCCAAGGTTTCACAGTCACGTATATTCCAATGAAGCCATGTTTCATTTAGGAGTATAATATCTGCAGATGAAGAAATAATAGCCGCCGACAGTTCTGTGTGCTTGCTGATTAGGCTTCTGATATTTGTGAACAAAATCGAAGCGTGCGGTGAATGAGCACCAGTACCACTACCCCTCACTTTCTGTCATCTTGGTGATACAGTACTTTGTTGAGAAGGACTGGCAGTCACTTCCTGAACATCGCTTTTGTGTGAACGAAGCGTGTTTGCCTCAAGAACCGTATCGGTTACGTGGTCATAGGAGTAGTATATATCTGATATAGAGCAGCGTATGATATACGGCGGTATATACAACGCATATCGCCTCCTTGCTAGTAGACAAAAATTAGTTTGAGACAGCGATATATACCCACGTAGGCAGCTACATAGATAGATAGATAAATAGGTAGATAGTTAGATAGATAGATAGATACTCTGCAAAGGAACACTTCTAATCAAAAAAAGCAATAGAATACTTGAAATTTCACCATTTATTATGCCTTGCTTTCCAATTCTTAGTTCGTGTTCTTTACGTCAGTGAATTGTAGAGACCTGAAAAGAGCATAACAAAATCATGAAAACAGAAAGTAAGCTTATACCACAATGCCGTACGAAAAAAGAAATGCATGGAAATGAACAAAACCAAACAAAAGTAATGGAAATGAAAGAACACCTAAGAATTCTCAAGATCACAGCAAGAAATGGAAACAATCAAAAACTCATTCGTTTTGTTTCGGTGACAACATCATGTAGGAGGCAGTGGAAGTATTTCACGGGTTTAAAAAAATTGCTGTGATGCGCGGCATCGAACCTATGACGACGCGCAGCCGACTGCGATAAGCAAAAGTTTATAAATATACCACAACCATTTGATGGAACGCGTTGAAGAAACGCATTAGAAAACAATGTGATGCTTATTTCGGCACGTTTAGAATGACTTCAATGAAAAATTGAAGGTCAGCACTACATACGCTGCACTGACCATTATTATAACCTGCTTAGTGTTAGTGTAGTGAAAGTTTTTGTCTCCAGAAACAGCATACTTTTTTGGCTGTTTCCCAAAACACGCATTGTGTGATCTTTAACAGCTCTGGGAACAAAATTGAAGCTTACCCCATTATGATTGCTGCAGCATTTTTGTCCGTTTAGGTTCCCAGATGCTCTCTGTTGCCTGCGTTTTTCAACAGACACCCACTAGAATGAATAATTCAAAAAAAAAACTTCACTTGTTTTATTGAAAACGCCCTAACCAGCGCCCCTAGACCGCTAGGGGCACTGGCTGTTATGTGTCCAGAAAAGCAGGATATTTGAAACAAACCCTCATTCCAGTGGCACATACGAGACCGCGAGTATCTGCCACTCTCCGGCAGAAGCTGTCTGATAACGAGCACGATGAAATTGTGACATTGTTCACTCATTACAAGCTATTCGTATTGTTCGAGCCATCGTATCCTACTATACTAAATTTGGTTTAGCACGCGTGAAGGGTTTGACCTAGGTGGCTAGATAGATAGATAGATAGATAGATAGATAGATAGATAGATAGATAGATAGATAGATAGATAGATAGATAGATAGATAGATAGATAGATAGATAGATAGATAGATAGATAGAGATGCGTAGGTACACGTTCAAAGTGCCTGCAGTACACATAAAAATGGTCAGCATTTAAAAGTTTAAAAGTTGTGTTGAGCTCACTGTAGGGATGCTGTTCAGCGAGTCGGTGAAGTGCCACCCTTTTGTGAGCACACTTCAGTTCACATAGCCGATCCAGGCTCTGACTATGATACCAATCAAGAACACTGTAATACTGATACTAATTATGTTCGAATTGAATGTAATTGATTGATTATTTGAACTTCATTCTGACTGAAATGATGGCTGCTTTGGACTCCAAACAACCACACGCCCATGATGCTGTACATCAAGACATGCTATGGTGGGACGATTTTGCAGTATTAGGATCGAGTGAGCGGCGAGCACCATGCAGGGACGGACAATTTCTGTGCGTTAACGCAAGCTGAGGTAGAGTACTCACGGATTAAAACAGGACACTTGGAGCGTGTGGCTGATGGTACATGTGCCGCCGCTTGTGGGGGCGCGTAGAATCAATATATTTCATTGTGGTATTGATCGAGGGGAAGAACACCTACAGAGCAGGATTACTCTTTCCCTTCGCCAAAGTGTCGGCCTGTAGTTCACCCTGTGTACACGGCCGGCGTGGCGCTGCAAGGCTCACGCACATTCGCACGTCGACCGCACAAGCTCGGCGCTGCGCACCACGCTTATCGCGGCGCCAGCATATGACCCTCTTGTTCTGCGCGCTTAGACGATGCGGTACGCATACTGCGCAAGTAATACAGAAAATTGAGTAAGGAAATGGCGCCTTGTGCGCGTTCGTTTACCTGTTAAATATTTGCATAAAACATATAAAGTTCTCTTCATGCCTTCTGCCTCGAGAGAAAAAAAAATGAGTGGCAGGCTTGCCTTCATGTAACATGGAAATAATATTACGTAGTAGTGTCACTAGGGCCAACTGTGGCCTATCGTTAAATGAATATGGAAGAAGCTCGCCCGTACTTCTTTGGCTGGGAGCTCACAAAAGGTTTCTACGGAGAATAGCCGCAATATTGGCTGCTCAGGGTAATAAAACAAAATATTAGGTGATTGTTTCAATGCTGCACGGAAACAGGCCCGTGGCTGTTGTTTTTTTCTTTTCGTAGTGACAAAAAACTTGACATACTTTATATGCTTTTGCACAGATTTTTATTATGTCTACTTGCACATGTCAGGTGCTCTTAGCTGTATCCTTATATATTACTAGCGCAGCCTACGTGCCTCATCATTGAAGTACGCCGAGCGAAAGTGCCGTCTGCCTAAATGATGCGCATAATCCACTCCATTAAAGCTGCATGCATGCGAAAGCGCGTGGGCCATGCACCACGACGCTGACAATGTCCACTTTGTGAACTAAACGCCAGTTCTTTAGCAACCGGAAGGAGTTATCCTGCTATGTAGGTGTTCTCTTCCTCACTCTATACCTGGTTCCGCGAACACCCATAAGTGGCAGCACATGCACCAGGGGCCACACACTGCAAGTGTCCTGTATCAATCCGTGAGTACTGTACATCATAGGCAATTGAAAGTCAGCCACTCTGCATTTCGTTTTACTGCGAAAAGATTGGCCACTTTGTGAACGGGCACAAATCTGTCATTCATTTCGACAGGAAACGACTGTTATCTCTTGCTGCGGACGGTTAATATGACATGACCGCCCACTATCTGACGTTTTTAAATGAAGTGCTTATTATCCAAAACGCACTCTTTTTTTTTGCCAGCATATTGATGTATCAATAGAGCCACTTTTCGCCGAGCACTATCATGGCTTCCTTCGCAACTTGGTATTATTCAAATTTGACATAAGAGAGTAAGCGGTTGTGAAGAATTTAGATGTCTAGTAATTACCCACATAATCGAAAAATTCTCGCGTTTACAACATGAAACAGTTTTCACAAATCACGGTTCATTTCAGCTACCGCATGCGTATATGTACGACAGAATGCAAATAACTACGAACGAACTTGATCAAAAACAACTTTTGCCAACCGGGCATCGTTAGCGAATACGATGCCTTCAACTTTTATCTATTTAGTCGTTTGTTGACAGCGACGGTATTTTCGTGATAGGCTAGATGCTTTCAGGTATCCTGTGAGCGTCTAGTAGCACCTAGTATCATTTAAGTTCCCTGCGAGCATGTGGTAGCATTGCTCAAATACCAGATCTTAAGACGATGGCGTGCTACAAGGCACCGAAATACAGACAAAAACAATGTTTCGAATCCATGGTCCTGAGTAGTAATAGCGCAGGCTGACCCTACCATGTTTCAATGCATGTATATGCCGCATACAATAAAAATTGGAATGGCCACAGCAGTAGCTCAGTTGGTCGAATCAGGGGTGTGTTGTTCAAATGCTGCTAATTTGGTTCCTGTTTTCGGCAGGTTGTCCTTTCGTCTACTTTTCATTCTTCAAAATTGCAAAACTATTATGTTTATTAACGTTACATATACTTACGCCATTCGCAGCGGAACACAGTTTTTATTACTTCTGAGCACTGAAAAACACAATATCGTGAGGGCTTACAACCGCATTATTCGTCCACTTTTCCGTCACAAAAACTGCATAAGAAATATTTCATTAACGTTACACATACTTACACCACACAAACTAGGACACAGCTTAGATTACTTCCGAGAAGTGTAAAACACCACGCCGGAGAGCTTACAACCCTTTTAATGAACTGAGGCAGCTTGAGCAAACAGTGTACCACCTCAAGACCAGGTCGTTACCTCCTGTGCAATCGTTCCTGCTTTACCTTATCCGCCGCAGTGGTCTAATGACTAAGGCACCTAGCTGCTGATGCGCCAGTCGCGGGAAAGAATCCCAGCCGTGGTGGCCGCATTTGCGATAGTGGGGGGAAATGCTTGAGCCCAGTGTGCCTAAATTTAGGTGCATGTTAAAGAACACCAGATGGACAAAATTTCCGCGTCCCTCCACAACGACATCTATTATCATCACATTGTGGCATTTGGATGTCAAACCCCGAAAATAGTGCTAGTATTATTTTCCTCTATCTTAACGTTCGCTGAGTGACTCTGTCACAACGCTGACGACCGACAATGTTTCCCCAGCTGCCACAAGGCACCCACTTAGCTTGTAAAGCTATACATTGGCTAACGATGCTCGGGGGATAAATGATGTCATTGCGATTGATTCGTAGCCGTAAAAAGTGGTGAAGTGCGTGTGATGGCTTCCTCTGGGCGCATATACGCAAAGTTTCCACCTTGCTGTTGTTCAGCTCAGTGTGACATGACTACGTGCTGCATAGCCTTCCCATAAATTACAGCGCCACGGCAGCTTCCCCTAAGATATGTGTCGTCGATAGTAGCTACTAACAAAATTATAGCTTTGCTGCAAAAGAGAAGCAATGAACGCCATAGCCACACATTTAATGGTCATGTGTGTGCCGAATAAAAAGCAGGTCTGAATGCGCCCCGCGTTTTTCACGCAAAAATGGCGCACAAAAGAAACTCATGGGCACAGATGCACGCGATTGAGCGTTTCTGTTGTTACTTTGCTGTGTCATAGAAGCACGCGATTTTCGCAAATGGAGTATACAAATATTGCAGTGACCTTTGCACACCCGGTAACTACAACAGAATCATTTCAGGTGAAGCCCGAAGTCAGCGAAGACGTACAATCCTCCCTTCTTCCCTGCTGTTTAATAAGGGTGTGCGAGGGAGCGTCGCTCCACTCCTTTAAGAGCAAACCTCTTAAGCACGAAAATGCACGCTACAGCAACGAGCGATGCTATGAGCGACAAAACAGGGCGTTCGCGCGACGTGTCGCGTGCTCTTTTTTGCGCGATCGCTCGGTTCTCCAGATTTGGAAACCGTCGCTAATCGCCCAGAAGTGCTGGGCTCAAGCTGCCAATAGTGAAAAACCGGAAAAGACAAAGACTGACAAAGACATAAGTGACCGTGCCCGAGACACGTATGCGCAACAAGAAATGACACAATGTTTATTACGCATGTGCATATAAAAAGTGCTGCAAGGCATTAATAAACACTTTTCGTTCCATTACACAGCAATATATCTTATTTTTTAATTACATAAAGCTCACTACGTGGTTTTCTTGGTGCGAGTAGACGGCCTCATGTCAGCAACAGTGGAGTTCGCTCTCCGAAGCCGTCGCGTGAATGAGGTTTGCCTGCGCTAGCGACTGATCGCACGAAGACGATCTACGTCGCGTCGCTCGTCGCTGTCGCGTGCATTTTAGCGCTTATGAGGTTTGGCCTTTAAGCGGAAAAAAGTACGTGTGGGAGATTAGAGCGCGCACCGTCGCGCCATGTTGTGATCCGCGGTCAATATGCCATGTTGCTGGTAATGTTGAAAACACGATAGTTGTCCCCGAGTTGTACGTAAGCAGTAGAAAGTGGTAGACATAAATAGCCTGCCGTTAGAACGATTAAGAACGTGCTGCTCGGTGGCTCAGTGGTTAACACGTCGCACTCGCGATAGTGAGCAACCAAGTTCGATTCCATGCGCAAGAGTTTTTTCCTGTTTTTTTTTGTTTCATTTTCACATATACAGATAGGTAAACATATACGGTGAGTGACGGCGATGCCGACTATCAAGCCGACACCAACGAAAAAATCCAGCCGAGAGTGCCAACATATTGCTATTGCATTAAAGATTATGGATCATCTTTCCGAAGGAAACCCTGATGGGATACGAAGTAGAATGAAAAATGATGGACCATCTTTCCGATGCAAACCCTGTTGGGATACGAAGCAGCCGTGGTGCGCACGGCGTTGACCAGGTTGTAACGGGCGTCGATGTGGATGCTAGAAGAACGCTTTGAACTTAAACTCAGTGTAGTGCTTACTGGAGTAAACGTTTGTTCAAAACGTAAAGACACAGGAATATGCGTTGAAGACACTTGCGCTTCGCCTCCTCGGCTCACGTTTCGTCAGTGTTACCTGCACGCCGTTTCCATTCTCGAACGCGATCGGCGTTCTTGACTCGCACTTCATCGGTGTCGTTGGTCTTCGACAGCCGACGCTTTCGTTCGGCTTTCTTGGCTTACGCCTCGTCGGTGTTTCAGGCGTGACATCGCCATTCCCGAACGCGATCTCTTTCGCTAACACGCAACGCCAGTGACGGCCAGGAAAGGTAAGCACTCACTAGCAGAAAGCATGCCCCGTTGGCGATTCGTTTGTCGACGTGGTGGCACGGCAAGCATCGGCGCACTGCAAAGATATTTACACTTAAAAGTGTGTAAATTGGGCGTACGCAATAAAAGCACCAATATAGGCACCCTTTTTACAGTCCTATTTAAAACTTTGGAGTTTTCGTAAAAACACCCTCAAAACACCTCATTTAGGTCCTTAACTTTGGGTTGTTATGAACAACACTATAAATGCACGACAGTGTTGTCAGTTTAGCTTTTAAATATACACTAACAATTCTCATACCAGCAAGGCTCCTACTACCAGCTGCTAGCTGCTTGCAGGTCTAGTAGTAAATTAAAGCAGGAAGTAAAGTTGTGCGACCGAAACGCAGTGTTCATCAATAAAGCGCGCAAACTTCCAAGATAGAAGACATAACAGGAGCGTCGCTTGTCCGGTAGAGAAAGGGTCAGTCATCCTGCATCTGTTCCTCGCATCTGTGTCGTTTGCATAATTAGTGAACACTCACAAAGTGCACTAACTTGCCTGACTCAAGGTAATGTTATTTACAATTACGTATCATTGAACACTTACCCCTCCCGTCCCCCATAAGTTTGAAGCTTTTAAAGCTGGAGGTAAAACGAAAACGCCTGAAGCCATCCGCACAGTTGACTAGCCCTAACCACCGCGTCAACTGGTCATCAGGTCGTCTACAAAATTGAACATTGGCATGATGTATTTTGAGCAGGCACGTTTTATTTATTAACTGTAGTGAATATTCCTATTCATGTGTCCTCATACGTGCGTGATGATAATTAGGAAAAGGACACTGACCATAAAGAAAAATGCGGAAAAGAGACGTGTCGATGACCTTGACGCAGCCTTGCTCACAATGACGGGTGCCTTGTTGACGAAATTGTAAACAAAGCTCTCCTCGGGGAAGCCGAAACACATTCTCCGGTTTTGTCTCTCTCTTTTTTTTTGTGGATCCACTGCTTTTAGTTTTATGTTACTTCCCAAGCAGACATGCTTTCGTCAAAGCCTTGCGTTGTAGATAGCGAGAAGTCAACATTGCTGAAATATTCTCAGCCTCAGTCTTGTTCCAAGGATTTCAAGCTAAGTACAAATGTATTATCGCGACGTGAAAAGAGAGGTGGTATCAAGAGGTTGAGAAAGTAGGAACAGGTCAGTCTTTATATTTATCGCGCGCCAGAGCTTTCCTCTTTTGCTTCGTGAGTGCTTTCTGCAAAAAGCACACAGAAGCACTTATCCGCTGTCGTCTTCCTCGCAGCACGCACGTGGCAATGTGTTCTCAACGAATAGTGTGACGGCCGATTTATGCAACGTTGCAAGAAGCAATGTCTTTTCCGAAATGCAACTGCTGATAAAATATCGCCTGCGTGGCCATAAATGCACAGTCCTTACAGGCCCATAGAGCTAAGCGAAAGCCATCAGTTTCGCTTTTTCACTACGTTGTGTTTGCACTGTTAAGGAACGAGTGTAACGCAATTGATAACGGTCGCAAAAAAGAAAGCGACACCCGTGCAACCAGTTAAGGGCTGGAGCTAGCGTTGTACCGCTTCTAGCCGGTGTGCAAGCGCCACCAAGACTCGTCGCATAGGCAACCTCGGCTGCCTTGGATTGCTGCGCGTGCGCAGTGGGTGCAGATTGTGGAAAAGTGAATGGCGTCGTGTTACATGTCACTGCGTTGGCTAGCGAAATACCCTCCTGTGTGTGTGTTTGTGTGTGTGTGTGCGCGTGTGTGTGTGTTTGTGTGTGTGTGTGTGTGTAGATAGATAGATGTGCGGGGTTTAACGTCCCAAAACCACTATATGATTATGAGAGGTGCTGTAGTGGAGGGCTCCGGAAATTTCGACCACCTGGGGTTTTTTAACGTGGACCCAAATCTGAGCACGCGGGCCTACAACATATCCGCCTCTATTGGAAATGCAGCCGCCGCAGCCGGGGTTCGATCCCGCCACCTGTTGGTCAGAAGCCGAGAACCTTAGCCACTAGACCACTGTGGTGGGGCCTGCATGAGATCAGGCACCAAGCTACTTTTCCTCGTCCGCGGTAACGTATTTGGACTACTTGTGCAGTTCTGCATGCATCTCGTGACATCAGCTTATGGGGCGCTCATTCTTAGCTCGACAAAGCACTAAATGTGTCTTTTTGTACGTTTTCAAACTGTAGGAATGGGATCGGCCTTCACGGTCATTCCCGGAGTGGGAATGGGCTAAGATTTTTCATTCCGAGAAATTGAGAGGATTGAAGTAGTGTCCAGTTGCAATTCTTTAAACTGACTTATCAGTGCAAAGAAAGACTGAACTTCTAGAAGAGACCACTCACACAGCGCTGTTTAGCCAACTCGCCCAAGCAACAGTTTTAGCGAAATGGCAATTCTCCAGATTGAAATTGCAATGGAATAAATGCGCTCGTTTCGCAACAATGCTAAGCATGCTGTTTCACCTTCAGTAGGTACTAACTGGTCTGCCAGCAATCTGCTGCATGAATCAGTTCT
Organism: Rhipicephalus microplus; assembly: GCF_013339725.1. NCBI lineage: Eukaryota > Metazoa > Arthropoda > Arachnida > Ixodida > Ixodidae > Rhipicephalus > Rhipicephalus microplus. Next base: position 28,472,457 of record NC_051174.1, read on the forward strand.
CTCCCGCACTCTTTGATAAAAAAATTCCAGCATATTCATTGAGGCAATGATGAATGGGGCGACGCGTCCATGCGCTCGACCTTCTGTCCATTCATCCATCCGTCCGTCCACCCGTTCATCTATCTGTCTTTCTATGTGTGTGTCTGTCTGTCTGTCTGTCTGTCTGTCCGTCCGTCCGTCCGTCCGTCCGTCCGTCCGTCCGGCCGGCCTTCTGTGGGTAGGTCAATCCATCCATCTAGTGAACATTTCTAGTACCACCATCTCACATTTTATCCTCTTATACCCATCATATGGATGTACTGCCATCGAGCAGACATTCTAAGGACGAAACGAGAGGTGGCTACTACTACAAACACGGGACGTATTATCGACGGTGTAAGTAGCTTCATTCCTCAAAAAAGTCGTCTATGGGCACGTCGTTTAAAAAAAGGGTTCATCAAGTTTGCAGTTCATGCTTGTTCTAACGTGTTGCAACAATCAATATTTGCGCACGCAACGTTAAATTCAAATTTTTTTTATTGTACTTGAGGTGCAAGAATAACATTGATAAGTGCGACTTTATTTTAAAGAACGTGCAAAACGATCGTTGAATGTATTCTGGAAAAGCGAAGGCAAAAAATTGAAAACAAGATCTGACAATCACGTGGCAAACACGTGTTTTCACTTCCGCCTAATTAAGCGGGTAGCTGTGGTAACCAACGACACAAAGTTAGCAACTATTTGGCAGTAGTTCATCTCACTATTGAAGTATCGCTTCTATTCAGTTCGGTGATTTATCTGTATTCAGCCTAATTGGTAGAACAGTCCAGTAGATTAAGTACGGAATCACGTCACACAATTTGTAACAATGAAATCCTCCCTATGATTTCACTTCTTGAGCTCAGACTGTGAATTAGCAGCTTGTACAGCTGCTGATTCTAGTACTCGATGTTATTCCATCTCTGTGACATGCTCTGTGATGTTGACACACGTAGAAGAACAGACTTCTTTGCCTGCAACTGTCTTGAAAAACAAGTAAAGATGTTGCTAGACAGCAGTTTGGTGAACTAGAATTTTTAAACCATTTGTTTTCTCCTTCCTAAGTTAGAGGCTGGTTTTCAAAGCAATGCAGGTCAGTCACTGGAGCTGGAATGCTGCCGGTACTGCTCGGCTCAGTGTGGACAAGTACTGCAATCAGGACAGCATCTGCATTTGCGGACTTTTTCTGAAGGTGTTCAGTACAGATATTTTCTCATTCTGCTTGACAGGAAACTATAGTGCAACTTATTCTTTGCTAACATATAAAATTGTAAAATGAACCCATAAATTGCCAGAGCGAACATGTTCCTATTGAGACTTCATATTTGCTTTGAATAATAAAAATTGCAAATAAAGTTTGTAGAGATGCATGTGTTCAGTTTCATTTATCTTAAAACAAGCAAAAGCTGCCCTGTTAGGTCATCTGTGCCCACAGTTACACCACAGTACTGTCTGTCATCAGAGGTGAAAGCAAAGTTGAGCCCACTTCAGATTTTTGAGTGCTGGGTGTACTTTCCACTGTTGAATCCCTTTATTTCTAGCATGTTCATATTCCTTCAACCTAAATGCATTTTTGTAGGAATAAAGACAAGGCGAACTTGCAAGAGAATTCTACTAGAAATAGTAATCAAACAAATTTTAGTAATTATACAAGACTGTGAAGAAATTACAACAGAACCTTGCACAAAAGAGTCTTTAACTAATATTACACCAGACAACTGAAATCTACATAAGTGATCAATGTAAAAATAACTCGTACAGTAATAGCTCTGAAGATAAGAAAATACCAATATATAAATACAAATTAGTTATGATTGCGAAATTATGGTAGGAAGTTTTTAAGGATTGAATGACAATTATTTGTGTACAGTGGTATTGAATTCGGCAAATGTATGGCAGCAAATATGGTAGTGCGTTTGCCGTATATGAGTGTGTAGAGCGTGTATATAGAACTAAAATTGATTTAGAGGCGACCCTGGTGAAATTAGCGTTTACCAATTAAAATTTTTGCAAGATATTTGCTCTTACGAAACCGTTAGGACACCCAAATCTAAGAATCGCCAGTTTATAATAAATGAGTTACTCAGTGTTAGTACACTATGTTACTGAGAAAGTGGGGACACGCTGGTGAATAGAATAATGAATCTTAAGATGTGAATGGCCTGGTGTTGGAAATGTTGATGTGGGAGGATATGATATGCATAGGTATTCTCTCACGACAAGATGCAGTATGCGTAATATCACGATAGATTAGGGCGTATTATTTATTTATTTATTTATTCATTTATATATTTATTTATTGTACCCTCAGGGCACGAGGGCAATACAGAGTGGAGTGGAGATATACATACCGGAAGCAATGTAAAACAGCAAGGGGGAAAAAACTTACAGGAGATAAGAGAGTGAAATAAAGTAGACATAAATGACAACAATTCAATAAGAAAAAAGGTATACTAACACTAATAAGCTTATATATGTGACGTAAGAAGGTAGCGACGGTTGGTAGAAGCAGAGAAGGAAGAAGTGCAGAGCGGAATAAACATGGGGTATGAGCCAGGCCACGTCTTTGGAAATTCCGACTTTCGTGCACAAGGGAGCTGCGCTTGACGGTTGGGTTTTTCCCAATATACGTATGGCCTTCTGTAAGTAAACGCATGTGCCACTTCGTTTTGAGGCACTTGTCGATTCGCGCTGGACTTTCGAATGCTTGAGGACTGCTTAGGAAATTGACGATAGTGTGCAGTTCTCTCTAGATGATTGGCAGTGAGTGAGTCTTGGTCATAGTCATTAAAACGAGTAATCATCTCCTCTTTGATTCTTTGCCATGACTCGTCGTTCTCGAATATGTGAATTTGGTAAAATTTAAATGCCTCACCAGTGACGTAGTCGCTGAAGTTCGTAACCATCTCCCGCTCCGACCAAGATGCAGCGGTAGCGTGGAACTCGAACAGGTCGAACCAGTCCTGTACAGGTACATCGTCCGCTGCTCCGATGTACTTGGGAATTGGAAGGTCAGTCGATGATTCTGTCATGGTGCTGTTCGCTGTGTGCGGCTAAGAGATGATTCCGTAGTCGCTGTATGGTCAGGGCGTCTTGTGTAGAACTGCGTCGATGATGTGGCACTGATGAAGTGGCTGGGAGGTCTTCATCCTGTCGTCTTGTGTGACGCAATGATGAATGGGAGACGTGGCCTGGCTCATACCCCATGTTTGATCCGTTCAGCACTTCTTCCTCCTCTGCTTCTACCAACCGTCGCTACCTTCTTACGTCACATATATACCCGCATATGTACTACATGTATACAAACATATATATATATATATATATATATATATATATATATATATATATATATATATATATATATATTGTGGTGAAGCCTTTGAACAGTGGGTCGTCCTCTTCAGCGCCTTCTAATGGGTCGCCCTTTTCATAAGAAGAAGAGCAGCTCGCGCAGCGAGTCGATCCCCCGCATTGACTGTCGCTGTCGTGAATCATCGCTGAAAGTCCGCCAATAAACCGCTTAACAATTTGGTGGAGAGTGCTGAGAGTGCTGTCCCCTTCAAACATCTTCGATCCGCCTTCGATGCCCTTGGAGCTTCGATCCCGTACCGTGCCTCCAACCATGCACCAAGACGCCGCCCAGCAAACGCTTCCTCCTACGTCGACGCCATGTCCCGGTGTCCCCCGCATCCGCGACCCTCCTGTCTTCACCGGAGTGGATGGCACCGACGTCGAGGACTGGCTGGCCATGTACGAACGCGTGAGTGTCCCCAACCATTGGGACGAGGCAGGTAAACTGGGCAACCTGTTTTTCTATCTCGCGGGTGTGGCCGGCATGTGGTACAACAACCACGCATCTGATTTCCCGACATGGTCCGCTTTTAAAACCGCTGTCGTCGACGTGTTCGGCCGCCCGGCCGTTCGTAAGCTGCAAGCTGAACAGCGTTTACGTGAACGAGCCCAGCAGACCGGCGAGTCCTTCACAAGCTATATCGAGGACATCCTTGACTTGTGCAAGAAAGTCGACCTGAACATGTCAGAGGCTGACAAAATCACGCATGTTCAAAAAGGCATCGCCGACGATGCCTTCACCATGCTCCTGGCAGAGAACCCCCGCACTGTGGCAGAAGTCATCATGTTATGCCAAAGTTACGACGAGCTGCGGCGGCAGCGCTTGATGACCCGTCGACCACCACCACGTGATGCTGACCTCTCAGCCTTGTCAGCAGTTCCTGACCACGCAACCTTGCTCGCCGAAATCAAATCGTTCGTGCGTGAGGAAGTTGCCCGCCAAGTCTCTCTACTGGCTTTTGCTTCCCCACAACATGCTCAACAGCCATCAAGTGCACTTCTACCTCCGCTCCACCGAGCCATTCAGCAGGAAATCGCGGAGGTCGTCCCTGAATACCACCAGCCGCCTCCTGCATCTGTGCCACTCAGCTACGCCCAAGTTGTTGCCAGGCCGCCCCCACCGATTTATTCGACTGTTCCCCTAAATTACACCGAAACCATCGCGAGGCCCCAGGTCTTTGGAGAAACTGTCTCGCCTACATACGCCGGCATGACCCACGTGTCCCGAGTGCCGCCTACCATGCACTCATATCAGCAGCCGGCTCGCCAATCGCGTTCTGCTACATGGATGCGACCCGCCAACCAAAGGCGCACTGCTGACAATCGCCTCATCTGCTTTGCTTGTAGTTGCGTCGGTCATGTAGCACGCTATTGCAATCGTATGAAGCAACCGCAGGTCGCCTCCAACTTTCCCAGCCAGTCAAGCCGCTCTTATGAGCAACCGCCGCCTATGTCACCGTCGTCCCGCCGCGTTCCGTCTACCCGCCGTTCATCATCTCCATGACGTCGCTCACTGTCGCCAATGCGACCACGTCCACTCGAGGGCGACCAGGAAAACTAGTCGTCGCAGTCCACGACGCAAAGGCTGCGACGCTGTCGAACTGCGGAAGCCCTCAGGAAAGCCCGTCGAACGTGAAAGACGTGCTTGTGGATGGCGTTCGTGCATCTGCCCTTGTAGATACTGGAGCCGCCGTATCCGTGATGGACGAAAAACTTAGCCGATTACTGCGCAAAGTGACCACGCCGTTTTGTGGGCTCTCCCTCCGTACAGCCAGCGCCCAAAGTATTCACCCTACGGCGATGTGCACAGCCCGCCTTATGATTCAGGACGTGGTATATGCGGTCGAATTCATCATAATTTCTTCATGCTCTCACGACGTCATCCTAGGATGGGATTTCCTCTCCCGCCACGACGCCGTCATTCATTGAGCACCAGCAGAAATAGAACTCACGCCATTCTCTTCTTTGACGCCGGCCGACAGTCCATCCGCTGCAAGCAAGGTACTCGTCAGAGACGACACTCAAGTGCCTGCAAACTCGTCCGTTGCGAAGTCGCTCTACTGCGCAAGCCTTTCTGACACCGCTGCCCTCCTCTCGCCATCTCATCGTGTTTTCATAAGAAAAAGCTTGCTGGTTCCTTTCGCGACCGTGCAACTCACTCACGGCAGCACCACTATTTTCGTTGTGAACTCATCTCCATACAGCGTTACGTTGGTGCGAGGGGAATGTCTCGGCAGCGTGGAACCCATCAAAGACGCGCAAGTTATAGATCAACCTGATGACATGCACTGCTCAAGTTCCTGTACGCTTGGTGCTGTTTCGACATCTGCTTCATCATCCGATGATATATATTCGGTCCCTGCTTACCCGACGACCTTACGCAGGGCCAGCGTTCCCAGCTTTTGGGCCTGTTGGAAGAATTCCGCTCTTCTTTCGATGTCACTCAACTTTCTCTCGGCCGCACATCGACCCTTACGCATCGCATCGACACAGGCGCACAGCCACCGCTGCGGCAACGTCCATATCGCGTATCTCCCACAGAACGACGTGTAATCAATGAGCAAGTCGACGACATGCTTCGCCGCGATGTTATTCGCCCCTCCAGCATCCCTGGGCATCTCCTGTCGTTCTCGTCACGAAGAAGGACGGTTCTGTGCGGTTCTGTGTGGACTACCGACGCCTCAACAAGATCACTCGTAAGGACGTGTATCCACTACCGCGGGTAGATGACGTGATCGACAGCCTGCAAGGAGCAGAGTTCTTTTCATCCCTCGATTTGCGCTCAGGGTACTGGCAAGTACCTATGGCTGAGAACGCTCGACCAAAGACCGCTTTTGTCACCCCCGACGGCTTGTACGAGTTCAACGTTATGCCGTTTGGGCTGTGCAATGCGCCCAAAACCTTTGAGCGCATGATGGATACAGTTCTGCGTGACGTGAAATGGCACACATGCCTGTGCTACCTCGATGACGTCGTTGTTTTCGCTCCTGACTTCTCGACGCATCTTCAACGCCTTCGGCATGTTTTAACGCGTCTGAGCAACGCCAGTCTGCAACTGAACCTAAAGAAGTGCCAATTTGCAGCTCGCAGCTGACAATACTCGGCTACGTCGTGTCCAAAAACGGAATTCTCCCTGATCCAGCCAAGCTTCGAGCCGTGACCGAGTTCCCCAAGCCGACGTCAGTCAAGGAACTGCGCAGTTTTGTAGGACTGTGTTCCTACTTTCGGCGTTTCATTCGAACCTTCGCGACTATAATATCGCCGCTGACGAAGCTTCTCGGAAGTAACGGGCCTCTCCATTCGTGGTCATCACATTGCGACGACGCTTTCAGAACACTTCGTCGTTTGTTGACGTCCCCTCCCATACTCTGCCACTACGACTTTACGGCCCCTACAGAGGTACACACGGATGCCAGTGGTGTCGGCCTCGGCGCTGTCCTTGCGCAGCGCAAACCAGGGTTCCCGGAATATGTCGTGGCGTGCGCGAGCCGTACGCTTACTAAAGCCGAGGCGAATTACACAGTCACCGTGAAAGAATGTTTGGCAATCGTCTGGGTCCTTGCAAAGTTCCGACCTTATTTGTATGGTCGCCCATTTGATGTCGTCACCGACCACCACGCACTATGCTGGTTGTCGTCATTGAAAGATCCCTCAGGCCGTCTCGCCCGGTGGGCACTTCGCCTGCAAGACTATGACATCCGCGTGTTGTACCGCAATGGAAGGCAACATGCTGACGCCGACGCCTGTCGCGCTCTCCCTTGCCTGACGACAATGCCAACAACTCAGTGTCTCACCTTGCCATTTCTTCGATCAGCATTCATGCCATTTCTACTGAACAGCGCAAGGATCAATGAATTGCCTCGCTGATAGACTTGCTGACTGATCCATCCACTCCATCCACTCGCGCGTTGCGTCGTCAAGCACACCATTTCGCCGTTCGCGACGACCTCCTCCACCGACGCAATTACAACCGTGACGGCCGCCAGTGGCTACTAGTCATACCTCGCCGTCTGCGCTCTGACATATGCGAATTCTTTCATTCTGATCCGCAATGTGCGCACTCCGGGGTATCGAAGACTTACCACCACATTCGCCAACGGTACTTTTGGCGCGGCATGTACCGCTACGTGCGGAAATTCGTTCGCTCCTGCATAGAATGTCAGCGCCAGAAATTTTCAACGCCACTGTCGCCGGTAGATCTGCAACCTCTACCTTGCCCTGCCAGGCCGTTTGGGCGCGTTGGCATCGATTTGTATGGGCCACTTCCACTAACGTCAGCTGGTAACCGCTGGGTCAATGTTGCTGTGGATCACCTCACGCGATACGCCGAAACTGCCGCTCTCCCCGCGGCTACAGCGAGCGATGTGGTCTCCTTCCTGCTCCAACGATTCATGCTGCGACACGGTCCACCTCAGGAACTGCTCAGTGATCGAGGCCGCGTCTTTCTGTCTGAAGTCGTCGAAGCCATTCTCAAAGAGTGCAACGTTGTTCACCGCAAAACTGCTGCTTACCACCCGCAGCCGAATGGCCTCACGGAACGCTTCAACCGTACGCTCGGCGACATGCTTTTCAAGTACGTCGCCGCCGATCACACAAACTGGGATGACATTCTACCCTTCGTCACCTACGCATATAACACCGCCCCTCAAAGCACTACTGGCTTTTCACCTTTCTATTTATTATATGGAAGGCACCCGTCGCACACCATCGACACTATACTTCCGTACAAGCCAGATCCGTCCGAGTGGGCGCCTATTTCTGCTACAGCCAAGCTTGCTGAAGAGTGTCGAGAGCTTGCAAGGGCCTTTACAGCGCATGATCAAGAGCGGCAAAAAGCCAATCGCGCTGACGCCAGCACTACTGCGCCCACGTTCCTCCCTGGAGCGCTCGTCTGGCTCTCGATCCCTACTACTGCAACTGGCCTATCTTCAAAACTATTGCCCAAATACAAAGGCCTCTACCGTGTCGTCAAATGCACTTCCCTAGTCAACTACTTGATTGAATCCATCGAACCATCTTCGGACATGCGTCGTCGAGGACGCGAAATTGTTAACGTGGAGCGCCTCAAGGCCTACCATGACCCGCTCATTGTAACCAGCTGTTAGGTCGCCAGGCGGCTCCCTTTTCGTACCCGGGGTAGTTGTGGTAAAGCCTTTGAACAGTGGGTAGTCCTCTTCAGCGCCTTCTAGTGGGTCGCCCTTTTCATAAGAAGAAGAGCAGCTCGCGCAGCGAGTCGATCCCCCACATTGACTGTCGCTGTCGTGAATCATCCCTGAGTGTCCGCCAATAAACCGCTTAACAATATATATATATATATATATATATATATATATATATATATATATATATATATATATATATATATATATATATATATATATATATATATATATATATATATATATATATATATATGTATATATATATATACGCAAACATTTAAAGAAGAATAACAGTTTTTGAAACATATTATTATCAGTTATATAAGCGATATCACGGGGAAGATAATTCCAACTTACACAAGTTCTGGGTATGAATGAGTCATGAAAACATGAATGAGCTGAAAACGTTATAAGCAAAGTTGAAGAATGTTCGCTTTTTATTATTGTTCTGCTACCAGTAGCTATACTCCTCCTTTTAAGAGAAATGTGATAATGGTACTTTAGATGACCATCTAGGACTACTCTCAAGAATGAGAACATAGTGGCACAAATATGTCTATGGCTGCCGATATTATTAGCGGGAGTAGGTGAAAGAGCGTTATGAGTAGAATAAAAAACAATATAATGTTTTATTTGAGTTATTTGTAAACCATTAGCTGTGCACCAGTTATTTAACAGTAATGGTGTTCAAGGACTTGTGCTGTGCAGTTATAAGAGGTTTTTACATCCCATTTTTTATCTGACAGAATGGGGGACCACCAGCAGGCCATTTTGAGCAGCACGTGCTGGCTTCATTTTGACTTTTGTTTTGAAACATTCGCTCTTAAACCACGCTAGAGAGCTAAGGAGGCAAGCTGCTCTAAGGATCAATGGGCTTTGTCACGTAGTCTTCATCAACAGTGACGCTTGTACATAGTCCTGCTCCACCAAATGGATTCACATAAAACAGAGATTGCGCTTAATATTAAATTTCATAATTTTGCTGTTGCGCACCTGCACAATTCTAAAAAATTAAATTCCGACTTTCTGAATTTATAGACGTGAAAATATTTTGGAGAGACATGAAACCTTATATTTTCTTGTGGTCAATGATGTTAACGACTACAGTAGTCGACGGGATTGAGACCAAAGTTTTTATTACAGCAAACCTTTGCCTGAAGTACGGAAAGTGAAACTACAAGCAATACATAGTCTGCCCTGATAGCGGTAAACAGTGCTTTGGCCATGAATGATCTGACAAGCAGTGCAGTGCATCTATCTATATACAAGTGATATTGAAAGTTCTGGCATTATTACTGAAGACTGCGCAGGCACTAGGCTATACACATCCTGTGCACAATTTTAACAGTGTGATCTCATGTTACCACGCAAGTTCTCATTCTGTCCTGATAGCGGTAAACAATGCATTGGACATGAATGATCTGACAAGCAGTACAGTGCATTCGTTTGTATACAACTGCGCTTGAAAATGCCGAGGTTATTGCTGAAGGCTGCGTAAGCACTAGACTATTCGCTTCCTGTTCAGAGTTTTAACAGTGTGATCTCGAGTTATCGTGGAGCTTTTCAAACACTGCTGCGCTATCTGTGCCGAGTGTTGCTTAAAGTCTTTATGACTGAAACTTGACTTTATTTGGAACAAAAGACACGTTGCAGTGCGCACACACTTAGTTGTCAGGCTTGTCATGTATGTGCGAAATTTATACTAAGTAAAAAGATGCTATTATCCTTAAAGGCAAAAAGAAATTATTTGTGGTGTTTTGGGCAACGCGTGTTATTGCCGAGACAACTATATAGAGCAATCCACATATCTGTAGTGATATTATGTGTAAAATTCACATTCCCAAAGCTGTTTGCAATGACAAGTACTTTTTTTTTCATTTTCAATACATCTTGTGACAGCCCTAACTAATCATTTCGTATCCAGAATTCTGTCGCAAGAATAATAAACATATTTCATTCTTTTTTCTTTATTTCTTGCGGGACAACATTTAAATGTTGATGTGAGACTTTACATCTATATTTATTATTTTTTTGTGATAAAGCACCCAGAATATGTAGGCACTTGACTCAACCTGAGCCAAAAAATGGATGCTTTCAAAGCTTCTCATAAAATACATTTGATCAATATTAACATACAAAATTTATACAGGCTGCCACACGTGTTTCAGACAAGAACTGCCCCAATGTATTGGCTGTCTGAGATGTCTTGAATGGTAAAACATACTTTTTTGTAATTTTCTGTGTGAATTTCACTTCTATCTCAGCAGAGCTATTATACTTTGTCACTTTGGCGTTTATTAATTATTGCACAAATAATGCTATATAAAAGAAGTGCTGATGAACAGGCTCATACTATGTTCACCAATGTAAGCTAAGAGTAAAAAATGTATTAGAAAATGATCCTTCTTGCTAATGAACGACAACATTCAGAGCAATTTTCACCAAATACTCTTGTGTTTTCACTGTCATTTCATGTCATCAATTGGCATCACTTGTAGCCACGTACATTTCTTTTTTTATGTTTACGCGCCTTGAGGCATGTGCAATGGTGTGTTCAATGAGGGATGGAATACAGCACAAAAAAAATCACTCGTGATTTTTACAGCTGCGCAATCCCCTTCACAGAAAGAGATGGTGGGTCATTGGTGGCGACATGATTACTAGGGGTGTGTGAATATTTAAACAGCGAAACAAATAACATTCGCTAATCGAATTGAACGGTACATATACGAAATACGTAATATTAAATATATTACTGGCCCCTGTGTGACTGTGGTGGAGTGCGCGGAATTTAAAGCGGGTGGAGTGCGTGGAACTTGAAACGGGGCGAGTGGAATTTGAAGTGCGCGGAATTTCAAACGGGGGGAGTGCACGGAACGTGAAACGGGGCAAGCTGAATGGGAAGTGTGTGCCATGAACAAAGTTTGAAGTCGGCAACGAAGAACTTGGCACGGATGTTTATAAATAACAAGAAATGACTGAAGCGCCATTTCAACGCTGCGATGGTTTGAAACACGCGCGAGACAGAGAAGAAGAGGAGTCGCAGCGGTAGTAAGAGGAAGACGAGCCACACATCGGGCCGGTTTGGTTTCAGACCCGAGCTGAGGCTGCTACCTGCATCGTCCGGTGTCCTGAGGGGCGGCGCTGACCAGGCTGCGCTGACGTTCCCGTGCACGTGGATAGGACTGAGATGCCGATCTTCGGGATCGAGCTCAGACGAGGCTGTACTGCCGGGGCTCTACCTCGAGGCGAGTGCGTAAACTGCAGCGCCAGCTGGTGCAGCGCCTACCGGTAGCCTAGGAAGGCTGCTTCTTTTACGGTTCATGTAGCTACCCAACGCTGATGCCAATTACGACAGCAACAGCATCGACCCCGTGCTTCGCACCAAGGCTCCTATACATAACGACATAGGTTAGATGCCACTCCTTTGCCGTTCCACGACACACTCTGTGTAGGAACTCTATACTTATGACTTTTTCTTTAGGGACTAATGTACAGCTTCTGCATTTTTTGGGAACTGTATTGAAGAGATAAGACTCGTCATACTTGACTTAGGTGTTCTCAAGCTATTGTTAATAAATATTTGCGTCAAACAGATTCATCCTTCGGGAAGTGTCCTGAGGTGGCTCTTCGAACCTCCCAAATCGAACCTGCACGTAGTGCGAAACAAAAGGAACCACATCGTTTCAGGGACAACCCTGAAGCAGCAAAACGTGGGATCAGCTGAAGGTTTATTTTCTTGTTGTACTCCCTGAATTATCACAGTGCAGCTAAGGCATTGGCACTGCTATCGATGCTATAGCCATTACCAGATAAAGAATTTTCGCTGCAAGCAACACTTCTATTCTGTTTTTACTATGATGGAGCAGCATCACATTATTCATATTTCTCGTCATCATTGAAGTTAGAGATTATGGCTGCCCTCAGCTTTACGAATAGAAACACATGCAATCCTTTCTTTACGTAATTTGATCATACAGATAGAGCCTTTAACACTTGGTTTTCACTTGATCTGTGTGAATGGGTAGTATATGCTGTGATAATTTTACCAGCTCCAATAAAATTTTGGCTGTATGCATGATGTTCGAGTCAAAAGTGTATAATTTACGCCGAAACTTCACCTAGAAGCTACCAACAGTGTTTCAACTAGAATAATGTAGTTGCTATGGTAGTTGGACAGACAGTTGAAAAGTATTTCGAAGGCTCTGGTCACTGCATTATACAACCTGATCACAGTTTTCATATTTGTAGTAATACTTGGTGACAGTTCGTGAATACTTATTTCAAGTAAACTGTTGTGGAGTTCTGGGAATATTTTTATAAAGGTTGTCTTACTATTTGAAAACTATCAGAAGAGTATTAGGCTCATTTAGGCATTTCATTTTTGGGTGTACTGCCATTGAATATTTATAGGAATTCTCTTTTGAAATTCACCGCTCACAAACTCTATGCTTGCGCGCGTTTTGAAGTATGACAGCGCTCGTGCTGTTAACGCTGACGCTTCACCCCTTTACAAGTATGCGTCACGGTGCATTGAGCGAAAACATGCTGGCTGGAGGTGGTCTGCTTATATGCACGACATACAAAATATATCGAAGCGTATTTGGCCTAGTGAGAATCTTCCGCCACCCGCGCCATTCTCTTCTAATAATAGTGCGGGCTCTCGCTCCCTATGTGAAAGGAATTGCTTCGCGTTAGCCTCGCGAACGAAGATATTCGTTTGCAAGCCTATCGAGGTACTGCTACAGATATTCGTGCTTCTCATCTCGCATCGCTATTCATTATCAGTAGCGGTGGCATTCCTTACGAGTAGCCTAATATACGCCAGAGTGAGTGCAACCTGAGTGACGTGTGTGACGTAGGCACTTAAGTGCTCCGACACCAGCTCTTGAGCTGCACCAGAGACTTGCCGAGTTACCATGACTTCTATATAGTGCACACATAAATTTGTTACACCGTCATCTTTCAATTTTCACCTAGATAATTTATTTGTAACAAAAACGTGGCTACATGAAGACGTTCGAGATTTTGAAATATGCCCTCCAGGATATAACGTGATCAGAAATGGCCACAGTAGCGGGGGTGGGCGTGTTGCGATCTTTATGGAATGCAGCCTTAATTATACGGTCCTTAAGAAACCATCGGCCATTAAAACATTATGTTGCGAAACTCTTGACCACCCCGACTTGATTGTGGGATGCGTATATCGTGCTCCGGGAAGTACTGCTGCCAAAGTCGACGCCCCGAATAAAAAAGTGCATGACTTACGCGTTGAAAACAAAAACGTTATCATGGCGAGAGATTTTAATGTTGCAGATGTTGAATGGGACGAAATGAAAACGGGTACGCGAGACCATGATAATAGCGCAGCAAGTATAGATATGTGCCTTTTACATGGGCTTACACAATTTGTACGGGACTTTACTAGGGTCTAGGTAATAGCAAATCTGCTCGTGACATCTTCTCTGTAAGCCCTAGTATTGTATCAAGATACTATAGAGTTGATATTCCGCCAGAACCTCGGATAACTCGATTCTAAGATATTCTATAAATACAGATTCCTTTTCAAGGGTCCCTAGACATGTTTCATACTATAGACAGTTCAAAGAAGACGATGATACTTCGATAATAGATGAAGCGGCGTTTTCTTTTGAGAAGTTTGAAAAATTCATTCGAGATGTATCTGTGCATGTCAATGAGTTGTGGTTAAACATTGGGAGAACGGTTCACAAGTGTATAAGCCACTATGTTCCTCTCAAAAGTGAATCAAAGCGGGTGCACAGCCCTAGGATTACGAGAGTGATCATACAAATGAAATGAGAAGTGGCAAGGTGTAGGGTACTTTGTAAGCGTACACGCGATTCCGCTTTTCTCGATGACTTGTCAAACCTAAATAAACAGATATAATATAATGATGAAGGAATCTAAGGACAAGTTTTATGCTTGTCACCATGGATATATTTTTATGCGAATCACCTCAAGAGTATGGGAGGCACCTGGCTCCAAGTAAGAAAGCAGTCACTCAAATATCACAGAACAAGGATCTATTGAGGATGTATGTGATATAGCAGACCCCTTCAATTACAATTTTGCTAGTGTCTTCACCAATGATGACGAAAAGCAGTCAAAATTCGAGATACATCAACAAGTTCCAGTTGCAGAGTAATTATGGTAACATATGTAGGAGTATTAAAATTGCTGCAAAACCTAAATACGACGAAATTGGCAGGTCTTGATAAGATACGAAATTTGTTTCTGTAGAGGTAAGCTTACTGGTCTGGGAAGTACCTTTTCATTATCCTCACGAAATCACTACGGTCAGGTACACTTCCTGAAAAATGGAAGGTGGGTAAAGTTATACCCGTATATAAAGACGGTGACACCAAGTCTACTGCCAAATATAGGCCCATTTCGCTAACGTCAGGCTGCTGTAAGGTGTTAAAAAATTTTTTCTAAGTAAATTCGGCTGTTTTTGTCACAGAACAAAATTCTTAGTAACTATCAACATGGGTTTCACGAGGGTTTGTGAACCATTACACAATTACTGGAAAGTGTTCACGATGTTAGTAAAGGTATTGATGGCAACGAACAAAGAGATCGAATCTTTCTCGATTTCAAGAAGGCCTTCGATAGGGTTAATCTAAGAAAAAGGTAAATAATCAAAGGCTATTTTAGGAGATGCTATGTAGTCAAATGGGTTGAAGACTTTCTTACTGATCGCCGACAGTTCGTCAGTATTGATAAAAACAAGTGCGGGGTCTGTGATGTGTGATCAGGAGTGCCTCAAGGTTCAGTTCTTGGGCCTGTGTGGTTCCTGGTATACATTAACGAACTGATCGAATACTCAGCTAGAATTACAGCAAGGTTATTCGCAGATGACCGTGTCATATATACAGAGGGGAAATCTATTCGTGACCAGATACTTTTAAATCACTTCTCAGAAAAAGGTCAACAATGGTGCGACATGTGGCAGATGCCTCTTAACCCGGAAAAGATAGTATTTATGTCCATCACACACAAACATGAACCTCTGTCATTCACATACACTCTACAAAGTACACCACTTTATCGCGTAACAGAGTACAAATATCTTGGAACTTTAATAACATCTGACCTTAGTTAGACACCACACATTAAGAAAGTAGTAGGAAAAGCCAACAACAGATTAGGTTATATTCGACGTGGCCTTAAACTGGCTTCTCCAGCCACGAAAGTGACTGCTTATAAAGTGCTCGTGAGCCCATATTAGAATATGCATGTGAAGTGTGGGATCCGTATCTAAAAGATTCAAAGCCAAAACTAGAGCAAGTTCAAAGACGTGCGTTGCGGTTTATTTATTCCTAATACCGCCAACAAGACGCCGTAACATCACTTTACGCGAGGACAAACATGCCCCTACCTGACGTCAGGAGAAAGGAGAAACAACTTAGCCTTTTCTATTTTATTATAAATGAGCTGCTACTTGATGATAAGTCTGCCTACATAAATGAATCTAATACCCGCATAGTGTGAAACAAGCATAGCAGGCTTCTTAAGCAAAATCAATTTCACAAGAATTGCTACAAATACTCATTCTTCTTTTCAACAGCACGTGACTGAAATTGCCTCCATGCAAGTATTGTAAACGCGGGGACTCGCTATCAGTTTCCTGCACTTGTGTCCGAATATTTACAACAATAGGGCGTGTATCACTGTATCGCTGCATTCTATTGTTGTGTTGACTGCTTGCAGTATGTTGGTGTATTGTTACCACTCCTGCCTTGGCCCTGATGAGGACCGACAGTATTTGTAAATAAAGTGAAAATAAATAAATAAAAATTTCTACGCTGAATTTTATGCTTTCGGTGATTGTTGCAAACGAAGCGATGAGTATTTCAGGAGCGTCGACACAGGCGTGCGCATAGCATTGCTGTAGCGCCTTGATAGCACCGAGTACTTTATAGCGCCGCCTTCTAATTCATCGAAGTTGGTTTGCCAGTATGCGTGCGAGCGTCAACTTTGTTCACGTCATCATCGCAGCGTCTGCATCAGCTTTGCCGGCGTCTGAAACACGAACTCTGCAGCATCGTCATGGACGCATCCGTGTTTGCTGACGACATCACGCACAAACAAATGAGTGCGCAGCTTTTGAGAGCCTCGTAAAGACGCCTGGCTGCAGTGCATTGGGGGGGGGGGATCTATACAATCACCTTTGTAAACTCAACACAGGGCGCACTCAAACGCGCACGCATCAAAGCAACGCAGCGCGGTGCAGGCACATCACCGCCTGGCATGGCATCACCGGTGTGACGCGACGAAACGAACAGTGGTGCGTATGCGCGAAGGGATGATGATGATAATGTTTGATGTTTTGTTGCGCAAGGGCCAATTCACGGCCAAAGAGCGCCAGTTCATCTTACTAAAAATATGGACGATGATTGTGATAAGCGGCTGTATAAGGGCCATAAAATTCTTCGCGGTAAGGCGGTTAAGAATATACAAGTAATAAAATCATGACCATGCCGTGAAAGGTGTGTGTGGTGTGAATAGATGACAAAAGTTGGTCATAATAAAAGACGATGGTGGATATGTATGGCATTAGCACAAGTGCCTCACTCGTTCATACCCTTGCGTCCAAGGGTCGTGAGGCAAGTGCTTTCTTGTGTAGCCACCGCAGCAAAAACCTCTCTGGAGAGGTCGTGCTAAGGAATTCCCGGGTATATGATATGAAAACCATGAATTTCTTTTAAAAAAGCTAACAATGATTTATGACTAAAAAGCGGTTCCCTACCGACGAACACTGCATGGTGTAAAGGTATATGTTGTCGGTAGGGTAATGGAAAATATTGTTTTCTTAGAGTTTCTAAGTGTTTGCACTGGATTAACATGTGAAGGACTGTTAATGCTTCACCACGTCTGTCACACTATGGTGGACCGTCACCAGACAAAAGATAAGTGTGTGTCGCGTATGTGTGTCCTATCCTCAGTCTCGTTAGTAGTATATCTCTATGACACGATTTCGATACGGACAGCCAATTACCAAGGAGTGGCTTAATAACGCGTAGTTTGTTTTGTGTGTGTGTATCCCACTTGCTCTGCCAATATACCCTGAGGTTTTGTTTGAGAGACGGCTTAAGATCAAGGGCCGGGTTTGATATTTGTGTAGGGCAGTGCTTTTGTGGACGGATGCAGCGAGCTGATCCGCCCTCGCGTTGCCTTGAATCTCACGGTGCCCTGGCACCCAGCACACTACAACATGTTGGTTGAGTGTGTAGAGTGTGCATAAAATAGAGTAAAGTGAGACAAGAACTGGGTTTTTGTGTTTTTTTAGAGTGTGCAGAGCCGTTACCACACTGAGGGAGTCCGTATAAATTACTGCTTTTTGTATTTGTAATTGCTTGATGTGTTTAGCCGCCACAAGTATCGCATAATCTTCCGCTGTGAAGACACCTGTGCCTGGATGTAGAGGGCCAACATCCGAAAAGGATGGGCCAAGAGCAGCGTAGGAGACAGAGGAATTAGGCTTGGAGGCATCTGTAAAGAACTCAGAACGTGTGTATTTGTGTTGAAAATCCAGGAAGTATGTTCGGATATGGGCGATAGGTGCATGTTTTGTAACTTCTATAAAAGACACATCGCACTCTATAGTCTGCCATTGCCACGGTGGCGGGTAAGCTAAAGGAGTCATTAAACTGTGTTCAAGTAAGCCTCCAGGTTCCTCAGCTAGACCCTTCAGGCGAACTGAGAAGCGCTGCCTCATCGAAGGCCTGTTTTGAAACAGAATTGAACTCGACAAATCTATAATATAGTATGAGGGGTGCTTCTTGTCTGCTTTCACCTTAAGGAAATAAACAAAGGACATGTAAGCTCTCTGCAGATGAAGCGACCACTTATTTGACTCAACGTAAAGGCTTTCTACAGGGGTGGTGCGAAAAGCACCCGTAGAAAGGCGTATGCCCAAATGGTGCACGGGGTCCAGACTCTTCGAAGCACTTTGAGTCGCAGACAGATAAACAACGGCCCCATAATCTAAGCGGGTGCGAATGAGGCTTCTATATAGGTTCATGAGACATTGCCTGTCACTACCCCACCTAGTACGTGACAACACTTTTAAAACATTCATGGCTTTTAAACGTTTTGTTTAAGGATACTTGATGTGCAGTACGAAGGTAAACTTGTTCTCCAAGATAAATCCTAAGAATTTATTCTCCGTATTAGCAGACAGACGTTGACCATTCAGTTCAATGTCGGGTTCTGAGTGCATGCCTCTCTTTGGGAGAACAAGACACACGTGCTTTTTTGTGGGTTCAGTCGGAATCCGTTTTCCTCTGCCCATTCGGAGACCTTGTTTACACCTCACTGAACCATCCACTCACACATTGCCAGATTGCAAGATCTAAAGCCAAGCTGGACGTCATCGACTTATGTACAATAAAACATATTGCGAGGAATGGACAAGCGCAAGGAATTCATTTTGATGAGAAAAAGTGTGCAGCTAAGTACACCACCTTTTGGCACGCCTGTTTCCTGAACAAATAATTGGGAAAGAACCGTACCCACTCGGACACGGAATGTCCGGATAGACAGGTAATTTTCGATTATGTGAAACATTCTTCCGCGCACGCCAAGTTGGGACGGGTCTCTTAGAATTCCAAAAAGCCATGTTGTACCATAAGCCTTTTCGATATCGAGGAATACAGAGAGAAAA
This sequence comes from Rhipicephalus microplus, assembly GCF_013339725.1. Classification (NCBI taxonomy): domain Eukaryota; kingdom Metazoa; phylum Arthropoda; class Arachnida; order Ixodida; family Ixodidae; genus Rhipicephalus; species Rhipicephalus microplus. The sequence goes on from NC_051174.1 coordinate 28,491,678, forward strand.
TATTGTTTATGGACAAAGGCGTCCCTGATCTGTGCCTCGATACGAACAAGGTGTTTTCTGGTGGATCTACTTTCTCGAAACCCGCACTGAAATGGGTCGAACAAATTGTTTGTTTCAAGGATATGTACAAGTCGGCAGTTTATCACTTTTTTGAAGACTTTGCACAAGCGGCTTGTAAGTGCAATAGGCCTATAGCTCGAAAGTAAAGAAGGGTCCTTGCCCTCTTTCAAAATGCGAATAATAATAGCCTCTTTCCAGGAGGTAGGGATAGTGCCAGAAATTTGGATAGCAATGTACAAACAAAGTAAGGTTTTTCGTGTTTCGATTGGTAGGTTTTCTAACATTTCATACACCACACGATCAGAACCTGGGGCAGAAGTACTGAGGGGTTTAGAGACGTTCGCAGCTCAGATAGACTAAAAGCTTGGTTATATGCCTCGTATCTAGTGCATTTGTGTTCGAATTTCTGTTTTTCTATTCTTGTTCTGTATTTTTGGAAAGTGTCAGTATAGTGGGATGAGCTGGACACCTGTTCGAAGTGTGCACCGAGGAAGTTTACCTGATCTTCCAAGGTATCACCCTGAGCGTTTACGAGTGGAAGTGTGTGTACTTGTTTTCCTGCTATCCTACCGACCATGTTCCAGACTTTAGCCTCCTGTGTGTATGAATTGATCCCTGACAAAAACTTCTGCCAGCTTTCTCTTCTGGCCTGCCGACGCGTTCTCCTGCCTCGAAACTTTATTTTCTTGAAGGTGTCAAGATTTTCGGCTGTTGGTGAGTTCCGAAGCAACCTCCAAGCTCTGTTTTCCTGTTTGCGCGCGTTTCGGCATTCACAGTTCCACCATGACACATGCCGTTTTCTAGGGTGTCCATTTGTTTGTGGGATGCAGTTTGTTGCAGCATCAATCCGAAACGCTGTGAAGTTGTTGACAGCAACATCAATGTTCAAAGTACATATGCCATTCCAACCTACACGAGCGATGGTATAAAACTGTTCCCAGTCGGCTCTATTTATGAGCCGCTTGGGAACACGTGGTGGGCACTCAGTTACTGTAGTTGTTCTCAAAACTACGGGTAAATGGTCACTTCCGTACAGAATACTGATGACTTTCCACTGGAGTAGAGGCACAAGAGATGGAGATACTATGCTTAGGTCCATGGAGGAGTAGATGTTATTAGCGAGATTATAATAGGTTGGTTCATTTCAATTTAGGAGACACACGCTCGACGAGACAAGGAACTGTTTGATCTGTCGACCTCGCGCGTCATACCGAGAGTCACCCCATAGCCTGCCATGCGCATCAAAGTCTCTAAGGAGAACATAAGGCTCCGGAAGTTCATCAATTAGAGAGTGTAATTAAAGTTTTTGCAGCTTATAGCTAGGAGGATTGTTAATATTGCAGATTGTGATGAGTTTATCAAAAAGAACTGCTCGAACAGCCACTGCATCAAGGGATGTTTGGAGTTGTAAGTGTGTGCATGCAATTCCTTGATTCACTATGAAGGCAACACCTCCAGATGATGTCATGGCATCAATACGGTCCTTTCGGATAATATGTATTTACGAAGAAAATTTGTGTGTTTTGAATTAAGGTGTATTTCTTGTACACACAGCACTTTTGGTGAGTGTTCGTGTAAGAGTTCTTGGATGTCGTCAAGGTTTCTGAAAAGGCCCCTGACGATTCCATCCTATAATTTGAGCGTTCATGGTGTATGTAAAATAGTGCTCTGTGTACAAAAAGCGAGTGGCTGTTTAGACAGGGAGTTTGAGTTCACTTACCAGGGTCGTCACCAGGCCCTGTTATCTGCTGTTTTGTGTTCTTGGCGCGCTCCAAGGAGCCACGCCGCTCTTTCGGCACCAAGGGTACCGACGTATCCATTGCCTCCTCGGAGGCACTGGATTCCCGCACGTGTGGGCTGTTAGTTCAAATTTCGGGCCTCGTCTGGTGAGGTGAGGCCTTGAGATCCGAGGACTCTGGAGTCTCCGGTCTCGGTTTGGGAGTAGGCGGTGTAGCCTGGGCTACGGCCGCCTTGGGGGCAGGTGCCACAACCACCGGCACGGTATGCGCGGGCCGAAGGAGTGGCGAGGGCTGGTGCGGCGGTGCCCCCTGACGCGCCGCATCAGCGTATGTAGGTCCATAAAATGGAGAGACTCTTCGCCGTGGTTTCTTGAATGTAATGTTCTCCTTCACATTCAACGTAATTATTTCTCTTTATTTTTTCCAGTATGTGCAGGAGCGTGAATATGCGGCATGGTTTCTTTCGCAGTTTACACAGTGTGACGGTTGTTTGCAGTTCTCAGACACGGGGCCTAGGACTCCACATTGTGCACAAGTCTGGCGACCACGACAGGTTTTAGAGCCATGGCCATACCTCTGGCATTGGAAGCAACGACGAGGGTTTGGTATGTACGGCCTGATAGAAGTCTTCGTGTACCCTGTTTGTATAGATTCCGGTAGTTTACTGGATGCGAACATGAGTATTAAGTGTTTTGTCGGCGTTTCTTTATTAACCTTTCTCATGATGATTCTCTGTACATTAGTGACATTTTGGCTTTTCCACCCCTCCAAAAGTTCAGTCTCAGTCAAGTCAAGTAAGTCCAAGTCAGATACCACTCCGCGAGTTCTGTTCATTGATCTATGTGGTGTTATGGTTATTGGTATTCCACCGAAATCTGAAAGACGGTCTAGCTTTTCGAATTGTTCTTTGTCACGGATTTCGAGGAGAAGGTCTCCACTAGCCATTTTGGTCACCTTGTATCCTGTGCCAAGAGTTTCGGTAAGACATCTAGAAACTAGGAAAGGAGAGACGGTCCTGGCTTGCTTTTCAATTTTTTCACAGTGGATAACATGAAAGTGAGGATATGTTTCTTTTGGTTCGTTGAAAAAATTTATATCATTGGTGCGTACCCGCTTTAAGCCGGTACGATCACACAGTAGGGGGAATGCTCTATGCATGCCTGTCTTATTTTTGTTCAGCAGCGTTGGCGGCCACCCACCACGGAGCCTAACGACGGGACGCTACAAGTTTGCGGATGCAGAAACCTGCAGACGCCAGCCGTACAACGCAACTATAACCCAATGCGCCTAGACCAAGGTAAGCTATTTGCACAGGGTTCACCCTCGCCGCCAGGAAGTTTGGAAGTAAACAGAAGAGACTAGAAGACAGGACAGATAAATAATAAGAGATAAAGACGAAGGTGTAGGGAGAGAGAGATAGGGAAAGGTGACTGCCGATTTCTCCTGGGTGGGTCAGCCCAGGGGTGCCGTCTACGTGAAGCCGGGGCCGAAGGGGTGTGTTGCCTCAGCCGGGGGGCCTTAACGGTCCAATCACCCAGCGTCGGCTCAACCCCCAGGATCCCCTTTTTCCCGGACACGGCAAAGCCACGCACGGCTAGGCGTGAGAGGGAGTAGAAACTCCCCCTTTAGCTCGGGTCCGTGGTGTCGCTACACACCAAACGCCTACTTGCGCAGGCACCCCTGCGGGGTACGCGCAGAGCATCACGTCGAAGTGTATGGGCACCTTGAGTGTAGCACGTAGTCATTTCTTACGTGACACGCATCTCATGAGTATCATGTTTGCACCAGTCACGTACCTTCATCATCCATTTACGTCCCGTAGTGCCAAATTTGGTATATGGGAAGCTAGCGAAATGGCCGCTGGCGCGTATTGAGTGTGACATGTAGTCACGTTGTTACATGACGCACATGTCATGACTTTATGGTAGGATCTGTTGCTTGTGTTTGTCATACAGTTATGTCATACCATGCCAGTTTTTGGCATGTCATGTGAGCAAAAAAACCGCAAGAGCAGAAAGACCAGGCAATGTAAATCATGGCGTTAATCAAAGGCATGTCATAATTTCGATGGTATGACTATTCACTTATGCTCATCTTTTCATCATGCTATGCCATACCAATTTTGGTATTGATACCATATATAAACGGCGAAGAGAGCTAGAGGTCGCAACCAGCAAGCTAGATAGATAGATAGATAGATAGATAGATAGATGGATAGATAGATAATAGATAGATAGATATATAGATAGATAGATAGATAGATAGATAGATAGATAGATAGATTAGATAAATAGATATGCTCAATGTCGCAGAAAGTTTTCTGAGAAATTGTTCACATTTAGAACACAAGCACTTGTTGCTTCTGGAGGGCTCCCACCTGGCATTTTCATGCTGAAATCAACATATAATCCGTAAACTATTTTTCCCACAAGTTGGACAAGTTTTTAATAGACATTTCGTAAACTGATAACAGCAATAAGGGGCTAATATCTTTCTTGTCCTATTTCCATGATGAAGGGGAATTATAAGGAGGTGAAGCCAGGATCACCACTCGCCGCTGTGTACCATTTACGTAAAGTGCACTGGTTTTGCAGGGCGTTGTCGAACTTCTCTCGCACATATCATATGCCCTAAGGAATAATAGTTCAGCGTCAGCGCAATGGCCCTCTATCTAGGGGGTACTTGTTCGTCTGTTCATTGAATCGTTTCAGCAGCTGCTGAATGTCCGATAAAAACTTCTCAACCCTTTTCTCATGAATGTTTCAGCGGTTTCAGTTTTCAAATTCTGAGAGGCTTCAATGCATTAAAAAATATTTGTTTGTCGGGGTGCAATGCCTTGGCTTTCTGTTTTCTAGGTGTTCTACCTCGTTCGCCGATTTATACACTTTCTGTTCGTATTACTTCTTTAGGGCGAAGTTTGCAGGGGGGGGGGGGGGGGACTTCAGCAGCCTCATCAATGACAGTCGCTTCAAGTGAAAGCAATACCCGACTTTTCAGAGGAGCTCGTTTTTTTTTTTACGTATAAAGAGGCATAATGAAGCTGCGTCATATTTCTGTGTATTTTGAGCACACTTCGCATGCAATTAGGAGAAACCTGAAATCTGAGTACTGCAGAGCTAGTGCTACATTTGATACTTTTGAAGAATAAACACTCTTACGAAGCTGCTCACTGGCTTTTTTAGGGGAGCCGGAAACGCTCTAAATCATAATAGGGATGCTATGAACACGTAGTAACGTCCTTTGCTTTGTACTATTGAAACAATTCGCTTCAAAAATTTCAGGACAGAAGACTTCAATCTTCTTTGGTGTTCAACCTTCTCATCTCTCAGCGCGTTTTCTTGCAATGCCGAGTGTGACATCTATGAAAAATCTGAAACGCATAAAAATTGTTTCACAGTGCCTCATCGGTGCCAAATAATGAAATATATGTACAAGCGAACGCATTTAAAAGAGGAAATATTATGCAACAGAAAGCGAGCGAGCAAAGCGCGCCCAGTACTTGCACGTACAAAGTTATGCCTGGTGCTAGAATGACACAATTTTCACAGACAAATGCTGAGCAAGAGCCCATCGTTGCCTCTAGAAATAATTACAGTCGTCTTCCTGAGCCATCAAGTTCAATTAGAAACAAAACACGTGACATAACTAGCACAAAAAACACGAAAGCTACACACGCTACAATATACCCATGCACTTTCTGCCCTGACCAAAAAGCTGCGAACCATCAACCGGGGAGCACCTCCGCCTCTTTCAAAGTTTCAGTATGACTTCCTCGAAGCATACACACACATTCGCGAAGTTACTCTGCCCTAATCATATGAAACCATGCGTCTACCAGCAGAAACTATCCGTTTAGTTCGTCAGCACTCTCTTCTTATAATGCCCCTAAATTTCTCACTTCTTACTGAGAAAAATTTCGCAATTTAAGCGCCGCACAATTAGAAGCAAAAATATCGTGTTTATTAGAGTGCCACAAATATGATGTTAACATTGGCTGACACACCGAGTTCGTATTAACATAAAGCATTCCACTAAAGGCACCCGTGCAGCAATGAGTGGGGTATTCGTGACGCTGATTATATTAGCGATGCTGACCGACGAATGGCAGAAATTATTTACCGAAGACTTAGGTACATTGAATTCGCCTCACGAATTCATATATATATGATAACCTCTCCATACGTTATAATGTTCAAAAAATGGTAAAAATAGTGGCCATCTTTTAGCAGTAAGTCATACTTTTGATGGCCGTTTTCAGGTACGAAAAAGCTTGTGAGAGTGATGACAGTTAGTCATTGTCAAAGCGGATTATAAAGGAATGTAAAATGGTCATTTAATGATACTTCAAGCCCCGAATCATAAGTGTGGCCTTAGCGTGAGATAATAGATGCAAGTTTGTATTTTCAGGAGTACACGACTCTAGTAGCGGCTTTCTGCAGCTTAGGGAACAAGCACTCAAGCGCTTAATGATCAATTCATTGCTATATTGTGTATTGTGCATTCTTTACGTTATCAAAATAGTGTGAAATGCTTATGAACACAACTTCATGTATTATATGTTTCGAATAGTTTTCTTCATCAACTTATTTCGATTCAAATTCATAAAACTGCCACATAATCGAGGCAAACGATGGATAGTCGAGTGCTCCGGAAATTTCCATAACTGATGGTTCTATAAAATGCATCTCAAGTTTAGTACATGGATCCAACTTCATCGTCCATACAAAACATGCTCGCCGCGGCCTGAATTTGATCCCGAGTCGTGAACACCATATTCGCTAGAACACCACGACGGCTCACAAAACTACCAAAAAGGGCGCATGCGTGATGTTTTGTCAATGACACACGTACATCACATGCTCGGCGTCTGTACACAATTTCGTTTAGTTATTTGCTCTGGCACAGAGAAGTCCAAAGAGGCTAAAAAATATCGACAACAGATTGTCACTTAGCTCTACACTCTCTCAAGGACTGCCAAGTGGGGCGCAATATCAGGTGCTTAAATCCAACGGCTAAGCAAATGTCGGCTCAAAAACGACAAACGTGGCCTACTAGCAGTCGGCGAAAGTCAACAGCTCAGCTGACATGAGCAAGAGCTGCCCAATATTTTCGATGGAAGTCATTGGCTTAGTCCATTATTGTCGAGACGGTGGCAAAGTATGCCCAATATTTCCGGTAAAAACGCAATATTGGATGAAAGACCGCTAAACCAATTCAGTGTGGCCACCCAGCCATCAAATGAGCCCATACTGGCTATATACTCGCAATATAAGCCTGAAATGGGGCCTCGCACCACCGCTGTAAAACGAATTATCATGCTACATAGTATGTGCCTGGGTCGACAGATAACGGGTGTCTACTGCAGGGTTGCAAAGATATCGACAACCTAGAGGTATTTCTTCCAATTTACGCGAAAATCACACAATTTTGCGCTGAATAGCTGCCGCCGCAATCAGCATTGAATCTCGAGTATTGATGGTCAGAGAAGAGCAATACCTAATGGGCTATGTGCGTGAGAATTAAAAAGTGGATCACCGGGTGTTAAATATTACTCGGAAAGCTCATTAGAATGACATCTGCATATTCTACACCGTCTTCGTATACGCAGTGTTCAGCGTCGCGCCAAGAGCTTACCACGGCTCTGCAATACAGCGAGCCTGCGAGCGAACGTAGGCTGTGTACATTTAATATCTCTGGAGAACAATATTATGGTCTGTATCTCATTGCATTTATTACCCTTGAGATCACATGCACAGAACGTAAGATACGTATAGTTCCCCTGAAAATGCCCAACCGTGCTCCTGCAACGAATATTAGAACCTTTCAGGCCATTCCCGCAGATAGAGAGAGCGAGAGAAACAACTTTCTTGATGTCTCAGCAAGGTCAGTAAATTAAATTTGCTGGTGGTTCAAAGAACAGTGGCCAAAAGCTTGCTACTATTGTTTTGACCCCGTTAACCACTTGTGCCTGAAGATGGTAGTCAGCTGACGGCAGGAGTGACTCGTGCGTTTTAAGGGAGGATGCCATTTTTGTTCAGGGGTTCACTTGGCATTCCCAAAGATTGTGATAATGGGTAGCGTTCATGCAGCTGCTATGTCGGCAGTTTGGTTTTATTTCTCCTTGAAGAATTTTAGACAGCTGATCGCCACTGGGACAAGAATTTGTTTGGATTTTTTAGAGAAGTCACCTGTTCACTTGACATATCTGCATCAGAGGAAGCATATGTCTTGCTGCTTTCTTGATGATACGCTGTTTTTTCATTATACGTGGTAATCCCTTCCTGCAGGAAGCCCAGGGTGGAGGTAGATTAAACGTCGGGCTACGAGGTGGGCTGTCTCATTCCGTGGATCCCCCGCGTGAGCGGTCACCCATATACGTTGTATTCTCATCTTGTCTATGGACCTCACATCCATAGACAAGACAGAAATGCGAGAATCGCGTAGTTTCCTGGAAGGCAGTAATGTACGCGAATGTGACGTACGGTAGCACCTGGTCTCATGTCTTATTCTGGACATCTACGTACATGGATAACATGTCAGCGATGGTCTTGTTGAGTCAAGCCATTGCTCTGCGGATGATATGCCGTGGTCTTTTGATGGCTCGTGTAGCTGAGCTTGAATACGTCATGAAGGAGTTGGGCCGTGAATGCTGTTCCTCTGTCTGTTATTACACACAAAAGGGCGCAATGTTAAAGAACGATCTGGTCCATAAAAACTGGGCGAGTCGGGAGCTGTAGCGCGTTGTAGTGCTTTTTTTGGCGTACTTTGTCAAATAGTCGGTGGCTACTACGATCCACTTGTTGCCGGCAGACGATAGCGGAAAGGGCCCCAGTAAATCCATTCCCATTTGATTGAATGGCACTCTAAGTGGTTATATTGGTTGAAGAAGCCCCGCGAGCTTCAGTGGCGGGGATTTGCGAGTTGACAATTCCCGGCAGCTCTTCACGTAACGCTTTACTGATTCGGAAAGCTTAGGCCAGTAGTACGCTTGTAGAACTCGAGGGAAAGTTCGTGAGGAACCTAAGTGACCATATGCGGGCTCATCGTGGTAGGTGAGAAGAATGTCGTCACGCATGTCAGTTAGCACAACTAGAAGATAGGTTCTCTCATTGCCGTTGGAGTTTTTCTTATACAGGACCCCATCTCACAGACAGAATGCGGACAGAGCTCGACAAATACATCGAGGTATGGAAGAGTTGCATCCTTCGAGGTTTTCGATCAGCTGCAGCGAATTTCGTCGTCCGCGCGCTGTCTTGTTATCAGACTCGTTCTAGTAAGGGCCCCAAGGAAACCACCGTCACCCTCAGAGTCGTGGCCACAAACGTCTCGACAGGTGCACGGGACAATGAATCAGCATTTTCGTGCTTGCGACCCGATTTGTAAAATATTGTGAAGTCGCATTCCTGCTGACAGAGATTCCATTGCGTCAGTCGCCCACACGGGTCCCGTAGGTTGGCTAACCAACACAACGAATGATGGTCGGTCACTACGTTGAAGTGGCGTTCGTAAAGGCAAGGCCTAAATTTCATCGTGGCCCATAAAACAGCGAGACACTATTTCCCTGACGTGGAGTAGTTGACCACGGCGCGGGAAAGAGTGCGGCTAGCGTGCGCTATCACTCGCTCTGTGCCCTGTTGTAGTTAGACGAAGACAGCACCAAGACCCACGTTGCTGGCGTATGCATGAATTTCAGTATCAGCATCTTGGTCAAAGTGAGCGAGAACTGAAGGTGTCTGCAAACGCTCCCGTAGTTCAGAGAAAGCTGCTTCCTGTTCTTCCTCCCAGACGAATAAAACATCTTCACGAGTGAGTCGAGTGAGCGATTCAGCAGTCTTAGAAAAAATGGCTCTGAAGCTGCGATAGAACGCGCAGAGCCCTAAAAAGCGACGTACTGCCTTTTTATCACGTGGCACAAGAAAACGAGGCTATGGCCATACTTTTGTCAGGGTCCGGTCGAATACCATGCACACTGACAACATGGCCGAGAAACCTAAGTTCCTTGTAAGCGAAGTGGCATTTTTCTGGCTTCAGTGTCAGGTTAGCAGAGGGGAGCACTTCCATCACATTCTGCAGACGCTTCAGATGCTCCTCAAAGGTCACCGAAAACACGACAACATCATCCAGATAAACTAGGCACGTGTGCCACTTTAGACCGGTAAGAACAGTGCTCATCATTCTCTGGAATGTCGCAGGTGCAGAACAGAGGCTTAAGGGAAGCACTTTGAATTCACATAGGCCATCCGGTATAACGAAGCCAGTTTTTTCACGATCTCGTTCATCAACTTCGATCTGCCTGTAGCCACTTTTGAAGTCTATCGATGAAAAATACCTGGCCGGCCGCGGTCTGATGAGGGAATCGTCGATGCGGGGCAGCGGATAACGTCTTTTTTAGTCACGCTGTTAGGTTTTCTGTAGTCCACGCAGAAGCGCAGTGATCAATCTTTTTTTTCTTAACGAGCACTACCGGAGATGACCAAGTACTCATCGAAAGTTGGATAACGTCATTTTGCAACATCTGTTTGACTTGAGCATTTATCACGTCACGTGCTTTGCCGAAACGCGGTAAGGGTGTTGTTTTATGGGCGAAGCGTCGATATGCATAAATATTCGGTGGTTGGTGGTCGGTGTCTGACGAACCTTCGAGTTGGACGTGAAGAACTTTTTAAACTGATATAACCGTTCACGTACCTCGGTATGTTGTTGTTCCATGAGGGTTGATTTGACATCAACTCTGGCAAGTTGTGATGTCAGGTCGCTTGGTGTCGGTGGAAGCCCGTCGTCGGCTGATGTAGATGCGAAGCGTTCAGAAACGTCTGCGATAGGGTAGGCGAAAGCAATGGCAGTGTCACGAAACAGCGGCCGGTACTCGTTGCTGAAATCGGTCGCAAGTAAGGCACACTGTCCGTCATAAAGCGCGACGAGGCTGCATGCAACGCAGACACCTAGCGCAAAAAAAAAGCACCAAGTTTCCTTCAGCGACAACCTTACCATCCCGTAACTTGTCGGACACCACATTATTTAGGACGCTTGAACGCGGAGGCAACGTGATGCTGTCGGCAGAAACGCGAAACGTACTGTCACGGATGTCGTCAGATTTTTCGGAGGATCAAGCTGTCGAAAACGTCATGGTACGCTCTCGAAGATCGATAATGCCACCCAGCTTCCCGCAAAAAGTCGACTCCCAGGATTAGATGTCGGGAACAGTCACGAAGTACGAGGCAGCTGGCGAGAAACGTACGTATCCGAATGCTCACTCTGATAGTGCTCATGTGGATTGGAGTGACTATGTGCCCCCCGGCAGTAGGAACTTGAGCTTCGTACCAAAGCGTAACAACTTTATGTGCGCTGCTAGTTTTGCGCCCATGATCGAATAGTCCGAACCTGTGTGCAGTAATGCACTAACATTGTGGTGACCGTCGACTACCACTTGTATATGCATAGGAAATCTGCTTGTGGCTTTTGTCGCTGTCGTCGGGGACTCGCTCCCGGTCTGTGCTTGCGTCGGCGGGAGGCCTTGCTTGTGTCGAGTGTCAGCCGCCTGGGTCCCGATGGTCGCTTTCATTAGTTTTCCCGCCTACGGCGTGGCAAGCGCGCAAGATCCGCCCCTGGGAGTCTCCGGAAACTTGGAGAAGATTGCCTTGGGATGGGGACCGCGACTGCCACCGCAGTGGCATGCGCTGTTGTGAAAGGTATTCTACAAATCTTTCGATCTTTTGCCAAATCTCGGTGGTGGCGAGTCACTGGCGAAACCGTGTAGTCCGGGGCGACAATGGGGACATTCCCGGTACACTTGTCCAGCTTTACCGCAGTGATAACACAGTGGTCACCTGTCCGGTGTGCGCCATACGTCAGATTTTCTGGGAAGCGGCTGTCGATTTTCCAAGGGCTGAATTGGCAGCAGCGAAGGAAGCGCATCCTGAGGCATAAGATTAACGAAGCGCGAGGAAGCAGGAATATACCAACTGGCCGCTTCCGTGTATGATGCACGATGTGTCTCCATCGGGACAGGCGGGACATAACTGGAAGATGGCACTTGGAGAGCCTGTCCTACTTTGTTTCTGACGAGGCTGCAAATAGAACCTGCAGGTTGGGACTGCCACTGAATCTTTTGTAGTTTGTCGCGCACCACCAATCGAGTGAGGTCGCAGAGAGGCTCGATGTTGGTGCTGCTTCCTGCTCCTCCGATCTGACCTCCTGACGAAGCGACACTCACTTGCCAGTCGTACATAGTAGAGCGCTGCTGCCGCACTTGTTCCATGGTTGTGGCTTCAGTCCGAATTTCCGCCACGATCTTTGGGAAACAGCGAACGACGCCAGCGAAAAGCTGCCCTTTGACTCATCGCAATAAATGACGGACATTCTTTTCTTCCACCATGTTGGGGTCAGCTCGACGAAACAGGCTCGTCATGTCCTCGACGTACATCATGACGCTTTCATTCGGCATTTGGAAGTGCGACTGAATCGCTCACTCAGCTCGTTCGCAGCGATCGGGATTGGCCCAACTTGGCAGCAAGTATCGACGAAAGAGGCTCCATGAAAGAAAAGGCTCACGGTTTTCGTACCAAGTACGAGCGCCATCCTCCAAGGTGAAATACACGTTCCTCAGCCGGTCGAAGTCGGTTCAACCATTGTAATTAGAGACCTGTTCGAACTGAGCCAGCCAGTCTTCGACATCCTCCAAGATGGAACCATGGAACACCTTCGGCGCACGTGGCTTCCACAGCGTATAAAGCGTGGCTGCAGTGCTTTCCGGTGTGTTGGAGGCTGCAGCGCCTTCCCTAGCATTCGGGGATGTGACAGACGTTATCTCGGGAAAAGGTCCACGATCAGGAGGTAGTCCTCGGAGTCCTCGGCTTGAGCGGTGAACAGGTGTTGTATTTGCAGGTACAGGGCTACCTGGAGGTGTTTGAAACATCGGCTGGGAGTTACCCAGCAACTGCACCTGCTGTCACGTGCTAAAAAAAGTCTTCAACTCGAAAGAACTGAGCCGGCGGGGAAACGCACCGAAAACTGGCAAGATGGCTGCTTCATTATTCAACAACTATCCAGAGCGTGCGCTGCTTCAGAACATTGTCTTCCATTCTATTGGGCAGCCATGGCTTGCACTCACCGTACCTAGCGGCCAAGTGGCAATATATACCTCGATGCTTCGACTGGCTTTCAAGGTGAACGGTCTTCCGTAGACAATGTCATGTACCTTGTCACGTCTGTAAAACAGCAGAAAAGCCTAAGAAATTATCAGCAGCACTTTTCTTGGTTGTTAAGAGTGCATATGACAATGCATTGCATAAAGCCGTCTTGGACAGTTCGGGCAACATTGCATAGATGGTGGCGTCTACTAACGGATCTACAGCTATTTGAGAGACAGAACCTTCATTCAGACAGAAGATGGTGCAACGACGCAACATTATACTTATCACGATGTAACTCAAGGTGACGACCTGAGCCCCGTACTTCTCAACTTTGCGCTCATCGGTCTCGCTGACATCCTGCAGCGCTCCGTGGATCTGTCGATCTACGCATACAACATCTGCCTCTGGGCATCAGGGGTCACGCGTCCATCGCACGAGCCAGGAGTAAAATTCAACTTTCTGCCCACTCCCTCTGTTCTCTTGAGCAGAGATCTCTCAGCTGCGTAGTGGCTGTTGCTGCAGAAGGAAGTGGAAGGTTGGTTGCTTGGTGTGTGTCTTGGCTTGTTGTTGCTGCTTGTGAAGGATGGAGCCCAGTTCATTTCGATACGGTGTAACAACACGGTTTTATGTACAGGAACTTATGTACCAGTTACAAGACTCTTCACCATTGGAATCGTCGCATGTTGCCTCGGCAGAGCCGATAATGCAGAGCACTCTTTGCTGCGATCAGAACGACCATGAGGAACCGGGGACAAGGTTTTAACGCCTCGGTTGCGCCTCCCGATTCTCCTCACGCCCAAACAAAACAATTCAGTTCGTTTATCGGAAAGACTACAACGCTTGTTGCCGTCCTCTCCTCTCGCTATCTTATTCAAGTCGACCTCTCGGTTGGAGAGAGAGAGAGACGAAAGGACCGGCCTGCACACTACATTCCGTGAACTCTGCAAACGGACACAATGGTGGCGCCTTGGGCTGTGGGCCTCCTGCCATTATCGCGAGATGACTATGCTATCCAGCGTGACAGCCGTCATGCGGACTCTAATCCTGATGGATGGGTGTCGATACATTGTCCTCACGTCACCCGCCAGCAATCCGCTGGTCGGTGACTCCTTAGCTGGTTGATAAAAGCGGCGACCGACCGCGGTCGCCGCTTTTGCGCTTTTGCGCTTCTGCGCTTTTACGCTTTTGCGCTTTTGGGTGCCAGAACGAACACGCTTACACCGAGATTATCGTTTGCCGAGAATCGGCTCGTTGAGAAGCGTGCCTTTTTGCGACAAAGAAGACTCACTCCCATGGCCTGCGACGCCAGACCTTACACGCCCCTCCCATGATTTGCGCGCGCGCTCAAATGCAGCTACGCGAATAATAGCAACATATAGGAATGGCGCCGAACTTCCCCAAACTTACGGCCGCACTTCGCATTTCCTTGAACGCCAGAGGCATTTCTGCAACACGTGTAAGATTCCCTCTGCTTAAACCTTAGGGCCCCGCCAAACGTACGCCATTACAAAGCAACAAAAAAAAAAAGAAAACCGACAAGAGGTCACTGTGTACACAAGCACAATCTATAAGCAGGCAAATCAAACAACAACAAAACTCCTGCATGCTTGCTGTCATACATATACGCAAAAACACCTCACTGAAACAAACACACCCTTTCACACTAGGTGCGGTTCTAAACAAAAAGCCATAACTCCTGCTGGCTTACACACACAAGAAACAAAATACACTTCACTGAAACACACACATTTCAACGCATGGCGCTGTTCAAGTGTCTCCAGGTTCACGCACGTCACTCTTAAATAAATAAGTGTTCACCACGTGTCTAGTCCTCTAGTGTCTCAACGACCACCGAGGCATCGCTGCCATTTCCCGAGCGACCATTAGGTGCCTTCTACAGTTCGTGTGCGTTGACAACAATAAGAAGTGGCGGCCACAGACCATGGTCGTCAGTGCCCTGAATGGCCAGAATTTGAACTCACCCGAACTCCAGCTCACTGACAAGAAATCTCGGCATTGAGTTAGAGAAAACCCGTCTCGCGCAAACTCTATCGACGCCTGAGCGTCACTCTTCACCCGCCGTGATCGGTAGACCTCAGAGGTCGCTATGGACAAGTTCACTACGAGCCAATATAGCTTTTTGCGATCTACTCTCATCAATGTCGCTGCCTCACAGAGTGTGGCTCCGTGCCACCGAGACGCCCCATCTGCCCACGCAATTTTGTCCGCAATCTGCTCTCCCGTTAGTTCAGAGAACAGACGAGCTACCTCCGCGTAGTTTAGCCCGTAGCTTAGGTAGTGCCCACACGATACCTGAAATTCTATTAGATCCATCCCTATGGTTGGCACACTAAACCCCTTAACTACCGCAAGCTCCTCACCAGCAGGTGCCCGACAAGGAAACCTGTGACACTTCCTAAATAGCTCTCCAAATGAAACTTCACACAACACTTTTCCACTGGAGAAGTCTTCCAACTTTCCCCTTTACGCTTCTATGTGGATGCGCGTTCTTTCGGGTTGTGAAAACGAAAACGCATTGTTGGCAAGCAACATCGCCACCACGCTTGGGTATAGCGTTCTGGGCTCCTCTCGCTCCTGGTTCCGAGGTTTTTTACCTACATTGGACACCTGAGAATACCGCTTGAGGCTCCGTGAGTCATGGGTCAGTGTTCCATGTTTGTCATCCCCTATATTCCTCTCCCTTTCTTTCTCTTTCACCATTTTACTGTACTTTTTCAGAAATCTATTTGCCCATCCCGAAGTGATGGTGTTGACCCAATTGAAAAAAGTTTTATTGGCGTGTGTTGCGACGGTGGCCCTACCATGAAAACATGATCGGGACAGAGCAACGGTCAAGAATATCCGGTGACGATCAGCACGAGGCGAGCGAGAAGAACACAGAACCCAGTACCCAAGCGCGGTGTGGATATTGCTTGCCTACGATGTGTTTTCTTTTTCTCCATTCACTACACAGATCCCGCCTGCCGAACTCACGTCCACTCCACCGAGAGCTTCCACCCATCATCTGCACCAGTCTCTCCATCTCCAACCGCAACTCCTGCAGTCTACGCTCCAGCGCGAGATTTCCGAAACGGTCATCTCTCTGGCTCTCCCGCGCACTACCTTCTCCTGGATTTGCTGCATCACTCTCTTCTATGAACTCACGAATCGTGGCCTGAGCTCGCCTATCCGGGTTTAAGTGGCCAAACCTCGTGTCCTTTGGACACCTTAAAACTCAAAAAATGTAGCGGCACCCCTGAGATGTAAGAACACCAGAGGACTCACTACTTTTGAAGTTGCTACTCGCTTCTCTCTTGTCTTGCCCGCCGTGAGATGCTCGACATCGCTCGGTGTCGCCGGGGTTGTAACCTGACTGAGAATGGGGATGGCCGTTGCAAGACCGCTGACTTCCTCGGGTCGATGCCTGCCGCACCGCAGCCTCAGCTTGGTGGCTTGGTTCTTCGTTGGAACAGCCGATGTCTTGGCTTTTGGTCTTGCGTGTCCTCCGCACCCCGACGAACTCCTTGGTACGCAGAGCGTTCCTTGATTGATTTGTGGGGTTTAACGTCCCGTAACCACCATATGATAATGAGAGACGCCGTAGTGGAGGACTACGGAAATTTCGACTTCCTGGGGTTCTTTAACATGCACCCAAATCTGAGGACACGGGACTACAACATTTCCACCTCCATCAGAAATGCAGTCACTGCAGCCGCGATTCGATCCCGCGACATGCGGGTCAGCAGCCGAGTACCTTAGCCACTAGACCACCGCGGCGGGGCAAGGGTGCCAGCGGCTTGTCGTGGTGGTGAGTACCTCTCTGAAGTGTAGCGCCAGCATCGGTACGCCCTCGAAGCTTGGATGAAGGCCATCGGCGGTGAGGACTCTCCAAGGCGCCATGTCGGGGAAGGTTTGGCCATGTCGTGGAAGGTTTGTCGTGTTAGGTGTGACCAAAACGACCATGAGGAACCGGGAGACAGGTTTTAATCTCTCGGTTGCTCCTCCCAAGTCTCCTCACCGCAGTTTATTCAGTCCGTTTGATGAACAGACTAAAATGCTTGTTGCCGTCTTCTTTTGCTCTCTTCTTCAAGCACTCGTCTTTTCGGTCGGAGAGCGAGCGACGAAAGGACCGGCCTGCACACTATGGCCAAAATTTCCGCGTCCCTCCACAACGACATCTATTATCATCACATTGTGGCATTTGGATGTCAAACCCCGAAAATAGTGCTACTATTATTTTCCTCTATCTTAACGTTCGCTGAGTGACTCTGTCACAACGCTGACGACCGACAATGTTTCCCCAGCTGCCACAAGGCACCCACTTAGCTTGTAAAGCTATACTTTGGCTAACGATGCTCGGGGGATAAATGATGTCATTGCGATTGATTCGTAGCCGTAAAAAGTGGTGAAGTGCGTGTGATGGCTTCCTCTGGGCGCATATACGCAAAGTTTCCACCTTGCTGTTGTTCAGCTCAGTGTGACATGACTACGTGCTGCATAGCCTTCCCATAAATTACAGCGCCACGGCAGCTTCCCCTAAGATATGTGTCGTCGATAGTAGCTACTAACAAAATATAGCTTTGCTGCAAAAGAGAAGCAATGAACGCCATAGCCACAAATTTAATGGTCATGTGTGTGCCGAATAAAAAGCAGGTCTGAATGCGCCCCGCGTTTTTCACGCAAAAATGGCGCACAAAAGAAACTCATGGGCACAGATGCACGCGATTGGGCGTTTCTGTTGTTACTTTGCTGTGTCATAGAAGCACGCAATTTTCGCAAATAGAGTATACAAATATTGCAGTGACCTTTGCACACCCGGTAACTACAACAGAATCATTTCAGGTAAAGCCCGAAGTCAGCGAAGACGTACAATCCTCCCTTCTTCCCTGCTGTTTAATAAGGGTGTGCGAGGGAGCGTCGCTCCACTCCTTTAAGAGCAAACCTCTTAAGCACGACAATGCGCGCTACAGCAACGAGCGATGCTATGAGCGACAAAACAGGGCGTTCGCGCGACGTGTCGCGTGCTCTTTTTTGCGCGATCGCTCGGTTCTCCAGATTTGGAAACCGTCGCTAATCGCCCAGAAGTGCTGGGCTCAAGCAGCCAATAGTGAAAAACCGGAAAAGACAAAGACTGACAAAGACATAAGTGACCGTGCCCGAGTCACGTATGCGCAACAAGAAATGACACAATGTTTATTACGCATGTGCATATAAAAAGTGCTGCAAGGCATTAATAAACACTTTTCGTTCCATTACACAACAATATATCTTATTTTTTAATTACATAAAGCTCACTACGTGGTTTTCTTGGTGCGAGTAGACGGCCTCATGTCAGCAACAGTGGAGTTCGCTCTCCGAAGCCGTCGCGTGCATGAGGTTTGCCTGCGCTAGCGACTGATCGCACGAAGACGATCTACGTCGCGTCGCTCGTCGCTGTCGCGTGCATTTTAGCGCTTATGAGGTTTGGCCTTTAAGCAGAAAAAAGTACGTGTGGGAGATTAGAGCGCGCGCCGTCGCGCCATGTTGTGATCCGCGGTCAATATGCCATGTTGCTGGTAATGTTGAAAACACGATAGTTGTCCCCGAGTTGTACGTAAGCAGTAGAAAGTGGTAGACATAAATAGCCTGCCGTTAGAACGATTAAGAACGTGCTGCTCGGTGGCTCAGTGGTTAACACGTCGCACTCGCGATAGTGAGCAACCAAGTTCGATTCCATGCGCCAGAGTCTATTCCTGTTTTTTTGTTTCATTTTCACATATACAGATAGGTAAACATATACGGTGAGTGACGGCGATGCCGACTATCAAGCCGACACCAACGAAAAAATCCAGCCGAGAGTGCCAACATAATTGCTTTTGCATTAAAGATTATGGATCATCTTTCCGAAGGAAACCCTGATGGGATACGAAGTAGAATTAAAAATGATGGACCATCTTTCCGATGCAAACCCTGTTGGGATACGAAGCAGCCGTGGTGCGCACGGCGTTGACCAGGTTGTAACGGGCGTCGATGTGGATGCTAGAAGAACGCTTTGAACTTAAACTCAGTGTAGTGCTTACTGGAGTAAACGTTTGTTCAAAACGTAAAGACAAAGGAATATGCGTTGAAGACACTTGCGCTTCGTCTCCTCGGCTCACCTTTCGTCAGTGTTACCTGCACGCCGTTTCCATTCTCGAACGCGATCGGCGTTCTTGACTCGCACTTCATCGGTGTCGTTGGGCTTCGACAGCCGACGCTTTCGTTCGGCTTTCTTGGCTTACGCCTCGTCGGTGTTCCAGGCGTGACATCACCATTCCCGAACGCGATCTCTTTCGCTAACACGCAACGCCAGTGACGGCCAGGAAAGATAAGCGCTCACTAGCAGAAAGCATGCCCCGTTGGCGTTTCGTTTGTCGACGTGGTCGCACGGCAAGCATCGGCGCACTGCAAAGATATTTACACTTAAAAGTGTGTAAATTGGGCGTACGCATTAAAAGCACCAATATAGGCATCCTTTTTACAGTCCTATTTAAAACTTTGGAGTTTTCGTAAAAACACCCTCAAAACACCTCATTTAGGTCCTTAACTTTGGGTTGTTATGAACAACACTATAAATGCACGACAGTGTTGTCAGTTTAGCTTTTAAATATACAGTAACAATTCTCATACCAACAAGGCTCCTACTACCAGCTGCTAGCTGCTTGCAGGTCTAGTATTAAATCAAAGCAGGAAGTAAAGTTGTGCGACCGAAACGCAGTGTTCATCAATAAAGCGCGCAAACTTCCAAGATAGAAGACATAACAGGAGCGTCGCTTGTCCGGTAGAGAAAGGGTCAGTCATCCTGCATCTGTTCCTCGCATCTGTGTCGTTTGCATAATTAGTGAACACTCACAAAGTGCACTAACTTGCCTGACTCAAGGTAATGTTATTTACAATTACGTATCATAGAACACTTACCCCTCCCGTCCCTCATAAGTTTGAAGCTTTTAAAGCTGGAGGTAAAACGAACACGCCTGAAGCCATCCGCACAGTTGACTAGCCCTAACCACCGCGTCAACTGGTCATCAGGCCGTCTACAAAATTGAACATTGGCATGATGTATTTTGAGCAGGCACGTTTTATTTATTAACTGTAGTGAATATTCCTATTCATGTGTCCTCAAACGTGCGTGATGATAATTAGGAAAAGGACACTGACCATAAAGAAAAATGCGGAAAAGAGACGTGTCGATGACCTTGACGCAGCCTTGCTCACAGTGACGGGTGCCTTGTTGACGAAATTGTGAACAAAGCTCTCCTCGGGGAAGCCGAAACACATTCTCCGGTTTTGTCTCTCTCTTTTTTTTTGTGGATCCACTGCTTTTAGTTTTATGTTACTTCCCAAGCAGACGTGCTTTCGTCAAAGCCTTGCGTTGTAGATAGCGAGAAGTCAACATTGCTGAAATATTCTCAGCCTCAGTCTTGTTCCAAAGATTTCAAGCTAAGTACAAATATATTATCGCGACGTGAAAAGAGAGGTGGTATCAAGAGGTTGAGAAAGTAGGAACAGGTCAGTCTTTATATTTATCGCGCGCCAGAGCTTTCCTCTTTTGCCTCGTGAGTGCTTTCTGCAAAAAGCACACAGAAGCACTTATCCGCTGTCGTCTTCCTCGCAGCACGCACGTGGCAATGTGTTCTCAACGAATAGTGTGAGGGCCGATTTATGCAACGTTGCAAGAAGAATTGTCTTTTCCGAAATGCAACTGCTGATAAAATATCGCCTGCGTGGCCATAAATGCACAGTCCCTACAGGCCCATAGAGCTAAGCGAAAGCCATCGGTTTCGCTTTTTCACTACGTTGCGTTTGCACTGTTAAGGAACGAGTGTAACGCAATTGATAACGGTCGCGAAAAAGAAAGCGACACCCGTGCAACCAGTTAAGGGCTGGAGCTAGCGTTGTACCGCTTCTAGCCGGTGTGCAAGCGCCACCAAGACTCGTCCCATAGGCAACTCGGCTGCCTTGGATTGCTGCGCGTGCGCAGTGGGTGCAGATTGTGGAAAAGTGAATGGCGTCGTGTTACATGTCACTGCGTTGGCTAGCGAAATACCCTTCTGTGTGTGTGTTTGTGTGTGTGTGTGTGTGTTTGTGTGTATGTGTGTGTAGATAGATAGATGTGCGGGGTTTAACGTCCCAAAACCACTATATGATTATGAGAGGTGCTGTAGTGGAGGGCTCCGGAAATTTCGACCACCTGGGGTTTTTTAACGTGGACCCAAATCTGAGCACGCGGGCCTACAACATATCCGCCTTTATTGGAAATGCAGCCGCCGCAGCCGGGGTTCGATCCCGCCACCTGTTGGTCAGAAGCCGAGTACCTTAGCCACTAGACCACTGTGGTGGGGCCTGCATGAGATCAGGCACCAAGCTACTTTTCCTCGTCCGCGGTAACGTATTTTGACTACTTGTGCAGTTCTGCATGCATCTCGTGACATCAGCTTATGGGGCGCTCATTCTTAGCTCGACAAAGCACTAAATATGTGTTTTTGTACGTTTTCAAACTGTAGGAATGGGATCGGCCTTCACGGTCATTCCCGGAGTGGGAATGGGCTAAGATTTTTCATTCCGAGAAATTGAGATGATTGAAGTAGTGTCCAGTTGCAATTCTTTAAACTGACTTATCAGCGCAAAGAAAGACTGAACTTCTAGAAGAGACCACTCACACAGCGCTGTTTAGCCAACTCGCCCAAGCAACAGTTTTAGCGAAATGGCAATTCTCCAGATTGAAATTGCAATGGAATAAATGCGCTCGTTTCGCAACAATGCTAAGCATGCTGTTTCACCTTCAGTAGGTACTAACTGGTCTGCCAACAATCTGCTGCATGAATCAGTTCTCTCCCGCACTCTTTGAACAAAAAAATTCCAGCATATTCATTGAGGCAATGATGAATGGGGCGACGCGTCCATGCGCTCGACCTTCTGTCCATTCATCCATCCGTCCGTCCACCCGTTCATCTATCTGTCTTTCTATGTGTCTGTCTGTCTGTCTGTCTGTCTGTCTGTCTGTCCGTCCGTCCGTCCGTCCGTCCGTCCGTCCGTCCGTCCGTCCGGCCTTCTGTGGGTAGGTCAATCCATCCATCTAGTGAACATTTCTAGTACCACCATCTCACATTTTATCCTCTTATATCCATCATATGGATGTACTGCCATCGAGCAGACATTCTAAGGACGAAACGAGAGGTGGCTACTACTACAAACACGGGACGTATTATCCACGGTGTAAGTAGCTTCATTCCTCAAAAAAGTCGTCTATGGGCACGTCGTTTAAAAAAAGGGTTCATCAATTTGCAGTTCATGCTTGTTCTAACGTGTTGCAACAATCAATCTTTGCGCACGCAACGTTA
The DNA here is from genome assembly GCF_013339725.1 of Rhipicephalus microplus. NCBI lineage: Eukaryota > Metazoa > Arthropoda > Arachnida > Ixodida > Ixodidae > Rhipicephalus > Rhipicephalus microplus. The sequence goes on from NC_051174.1 coordinate 28,513,968, forward strand.
AAACCAATTTTTTTTTATTGTACTTGAGGTGCAAGAATAACATTGATAAGTGCGACATTATTTTAAAGCCGTGCAAAACGATCGTTGAATGTATTCTAGAAAAACGAAGGCAAAAAATTGAAAACAAGATCTGACAATCACGTGGCAAACACGTGTTTTCACTTCCGCCTAATTAAGCGGGTAGCTGTGGTAACCAACGACACAAAGTTAGCAACTATTTGGCAGTATTTCATCTTACTATTGAAGTATCGCTTCTATTCAGTTCGGTGATTTATCTGTATTCAGCCTAATTGGTAGAACAGTCCAGTAGATTAAGTACGGAATCACGTCTCACAATTTGTAACAATGAAATCCTCCCTATGCTTTCACTTTTTGAGTTCAGTCTTTGAATTAGCAGCTTGTACAGCTGTTGATTCTAGTACTCGATGTTATTCCATCTCTGTGACATCCTCTGTGATGTTGACACACGTAGAAAAACAGACTTCTTTGCCTGCCACTGTCTTGAAAAACAAGTAAAGATGTTGCTAGACAGCAGTTTGGTGAACTAGAATTTTAAAACCATTTGTTTTCTCCTTCCTAAGTTAGAGGCTGGTTTTCAAAGCAATGCAGGTCAGTCACTGGAGCTGGAATGCTGCCGGTACTGCTCGGCTCAGTGTGGACAAGTACTGCAATCAGGACAGCATCTGCATTTGCGGACTTTTTCTGAAGGTGTTCAGTACAGCTTTTTTCTCATTCTGCTTGACAGGAAACTATAGTGCAACTTATTCTTTGCTAACATATAAAATTGTAAAATGAACCCATAAATTGCCAGAGCGAACATGTTCCTATTGAGACTTCATATTTGCTTTGAATAATAAAAATTGCAAATAAAGTTTGTAGAGATGCATGTTTTCAGTTTCATTTATCTTGAAACAAGCAAAAGCTGCCCTGTTAGGTCATCTGTGCCCACAGTTACACCACAGTACTGTCTGTCATCAGAGGTGAAAGCAAAGTTGAGCCCACTTCAAATTTTTGAGTGCTGGGTGTACTTTCCACTGTTGAATAACTTTATTTCTAGCATGTTCATATTCCTTGAACCTAAATGCATTTTTGTAGGAATAAAGACAAGGCGAACTTGCAAGAGAATTCTAGTAGAAATAGTAATCAAACAAATTTTAGTAATTATACAAGACTGTGAAGAAATTAAAACAGAACCTTGCACAAAAGAGACTTTAACTAATATTACACCAGACAACTGAAATCTACATAAGTGATCAATGTAAAAATTACTCGTACAGTAATAGCTCTGAAGATAAGAAAATACCAATATATAAATACAAATTAGTTATGATTGTGAAATTATGGTAGGAAGTTTTTATAAATTGAATGACAATTATTTGTGTACAGTGGTATTAAATTCGGCAACTGTATGGCAGCAAATATGGTAGTGCGTTTGCCGTATATGAGTGTGTAGAGCGTGTATATGGAACTAAAATTGATTTAAAGGCGACCCTGGTGAAATTAGCGTTTACAAGTTAAAATTTTTGCAAGATATTTGCTCTTACGAAACCGTCAGGACACCCAAATATAAGAATTGCCAGTTTATAATTAAATGAGTTACTCAGTGTTAGTACACTATGTTACTGAGAAAGTGGGGACACGCTGGTGAATAGAATAATGAATCTTAAGATGTGAATGGCCTGGTGTTGGAAATGTTGAAGTGGGAGGATATGAGCATAGATAGGTATTCGCTCACGACAAATGCAGTATGCGTAATATCACGATAGATAGGGCGTATTATTTATTTATTTATTTATTCATTTATATATATAATTTATTGTACCCTCAGGGCACGAGGGCAATACGAGTGGAGTGGAGATATACATACGGAAGCAATGTAAAACAGCAAGGGGGAAAAAACTACACGAGATAAGTAAGTGAAATAAGTAGGCTAAATGACAACAATTCATAAGGAAAAAGTATACTAACAATAATAAGCTTATATATGTGACGTAAAAGGTAGCGACGGTTGGTAGAAGCAAGAGGAGGAAGAAGTGCAGAGCGGAATAAACCATGGGGTATGAGCCAGGCCACGTCTTTGGAAATTCCGACTTTCGTGCACAAGGGAGCTGCGCCTTGAAGGTTGGGTTTTTCCCAATATACGTTATGGCCTTCTGTAAGTAAACGCATGTGCCACTTCGTTTTGAGGCACTTGTCGATTCGCGCTGGACTTTCGAATGCTTGAGGACTGCTTAGGAAATTGACGATAGTGTGCAGTTCTCTCTAGATGATTGGCAATGAGTGAGTCTTGGTCATAGTCATTAAAACGAGTAATCATCTCCTCTTTGATTCTTTGCCATGACTCGTCGTTCTCGAATATGTGAATTAGGTAAAATTTAAATGCCTCACCAGTGACGTAGTCGCTGAAGTTCGTAACCATCTCCCGCTCCGACCAAGATGCAGCGGTAGCGTGGAACTCGAACAGGTCGAACCAGTCCTGTACAGGTACATCGTCCGCTGCTCCGATGTACTTGGGAATTGGAAGGTCAGTCGATGATTCTGTCATTGTGCTGGTCGCTGTGTGCGGCTAAGAGATGATTACGTAGTCGATGTATGGTCAGGGCGTCTTGTGTAGAACTGCGTCGATTATGTGGCACTAATGAAGTGGCTGGGAGGTCTTCATCCTGTCGTCTTGTGTGACGCTATGATGAATGGGAGACGTGGCCTGGCTCATACCCCATGTTTGATCTGTTCTGCACTTCTTCCTCCTCTGCTTCTACCAACCGTCGCTACCTTCTTACGTCACATATATACCCGCATATGTACTACATGTATACAAACATAATATATATATATATATATTATATATATATATATATATATATATATATTATATATATATTGTGGTAAAGCCTTTGAACAGTGGTCGTCCTCTTCAGCGCCTTCTAATGGGTCGCCCTTTTCATAAGAAGAAGAGCAGCTCGCGCAGCGAGTCGATCCCCGCATTGACTGTCGCTGTCGTGAACCATCGCTGAGTGTCCGCCAATAAAACGCTTAACAATTTGTAGAGAGTGCGGAGAGTGCTGTCCCCTTCAAACATCTTCGATCCGCCTTCGATGCCCTGGAGCGTCGAATCCCGTACCGTGCCTTCAACCATGCACCAAGACGCCGCCCAGCAAACGCTTCCTCCTACGTCGACGCCATGTCCCGGTGTCCCCCGCATCCGCGACCTCCTGTCTTCACCGAGTGGATGGCACCGACGTCGAGGACTGGCTGGCATGTACGCGCGGTGAGTGTCCCCAACCATTGGGACGAGGCAGGTAAACTGGGCAACCTGTTTTTCTATCTCGCGGGTGTGGCCGGCATGTGGTACAACAACCACGCATCTGATTCCCGACATGGTCCGCTTTTAAAACCGCTGTCGTCGACGTGTTCGGGCGCCCGGCCGTTCGTAAGCTGCAAGCTGAACAGCGTTTACGTGAACGAGCCCAGCAGACCGGCGAGTCCTTCACAAGCTAATATCGAGGACATCCTTGACTTGTGCAAGAAAGTCGACCTGAACATTCAGAGGGGCTGACAAAATCACGCATGTTCAAAAAGGCATCGCCGACGATGCCTTCACCATGCTCCTGGCAGAGAACCCCCGCTGTGGCAGAAGTCATCATGTTATGCCAAAGTTACGACGACTGCGGCGGCAGCGCTTGATGACCCTTCGACCACCACCACGTGATGCTGACCTCTCAGCCTTGTCAGCAGTTCCTGACCACGCAAACTTGCTCGCCGAAATCAAATCGTTCGTGCGTGAGGAAGTTGCCCGCCGAGAGTCTCTCTACTGGCTTTTGCTTCCCACACACATGCTCAACAGCATCAAGTGC